>CM051271.1:55750911-56090911 GCA_027921565.1 Artemia sinica | reverse complement strand
TTCGCTTTTAACTTTTAAATTTGCTCCTTACTTTTAGTTGAAAAAAAGCTTCTTTTATTTTATTTAATAAATAAATCAAAAAACCAGTTTTTATTTAACTGAAAGTAAGGAGCGACATTAAAACTTAAAACGACCAGACATTAGTCCGTATATGAAAGAGGCTGTTCGCCCCTCAACGCCCCGATGTTTAGGCTAAGGTTTGACTCTTTCTGATAACTCTACTTTTTAAACAATTAAAAACTTTAGCGTAAAGAGCGGGACGCTGAGGAGGCGACAGTCCCTTTCATATACGGAATAATTTCTGTTGTTTTAAGTTTTAATGTCGCTCCTTACCTTCCCGTTAAAAAAAATTTTTCAATTTAATTTCTGAACGTTTTTGAATTTAATGCAGGTTTTGAAGATTGCTCACCGTACATGAATACTTAAAACAAAATTTGCAGATGAATTTAACTTCTTTTTAAACTAATGATAAACCTTATATTAACTAAAGTTTGATTTTTTTCCCCTGTTATTCGGCACTCCCCCCTCTATGAAAAAATTCAGATCTTATGGTTGATATCATTTGGAGATTACGGCAGAATGAGCTTGAATGCAATTGCAACATCACTAACGAAAATAGGCCATGCTATGTATAGGCAATATGGCAACCAATGTTGCACCAAATAGTAAATAACAGGCCAGTGAAACCTATGGAGTACTAAAGGGACCGTCTTTTAGTTAGAATAATAAGCTCTTTTAAAAGTTCTAAAAAAAAACTTTAGCATAAAGAGTAAGGTGTTAAATTGGGGGTGACCCCCTCCATATATACATAATAATTTTTGTTCCTGTCTTAATGTTGCTTCTTACTTTAAGCCTAAAAAACTTGATTTTTAAATTTAATTTCTGATCTTTTTAAATAATGCTGGGAAATCCGGCTCACCTCCCTCTAAAGAAAATTCCCTTCCCCCATGAAAAATTTCTCCATGGAAAGTTTCCTTCCACTTAACCTCCCCCCCCCCCCTCTACACCAGAAAAATTCCCCTGAGAATGTCCATATACTTCCCAATAATGGGCAATGGGCAAAGTTCATAACTTGCAGCCTTTCCCCCGCGGACTGTGGGAGTTAATTCATCCTCAAAGACATAGTTATTAGACTTTTCGACTATGCTGAAAAAATGGCTATCTCAAAATTTTTATTGGGTGACTTTGGGGAAAAATAAGCACGGGAGGAGGGGCTAGCTGCCCGCCAGTATTTTTGGTCACTTAAAAAGGGCACTAAAAATCTTTATTTCTGATCAAAACGAGCCCTCTCCCGATCTTCTACGATCACTGGCTCAATACGATCACCCCTGAAAAAAAAAACAACAAAAAAAACAAATAAACAAGCATCCGTGATCTTTCTTCTGACCAAAAATTCTAAATTCCACATTTTTGTACAAGGAGCTTAAAAACTCTACATTATGTTTCTCTGTTGTGCTGAATCCAATGGTGTGATTTACATTAGGATTGCTTGATGTTTTGGGGGTATTTCCCCCTTTTTCAAAAATCTGGCAAATATTCTCAGGCTCGTAACTTTTGATGGGTGCCATATTTTGTACATTTTACATATTTTGAATAAGCGTTAAAATTTGATTCTTTTGATGTATACTATTCTTATTTAGACTCTGTTCTTAGGGTTGCGGTTACTATTGAGTCACATCGCTCTCTTTACTTATAGTTCGTTGCACGAACTGTTTGATACTTTGTTGAGATCGAACCATTTTTTTCCACAATTCTAAACGTCGGTTGTCCAGCATCCTGATACATTTCTTTAATACATTCTGATACGTTCCTGATACATTCTTTTCTATAGACAATTTTTGAGGTATTAAGTTACGGGGCTGCGTAAACAGTCATAGTAAATATAGTGTCTCGAGCAAAGATAAATTTAAAAGTAATTGGTTAATTGAGTAATTGAGTAATTGGCTATTTTAGCTGATTTTTACCAGTTTATAAAAAAATAACAGATGATGATAGTAGCAAAAAGAAAAAGAATCATTATTGTCTTTTAGTTATGTGTTTAAAAAGAGTGCTCCAATTTCATTGGCTTATTATTGTGGCATACTTTTTCAAGGCCGCACCATTGTTCCATATTTCTGGAGAGACATGTAAATTCTCCTTTTTGAGACCATACCTAAATGTATCAAATAGCCTGGGCTAAAGCCTGTCACTAAGTTAAGCCGACATAAAGAGATCAAAGCCTAGTTGAATCTTTTGGGTGAAATTTTCAGCCAATAAAGGGCTTAAGCTCTTGAATCCCAAACATTTCTTATAAGTAAACTCTCTGTCTCCTGTAATAGTACTTTAATTTAATTCAAAACCTTTTAAAGGATTGCGTGTTGATTTTGGACAGCAGAGATCGAAAAAATAACGTTTTTTCTGGTCTGCCCTATTTTTTTCTGTAATTCAGAGTTCACAGATGCGATTTTACGCTCAAAACGTATTTTGTGCGTGGTCTATCAAGCACCATGTGTCATCTGTTCGTTCCTGTGATTTTAGGAGCCAACGAACTCGCTGAAATGTTTTCAACGAATGCGCTAAAATTTATTTGGCTAATAGCCCAGTTTAAAATTTGAAAGAAAGGGTTTTACTGGGAGATTAATTTTTGCTAAAACTTAATGGCCAATCATATATGAAACAAAAGACAAAAAAAAAAATCCTGACCACTGTAAACACCATTTGGTTATAAAAAAAATATAAAGCTCTGGTACATAGCCATTGCAGGCGCATACAGGGTATCGAAATTGACGTTTCAGTTGCTGTTTTTTTTTCTTCTTTTTTTTTATACACAAGTAGACTAAGAGGTACCATTTCTAGAAGCCCTAGTAACCTATGTACCAAACAGGTTTTCTGGTAGTCCTATTCTACAGGTCATTACACCTTTGCCAAGAGATTTACGCAATACCAGTCCTATAGCTAATACTTCTACGATGCTAATTAAGGACAAGTTTTTCTGGACGTACAGACAGGTTTTTTTTTGTGGTAGCATTTTGCAAAAAAAGGGGTAATTAGTGATTGGAAGTTTTTTAATGCTTTTACAATCGGAGATGTTTGATTAACCTTTGCAAAAAAAGGGGTAAGGGGATTTGCAAATTGGAGGAGATGTCATGATTATGTACTGTATAATACACAAGTGATGTTTTGGAGAGCATTGTCAATTTAACGAGAAATGACAGCTCGCTTCATATACAGGATAATTTGCATTCATCATAGTTTTTAATGATGTTCCTTTTTGTTATTGCGAAGGGGTTATCAAATTGGTGATTAAGACGGGCTTTGTCTAATTCTAGCCGGAAAACTCAGAATTGATAGGAGGCAAGATCAAAAAAGGGGGTAATTAGTGATTGGAATATTTTTTAATGCTTTTACAATCGGAGATGTTTGTTTAACATTTGCAAAAAGGGGTAATGGAATTTGCGAATTGGAGGAGATGTCGTGATTATGTTTACTGTATAATACACAAGTGATGTTTTGGAGAGTATTGTCAATTTAACGAGAAATGACTGAAAAGTGTTTTGAGGGAGATGGGTTGCATGGAGGGTTGAGTTGCACGAGAGTTCAGTTTTCAACCAGACTGGACTTTACGTCCTTCCTATGCTATTGTGGGTCTTTACGTTGATTAAAGACAAGTTTTTATGACACAATTTACAGACCAGATTCTAGTTCATATATTTTTTTGAAAACTTGATAGGTGATTTGAATAAAAGGAATTCAAATATTTTGTCTGTGAAATAGAAGCTAACTCAATTTGCGAAAAGGTACTCCATTTTCACTACTGTGATCTGATTGAATTGTCGCCGACAATGAGATTAATCGCTGCTAAGCCTATTGTTATTGCGAAAGGGTTACTCAATTTTACTTCTTAGTGTTAAATGACAGATTTCCAAATACGATCATTTTGAAAAGCAGATATAAAAAATTGGTTTGTTCTCCTCATTTCTGTAGGGCAGGAGATAACTTAATTTACTTAGACAATGAACGATATTAGTTAGTGATTGATTGTATCAGTGGAGAAAAAAAGGATTAAACTGATTAACAGTTAAAGTAACCCCAAAGGAGCTGTTAACTGAGGTAATTTGTTATAAATTTGAAAAATACCTAACGACGAATCGGAAATGGTTGATTAACATTTGCAAAAAAAAGGGGGGTAATGGGATTTGCGAATTGGAGGAGATGGGGTGGTTATGCACTGTATAATACACAAGTGATGTTTTGAAGAGTATTTTCAATTTAAATAGGATCTAACGTTCCCCGAGGGGTTAGTAAATTGGGTTGAGTTGCACGAAGGTTCAGTAGTACGAGAGTTCAGTAGCACGGGGGTTCAGTTGTACAGGGTTTCAGTTATACAGGGGTTCAGTTACATGGAGGGATTTCAGTTGAACGAGGGGGGGACTTTGGGCAGTGTGTGTCTCTTTTAGGCTGTGTGTCTCTTTGGGCAGTTTGAATCTTTATGGTCTGTGTGTGCCTCTTTTGGCTGTGTTGTGTCGTTTTGGGCTTTGCGTCTCTCTTGGTCTTGTATGTGTCTCTTTGGGCTGTTTGAGCCTTTTAGGTCTGTGTTTGTCTCTTTGGGTTGTGTTTCTCTTTGGCATGTCTGTGTCTCTTTGAGCTGTTTGTGTCTCTTGAGACTGTGTGTGTGTCTCTTTGGGCTGTGTGTCTCTTTGAGCTGTTTGAGTCTTTTTGTCTGTTTGTGTGTGTCTTTGGGCTGTTTGAGTCTTTTTGGTCTGTGTTTGTCTCTTTGGGCTGTTTGTGTCTCTTTGGGCTGTGGTGTGTTTCTTTGGGCTTTGTGCGTCTCTTTGGGCTGTGTGTCTCGGTGGACTGTTTGAGTCTTTTGATCTGTTTGTGTCTCTTTGGGGCTGTTTGAGTCTTTTTGGGCTGTGTTTGTCTCTTTGGGCTTCTGTCTCTTTGGGCTTTTTGTGTTTCTTTGGGCTATGTGTGTCTCTTTGAGCTGCTTGAGTCATTTTGATCTGTGTGTCTTTCTTTTGGCTGTTCGTGTCTCTTAGGAGTCGTATGTGTCTCTTTGGGCTATGTGTGTGTCTCTTTGGGGGCGTTTGAATCTTTTGGTCTGTATGTGTCTGTATGGACGTTTGGTTGGTCTGTGTGTGTTTCTTTTGACTATTTGTGTCTCTTAGAGGCATGTGTGTCTCTTTGGGCAATGTGTGTCTCTTTGGAGGGTTTGAATCTTTTGGTATGTATGTGTCTGTATGGGCGTTTTTTTTTTGTCTCTTTGTGGGCTGTGTGTGTGTCTCTCTTGGGCTTTGTGTGTCTCTTCGAACTGTGTGTATGTCTCTTTAGCCCGTGTGTGTCTCTTTGGGCTGTGTGTGTCTCTTTAGGCTGTATGTCTCTTTGAGCAGTTTGAATCTTTATGGTCTGTGTGTGCCTCTTTTGGCTGTTGTGTCTCTTCGGGGCTTTGTGTCTCTCTGTTGGATGTGTGCGTCCTCCTGTCTCTTGGGCTGTGTATCTCTTTGAGCTGTTTGAGTCTTTTTGGTCTGTTTGTGTGTCTCTTTGAGCTGTTTGAGTCTTTTGATCTGTGTTTTTGTCTCTTTGGGCTGTTTGTGTCTCTTTGGGCTGTGTGTGTTTCTTTGGGCTTTGTGCGTCTCTTTGGGCTGTGTGTCTCGTTGGACTGTTTGAGTCTTTTTGATCTGTTCGTGTCTCTTTGGGCTGTTTGTGACACACAGACCAAAATGACTCAAACAGCCCAAAGAGATAACACATAGCCCAAAGAAACACAAACAGCCCAAAGAGACAGAAGCCCGAAGAGACAAACACAGCCAAAAAAGACTCAAAGCGAGCTCTCATTTCTCGTTAAATTGACAATGCTCCTCCAAAACATCACATGTGTATTATACAGTACATAATCATGACATTCCTCCAATTCGCAAATCCCCTTACCCCTTTTTTTTTTGCAAAGGTGAATCAAACATCTCCGGTTGTAAAAGCATTAAAAAATTTTCCAATCACTTTAATTACCCTTTTTGTAAATGCTAAACAAAAAAAAACCTGTCTGTACGTCAGAAAAACTTGTCCTTAATTAGCATCGTAGAAGTATTAGCTATAGGACTGGTATTGCGTAAATCTCTTGGCAAAGGTGTAATGACCTGTAGAATAGGACTTCCAGAAAACCTGTTTGGTACATAGGGCTGCTAGAAATGGTACCTCTTAGTCTACTTACACAGGGATTTCAAAGAAAAGTAAGTTTTTCAAAGAAAATTAAAAGAGCTACATTAAACCAAAAAATCAGGTTATATCAAGTCAAGTAATTTTCCAGGCGCAAAAAACTACCACAAATTACTATCAATAAATATATAAAAACCCAAACGAACAGAAATTAAAACAAAAACTGAATCAAACTCATAGCGTGAAGAAACTAAAATGAGAAGGACTGAGCCCCCCCCCCCATGCCTTGTCAAAACCTTAGTATAATCCGCCCTTTACTGACAAAAAAATCCTTGTTTCATGCTGAATGTCTCTATTTTCTCATAATATAAAAAAAAAACAAAAAAAAAAAAAAAAAACGCCATTGTAACCAACACTACTAATAATAAAAACAAAAAAAAAGCAAATCGGATTGACAGTTCAACATAAATATGCTGATATTTATTCCTTAAAGTCTTAACTTTTTTTTGATTTATTAAAATTTAAAAAGTGTAAATCTTTAAAATGTATTTTGTTTTCAGTAAAGTGCAAATTATGTTCTGGTCAAACATCCCCCGCGTCGAAAGTTTCAACTTAATACCATAAACTGTTCCTGAGGCATTGCTGATACGTCCTCTTGACAGCTTATATGTGCATAGTCTGTTTGGATTTAATTAAACACTGTTTCAGTAGTTCCCAAAAATTTTCACCTTAATACCCTTAGCTTTTGTAGCAGTAGTAGTAGTCATAGTAGTTTCGGTAGCAGTAGTAGCAGTATAATTAGTAGCATCAGCCTTAGTTTTAGTAGCAGCAGTATCAGTAGTAGCAGTACTAGTAGTAGCAGTAGTAGTAGTAGTATCAGTAGAAGTTGTAACAATAGGATTCAAATATTGCCTTTAGGTTAGTTTAACATCCCCAACAACAAGCCCTTTAAGTTTCAACTTAAAACACCAAGCCGCTCCTAAGATATTGCAAATACGCCCTTTTTTCAACCTGTATACAGACGGCGTGTTGTGATTCAGTTCAACTTCTCCCTACATTTCTTCTGAAAATTTTACCTTAAAACCCTTAGCCGTGGTTGTAATCGTAGTCACAGTTGTAGTAGAAGGAGTGCTAGTAGTACTAGCTGTTGAACTAGCAATAGTATTAGCAATAACAGCACTAGCATTAGTAGCAACATTAGTGTTAACATATTGCCTTTTGGTCAGTTGAACATCCTTCTCAACAAGCCATTGCAGTTTTAACTTACACAATTAGCCGTTTCTATGATATTGCCAATATACACATTTAATAACCTGTATGTTCATAGTGTGTTTTAACTTAATGCACCTTCCCCATCAATACTTCCTGGAATTTTCATCTTAATACTCTTAGCCTTAGTAGTAATTGTAATAGAAGTAGTAGTTTGTAGGAGCAGTAGTAGTAGTAGTAGTAATAATGTATTAGTAGAAAATCCTCCCCCTCCTCCCATAATGCTCTGAAAGTTCAGCTGGATACGATAAGCTGTTCCAAAGCTTTTGCTGATATGCCCTTTTGACAATCTGTAAGCACATGGTATGCTTTCATTTAATTCAATTTTCCCCTCAACATTTCCTCTAATTTTTAGTTGAATATCTCGGCTGTCGTAGCACTCGCTATAGAAGCAGTAATTGTGGTGGTAATAGTAGTAGTAGTAGTAGTAGTCTAGTGGTAGTAGTAGTAGTAGTAATAGTAGCAGCAGCAGCAGCAGTAGTAGTAGCAGCAGCAGTAGTAGTAGTAGTAGTATTAGTAGTAGTAGTAGTTGTAGTAGTAGTAGTAGTAGTAGTAGCAGTAGTATGAAAGTTACTGCCTTTCTGTCAATTTATCATCCCTCTCATCATTCCCTGACAGTTCAAAATTAATACACTCAGTCATTCTTGAGTTACACCCTTTTGACAACGAGATGCAAATAACGTGTTTTGATTTAGTTATACACTCCCTTAATATTCTCTGAAAGGTCCACCTGAATGCCCTTCGTCTTTTTGGACACTAAAGGTCAAACATACTTCTCAATAAACATTACTATATGTAAACAACGGGCAAATTGCATAACTTACAGCCCTTGCCTCAATGCTATGGGGAAAGATGGGGGGGGGTGGTCGACATCCCCAGAAGCATATTTCCTGGATATTACAGCTATATTTATCTTGAAATCTAAATTGGATATGATTGAGGAATTTGTGGGTGTAGGAGGGGGGGGGGGGGCTCGTTTCGAAGTTTTTTACAGCAACTCCTTCTATACAAAGTGCCCTGGTCTAAAAAGAAAAAATGCACTGATGCTTATACTGCTCTTTACTTAGGCAGCGCTATTGCGCCGCCAATGACAAGTGTCGATCCTATCGCTACTGAGCTAAAATAAAAAAAACAAGTTTTTTTTTTAACGAAAAAGTAAGGAACGACGTTAAAACTTAAAACGAACAGAAATTATTCCGTATATGAATGGGGCTGTCCCATCCTCAACGCCTCGCTCTTTACGCTAAAGTTTTTTTAATTGTTTTAAAAAAAAATAGAGTTGTGAGAAAGTCAAACTTTAGCGTAAAGAGCGAGGCGTTGAGGATGGGGCAGCCCCTTTCATATACGTAATAATTTCTGTTCGTTTTAAGTTTTAACGTCGTTCCTTACTTTTAGTTAAAAAAAACTTTGTTGTTTTTATTTTAAGTTTTGAACGTTTTTGAATTAATACAGGTTTGATTTTGGCTCACCGTACATGAATAATTAAAACAAAATTTGAAAATTAATTTTACTTTTATTTGGTTAAATGGCTTTCTCGAAACTTGTTTAATTTTATTTACGAACGTTTTTATTAGTAATAAATATACGTAACTTACGAAATAACTTTCGTAACGAACTTCTATATTCATAGATTTTTAATAAGTATATTAGGGGGTTTGCCTCCTAGCCAATACCTTGCTCTTTAAGCTAAAGTTTGATTTTTGTTCCAATTCTTTAAAAATGACCCTTAATCCCAAAGGCGTTAATTAGAATAAATAGCTCTTATGAAAGTACTAAAATTATTTGGCTTAAAGAGCGAGATATTGACTAGGGGTGAACCCAATCATATACGTGATATTTTCTGATCGTTTTAAGTTTTGATGTTGCTCCTTACTTTCAGTTCAAAAACTTGTTTTTTTTAATTTAATTTCTGATCTTTTTCTTTAATAATGCTGGGAAATCCGGAGCCCGCCCTTCATAGCAATGTCCCTTCCCCCATGAAAAAACTTCATTTATGGAAAGATTCCTCCCATATAACCCCCGACCCACCACCCCCCCCCACCTACCAGAACCCCCCCTGAAAACGTCTGTATACTTCCCATAACCAATACTATATGTTAACATTGGATAAAGTTCATAAATTCCAGCCCTCCCCCCGGGGACTTCGGGGGGATTTAAGTCATCCTAACAGATATAGATATCATATTTTCGACCGTGCTGAACAACATGGCTATCTCAAAATTTTGATCAGGATGCTTTGGGACAAAAATGAGCGTGGAGGGGGCCTTGTTGCCCTCCATTTTATTGGTCACTTATAAAGGACCCTAAAACTTTTGATTTCTGTTCCAATGAGCCCTCCCACGATATATTTTAGGACCACTGGATCGATACGGTCACCCCTGGGGAAAAAAAAAACAACAAATAAACACGCATCCGTGATCGTTCTTCTGGCAAAAAATGCAAAATTCCACTTTTTTGTAGATAGGTGCTTGAAAACCTCTACAGTAGGGTTCTCTGATACGCTGAATATGATGGTGTGATTTTTATTAAAGTTCTATAACTTTTATGGGGTCTTTCCCCCTTTTTCTAAAATCAGCAAAATTTTTCTCAGGCGCTTAACTTTTGATGGGTAAGACTAAACTTGATAAAACTTATATATTTGAAATCAGAATTAAAATTTGATTCTTTTGATGTATCTATTAGTATCAAAAATCCGTTTTTTAGAGTTTCGGTTACCATTGAGCCGGGTCGCGCCTTACTTACGGTTCGTTACCACGAACTGTTTGATAAAAGCAGGACACAAAGCAGGTTTTGCTCAATCCTATTTTATTTTTTGCACTGAACGTAAATACGGGACCAATTTAGTGTAGCCAGTTTTGCTTCATTGCTGCATCCACTCTGCTTCTTTGTGAGTCGTTCTGCGTGAGAAAAAAAAAAAAAGAACCTATGTGAACCAAGCCTTAAAGTAGTGATCACATCAAGATTACCTAGCTAATCTTGATGTGACTTCGTTTACAGAACAACCAATCATATTGTTTTGACATCCCCCCCCTCCCCTCACCAAAAAAAATATAAAAATAGTTAAAGAAGCGAAACAAATATAACAACCATATTGTTACTGTTATACCTAAAAGTTGTGTTTGATATTTTACCACTTCTGACATAGCTGATAAAACCGTTTGCTGAACTATTCGCGAAGGGAGGATTAGCACGGTAATGTAGATGAGGAGGGTTATGCTGCGAGGGTTATGCAAAAAAAAAAAAAAAGATGCGACTGAACACCATGCAATTGCCCTGCTAATCTCCCCTTTGAAAAAAAAGCTTGACAAACGAGTTCTGGATCATTTTTCAAAATGTAATATTTTTATGGCAATGTGAGGAAGATTTCTTTACTTATTGCAACACGTGGAAATTACTACCTGCTTAGTTAAGTCATTTGAGGATGAAGCACTGGAAAACTGTGAAAACTGTCTCTCATACCAATGCGTAAAAGCTCCTATTTTGGTTACCTCTCAAGAAATCCCCAAAGATTTTATTCGTTTGATCCTCCTAATATCTATACTGTCTTAGTTTTGTGACTATGATTGGTGAAATAAGACCTATTACGAACCCAGATCAAAGGGTCAAAAGAGGTTAGCCTAAGTTTTGTATACGTACTTCAAATGACTGATGTACCATTCTTTTATTTTTAGCAATGTCTATGGTAGTATGATTATATAGAGCAGAATTGCGCTACCTCAGTGAACAGCGAAGGGGTCTCTATGTATTACTTATTATTTTATTATTTTATTATTTTTTCCTTTTCACTAAGGCCCTTCGCATGGGAGGGGAATTATCATAGAAACCTCGTGAGGCTAATTTGATTGGAAATTTAAAGTTAAAGTGCCCTTTATAGTATCAAAATGCACTATTTATTTAATTATTGTGCACCCACCATTCGTAGAACATGGTAAGATAGAGTGTATGAAAAAAAAGCAAACAAACAAAAACAAAAATATATGAACAAAAAAAAAAAAACAATTACTGCACTGACTCTTCTCATAGCAACGAGAAGAGTCATCGGAGGATAACCAGCCCCTTGCCCTTTTCAGATCCCCCCTCCTCAACAAGGATAGAAATTATGAATTACAAAGTGTTCAAAAGTAGTCAAAACGTCTAAAAATTGTGTCTCCGGGGATGCTTTGGCTTATACATCCCTCGCGGCAAGTAATTTAAATTATGCAGTTTGGCCAAATTTTTTTGCCATAAGGCTTCAATGTATTATTATTTATTTATTCTTTCTATCCGGAGATGCTTCATGTGGAAAGCGTAGTCGCATAAACACGCCCATTTTAAGAGGTAAAAGTGATCGGAGGGCAACCGGCCTCCCTCGTACGCCCTTTTTTCGCCAAATATATCCGATCAAAATTTTGAGATAGCCATTTTTGTTCAAAATAGTCCATATATCAAATAATTTTTGCCTTTGGGGTTTTGCAATACCTCCCAAACCCCTGGTTCAAGGACTGTAAGCTATGCAAGTTGTCTAATAATAATATTTTAGGTTTTTCATTGGGAAAAAAGGTCATGTTGATCCTTGGTCTCTGAGAAGGCTAAGGGTATTAAGGTGAAACTTTAAGAAAATATTGAGAGTGAATGCCAAATACAATCAAAACACACTATGTGCTTGCTGATTGTCAAAAGAGAATATCAGCAACATCCAAGCTATTAAGTTGAAACTTTCAAGGTATGTTGAGGGGATGTTGAAGAAGTTTGGAGGGAAACTAGCCCCCCTCTCACTCTCTACTTGCCCTTTTTAGGTGCACCTCTGCTCAGTTCTGATGAACTTTTGACATTGTAATTTTTTTCAAACTAATCGAAGGGTTTAAAATGTAAAAACCTGGAGCAAGGGTTGTAAGTTATGCTCTGGGGGTATATAGTGGTTTTTTTGGAATGGCTGGTCATATAAGCTTCAGATCAGGCTCTTTTGATTTGAAATCGGAAGTTTCAGCAACAATGTACCTCTTGCCACCTTCGACCCTTATAAAGTGCCCTAATTTTTAAAATAAAATTGAAAACAAATACCTGGAAAAAAATTGACCCGAAAAGGAAAACTTATCCTTTGCAAGTGAATGTGAATTAATTTGCCTCTGTCTGGTGACCCGCGAGATTGAAACATGGCACCCATAATCAAGATGCTATATCCACCGCGCTATCACCAGCAGGGGCGAATCTCCAGCATTTTTATAGGGGACCAGAGGGGTCCATATCCGGATAGTCAAGGGGCATGGGATGTATAATAATTTCCTTCTTCACATTATTGGGGGGGGGGGCAACTGCCCACCCTTGTCACCCCCAAACGACAC
Source organism: Artemia sinica (assembly GCA_027921565.1). Lineage (NCBI taxonomy): Eukaryota > Metazoa > Arthropoda > Branchiopoda > Anostraca > Artemiidae > Artemia > Artemia sinica. Next base: position 56,078,189 of record CM051271.1, on the reverse strand, counting down.
CCCTGATCACAGGTTCAAGAACTTTTGATCTATGTAATACTAGGTTCACACACTTTTGATTATATTAAAGAACGAACTACGGCAGCAGTAATTAAAGCATTTAAATAAACAATTATATACATGATGACACAACACACACATATCTTCCGACAAGATAATTTATGAAAAATATCTTTATAAATTATTTCCCAGGTTAATCGTTTTAGCAGTTTCATGATTACAGCTGCAGCTGCAATCATTGTATATAAAGGATCGGTATAGTTAATTTTACGTAGAGGATCGATATAGTTATACAGTAAAGAGCCAACCATGGCATATAGTAATTTATGCCTGGAAAATTCTCTATACTTTCATTTGAGAAAAATCTTGTTTAGATTTAATCTCTGATCGTTTTTCAAATCATGCAAAATTCACCTCCGTAGAAGATCTTATAATAACCTACATACGTGTAAACCCGACCACACTCGAGAAGTTTGATCTGTTTAAACCGGTTTCTCTGAGAGATTTGCTTAGCCTGAGTAAGATAAACTACTATGTAGGAATATTTTAGTTAAATATTTATTAGATAGAGTTGGTTAGACTAGGTATTTAATGTAATGCGATCTGTTCGGCCTGCTTTCCATGATTCTATGTTGTAGTTTCCATGACTTTGTTACTAAAGTATTATATTTCATTTTTTTCATATTTTTATATTTTCATATTTTTCAGCTATGCCTCCAGGAATTACATACCCCGACAGCCTCGAGCAAGGATTGGAAATTATGTGATTTTCTTATTATTTACATGGCAAAGATTTATCAATAGAAAAATAGGAAAAACGTTTGGTTCTAGATTCACCTATAGAGGCTAAGGGTATTAAGATGAAACTTTGGAGAATGTTGAATGTATCTTAAACTAAATCAATAGGCACTATTGAGAATTACAGTGCCTATTGGCACAAGAGTAATAGGCACAAGAATTATTTGAGTGAAAGATCATAAGAAAATAATAGGAATGTAAATAAAGTGGAGAAAGTATTAAAATATGAACAAAAAAGGTGTGAAGTGGAGACCATGGATAAAATTGCCAAAGATCTGGAAGATTCAGCCAGACTGGAATAATAGTAAACTATTGCACTGGGGTATTAATAAATTCAGAGGGAATAGTCGATCAGGACTTGTCCCAATTAAAGATAGGAACGGGGTCAAAATTAGTGAGAAGGAAAGAGTTAAAGAGAAATAGGAAGAACAGTTTGAGAATGTGCTAAACCTCGACAGAGTTACAGGAAAAGAGGTAAAAGGAATGAAAAGGTTGGATGACAACAAAATTTGCAATTTACTGAAAAAAATATAAATGTTTTTACTTTTATAAATTTAATAAATCAAATAGTATTAACATTTTGATTACTAAATATCAGTATATGTGTACTAAACTGACAATGCACATTCATTTGTATGTTTTTTCAGTAAAGTACAAATTTTGTTCTGGCCTTGGAAAGGCATAGGGTGTTATGCGCCCAACTTATGTTGATTTATGCTCGCTTTGAGTTTGACTCGGTTATTTATAGGTAATTTCTGTTCGTTTTGAGTTTCATTTATTTATCAATGCTGATTAGTGGAAGTTAGTAGAGATCTAAGTTATATTTCTACGACGCCATGTTCCTTCCTGTGCTATTTGCCTGGGTTACGTTCCTTGGCACCTTTCCAAGGCAGATTACCAGAACTGGTTATTGCTATTGATATCAATTGCACATGAAAAAATACATTGAATTGCACAAAAAAACCCACGCCTTTGACACTATACTTACACGTGAACATTTTAAAAAGCTGGCAAGGTTTTTGTTATTGATAAGAATTGGACAAGATTGGCACCGTTTGACGTAGACATTTTTTAGGAGCCAATCAGAGACAGCGATGGTTGCTCAACATACGATAACTTGATTGGTGATTGACATTTGCAAAAAAGGGGTAAGGGATTTGCGAATTGATTGTATGAAGGTGAAAAAAAAGAAAAAAAAGGGTTAAACTGATTATCAGTTAAGGTAACCCTCGGAGTTGTTAACTCAGGCAATTTGTTATAAATTTGAGACAACATTAATCTATGAAAATGGTTAATGATGATAGAATGACATTGTGAGTTGACCTAGCTTTACCTCTCCGATATGTTCTGTATAATACACAAGTTGTGTTTGAAAAGTGTTGTCAGTTTAAAATAAGGTCCAACGTTATAGTATACTAAAAAGTTGATACTAAGAGAGATGTAGATGGCAAGAAAATATTTTTAATAATGAAATTCAGAACAAAACTTAGAAATCCTTGCAAATCAAGTAGTAAGGTGTATGTGAGTACGAACCATCAAGGATCATAAGCACCAACGACCCTAACAGCAGAGACATTAACCCCCAAAAGGTCCCCTACCCTCAAACTCGAAAGGTGCCCCCCTCCCCTCCAACTTTTTACCCCCCCCCCCGTTTTTTTGGATTTTTTTTAACATGATATATTTTTTCAACTTTTTTTACCTGTCTTCGAATGAGATGAAACTACTTAAATTGAGTAGTGTTTTGTCGTGGTTACCTTGTCACAGTTACATTCTCTTGATTTTTCAAAGTTCATTTTGGATTTCTTTCATTGAAATGCAAGAGTTGGAATATTTCAGTAGTGTTTTTGTCATGGGTTTACCTTGTCACAGTTACATTCTCTTGATTTTTTTCAAAGTTCATTTTGGATTTCTTTCATTGAAATGCAAGAGTTGGATTATTTCAGTAGTGTTTTGTCGTGGTTTACCTTGTCACAGTTACATTCTCTAAATTTTTCAAAGTTCATTTTGAATTTCTTTCATTGAAATGCAAAAGTTGGAATATTTCAGAAGTGTCTTGTTATGCTTTACCTTGTCACAGTTACATTTTCTTGATTTTTTCAAAGTTCATTTTGGATTTCTTTCGTTGAAATGCAAGAGTTGGAATATTTCAGTAGTGTTTTTGTGTGCTTTTACCTTGTCAAAGTTACATTCTCTTGATTTTTCAAAGTTCATTTTGATTTTCTTTCGTGGAAATGCAAGAGTTGGAATATTTCAGTAGTGTTTTGTCGTGGTTTACTATTGTTGTGCTTTACCTTGTCACAGTTACATTCTCTTGATTTTTCAAAGTTCATTTTGATTTTCTTTCGTGAAATGCAAGAGTTGGAATATTTCACGTAGTGTTTTGTCGTGGTTTACCTTGTCAATGTTACATTCTCATGATTTTGCAAAGTTCATTTTGAATTTCTTTTCCTTGAAATGCAAGAGTTGGAATATTTCAGTAGTGTTTTGTCATGGTTTTACCTTGTCAAGTTACATTCTCTGTATTTTTTCAAAGTTCATTTTGGATTTCTTTCGTTGAAATGCAAGAGTTGGAATATTCAGTAATGTTTTGTTATGGTTTACCTTGTCACAGTTACATTCTCTTGATTTTTCAAAGTTCATTTTGATTTTCTTTCGTGAAATGCAAAGAGTTGGAATATTTCAGCAGTGTTTTTGTCGTGGTTTACCTTGTCCACAGTTACATTCTCTTGATTTTTCAAAGTTCATTTTGGATTTCTTTCTCCTTGAAATGCAAGAGTTGGAATATTTCAGTAACGTTCTGTGGTGGGGTTACCTTGTCACTGCTTACATTCTCATGATTTTTCAAAGTTCATTTGATTTTCTTTCGTGAAAAGCAAGAGTTGGAATATTTCAGTAGTGTTTTGTCATGTGGTTTACCTTGTCACAGTTATATTCTCTTGATTTTTCAAAGTTCATTTTGGATTTCTTTCGTTTTGAAATGCAAGAGTTGGAATTTTTATTTCAGTGATGTTTTTGTTATGGTTTACCTTGTCACAGTTACATTCTCTTGATTTTTCAAAGTTCATTTTGATTTTCACTTTCGTGAAAATGCAAGAGTTGGAAATATTTCAGTAGTGTTTTGTCGTGGTTTACCTTGTCACAGTTACATTCTCTTGATTTTTTCAAAGTTCATTTTGATTTTCTTTCGTGAAATGCAAGAGTTGGAATGTTTCAGTAGTGTTTTGTCGCAGTTTTACCTTGTCACAGTTACATTCTCTTGATTTTTCAAAGTTCATTTTGGATTTCTTTCGTGAAATGCAAGAGTTGGAATAATTTCAGTAGTGTTTTGTCGTGGTTTACCTTTTCACAGTTACATTCTCTTGATTTTTCAAAGTTCGTTTTGAATTTATTTCGTGAAATGCAAGAGTTGGAATATTTCAGTAGTGATTTGTTGTGGTTTACCATGTCACAGTTACATTCTCTTGATTTTTCAAAGTTCATTTGGATTTCTTTCCTTGAAATGCAAGAGTTGGAATATTTCAGTAACGTTCTGTGGTGGTTTACCTTGTCACTGTTACATTCTCATGATTTTTCAAAGTTCATTTTGATTTTCTTTCGTGAAAAAGCAAGAGTTGGAATATTTCAGTGTAGTGTTTTGTCATGGTGCTTTACCTTGTCACAGTTATATTCTCTTGATTTTTCAAAGTTTCATTTTGGATTTCTTTCGTTGAAATGCAAGAGTTTGGAATATTTCAGTGATGTTTGTTATGGTTTACCTTGTCACAGTTACATTTTCTCTTGATTTTTCAAAGTTCATTTTGATTTTCTTTCGTGAAATGCAAGAGTTGGAATATTTCAGTAGTGTTTTGTCGTGGTTTACCTTGTCACAAGTTACATTCTCTTGATTTTTCAAAGTTCATTTGATTTTCTTTCGTGAAATGCAAGAGTTGGAATGTTTCAGTAGTGTTTGTCGCAGTTTACCTTGTCACAGTTACATTCTCTTGGATTTTTCAAAGTTCATTTTGGATTTCTTTCGTTGAAATGCAAGAGTTGGAATATTTCAGTAGTGTTTTGTCGTGGTTTACCTTTTCACAGTTACATTCTCTTGATTTTTCAAAGTTTCGTTTTGAATTTATTTTCGTGAAAGCAAGAGTTGGAATATTTCAGTAGTGTTTCTTGTCGTAGGGTTTACCTTGTCACAGTACATTCTCTTGATTTTTCAAAGTTCATTTTGATTTCTTTCGTGAAATGCAAGAGTTGGAATGGTTTCAGTAGTGTTTTTGTCCGCAGTTTTACCTTGTCACAGTTACATTCTCTGATTTTTCAAAGTTCATTTTGGATTTCTTTCGTTGAAATGCAAGAGTTGGAATATTTCAGTAGTGTTTGTCGCAGTTTACCTTGTCACAGTTACATTCTCTTGAATTTTTTTCAAAGTTCATTTTGAATTTTATCCTTGAAATGCAAGAGTGGAATATTTCAGTAGTGTTTTGTCATGGTTTACCTTGTCACAGTTATAAATTCTCTGATGATTTTTCAAAGTTCATTTTGGATTTTCTTTCGTTGAAATGCAAGAATTGGAATATTTCGGTAGTGTTTTGTTATGGTTTACCTTTGTCACAGTTACATTCTCTTGATTTTTCAAAGTTTCATTTTTGGAATTCTTTTCCTTGAAATGGAAAGAGTTGGAATATTTCAGTAGTGTTTGTCGTGGTTTACCTTGTCACAGTTACATTCTCTTTATTTTTCAAAGTTCATTTTTTAAATGTTACATTCTCTTGATTTTTCAAAGTAATTCATTTTGAATTTCTTTCGTTGAAATGCAAGAAGTTGGAATATTTGAGTAGTGTCTTGTTGTGATTTACCTTGTCACTGTTACATTCTCTTGATTTTTCAAAGTTCATTTGGATTTCTTTTCGTTGAAATGCAAGAGTTGGAATATTTCAGTAGTGTTTAGTTGTGCTACCTATACCTTGTTTCACAGTTACATTCTCTTGATTTTCAAAGTTCATCTTTTTGAATTTCTTTCGTTGAAATGCAAGAGTTGGAATATTTCAGTAGTGTCTTGTTTTGCTTTACCTTGTCACTGTTACATTCTCTGATTTTTCAAAAGTTCATTTGGCATTTCTTTCGTTGAAATGCAAGAGTTGGAATATTTCAGTAGTATTTTTTTGTGCTTTACCTTGTCACAGTTACATTCTCTTGATTTTACAAGGCTGATGTTGGATTTCTATCGTTGAAATGCAAGAGTTGGAATATTTCACAGTAGTGTCTTGTTGTGCTTTACCTTTGTCACTGTTACATTCTCTTGATTTTTCAAAGTCATTTTGGATTTATTTCGTTGAAATGCAAGAGTTGGAATATTTCAGTAGTGTTTTGTTGTGCTTTACCTTGTCACAGTTACATTCTCTTGATTTTTCAAAGTTCATTTTGACTTTCTTTCGTGAAATGCAAGAGTTGGAATATATTTCAGTAGCGTGTTTGTCGTGGTTTACCTTGTCACAGTTACATTCTCTTGATTTTCAAAGTTCATTTTTGAATTTCTTTCGTTGAAATGCAAGAGTTGGAATATTTCAGTAGTGTTTTTGTTGTGCTTTACCTTGTCACAGTTACATTCTCTTGATTTTACAAAGCTGATGTTTGGATTTCTATCGTCGAAAATGCAAGAGTTTGGAATATTTCAGTAGTGTCTTGTTGTGCTTTACCTTGTCACTGTTACATTCTCTTGATTTTTCAAAGTTCATTTTGGATTTCTTTCGTTGAAATGCAAGAGTTGGAATATTTCAGTAGTGTTTTGTTGTGCTTTACCTTGTCCACAGTTACATTCTCTTGATTTTTCAAAGTTCATTTGAATTTCTTTCGTGAAATGCAAGAGTTGGAATAATTTCAGTAGTGTTTTGTCTTGGTTTACCTTGTCACAGTTACATTCTCTTGATTTTTCAAAGTTCATTTTGAATATTTCTTTCCTTGAAATGCAAGAGTTGGAATATTTCAGTAGTGTTTTGTCTTGGTTTACCTTGTCACTGTTACATTCTCTTGATTTTTCAAAGTTCATTTTGGATTTTTTCGTTGAAATGCAAGAGTTGGAATATTTCAGTAGTGTTTTGTTGTGCTATACCTTGTCACAGTTACATTCTCTTGATTTTTTTCAAAGTTCATTTTTGAAATTTCTCTTCGTTGAAATGCAAGAGTTGGAATATTTCAGTAGTGTCTTGTTTTGCTTTACCTTGTCACTGTTACATTCTCTTGATTTTTTCAAAGTTCATTTTGGATTTCTTTCGTTGAAATGCAAGAGTGGAATATTTCAGTAGTATTTTTTTGTGCTTTACCTTGTCACAGTTACATTCTCTTGATTTTACAAAGCTGATGTTTGGATTTCTATCGTTGAAATGCAAGAGTTGGAATATTTCAGTAGTGTTCTTGTTGTGCTTACCTTGTCACTGTTACATTCTCTTGATTTTTCAAAGTTCATTTTGGATTTCTTTCGTTGAAATGCAAGAGTTGGAATATTTCAGTAGTGTTTTGTTGTGCTTTTACTTGTCACAGTTACATTCTCTTGATTTTTCAAAGTTCATTTTGAATTTCTTTCGTGAAATGCAAGAGTTGGAATATTTCAGTAGTGTTTTGTCGTGGTTTACCTTGTCACAGTTACATTCTCTTGATTTTTCAAAGTTCATTTTGAATTTCTTTCGTTGAAATGCAAGAGTTGGAATATTTCAGTAGTGTTTTGTTGTGCTTTACCTTGTCACAGTTACATTCTCTTGATTTTACAAAGCTGATGTTTGGATTTCTATCGTTGAAATGCAAGAGTTGGAATATTTCAGTAGTGTCTTGTTGTGCTTTACCTTGTCACAGTTACATTCTCTTGATTTTTAAAAGTTCATTTTGAATTTCTTTCGTGAAATGCAAGAGTTGGAATATTTCAGTAGTGTTTTGTCGTGGTTTACCTTGTCACAGTTACATTCTCTTGATTTTTTTTCAAAGTTCATTTTGAATTTCTTTCGTTGAAATGCAAAGAGTTGGAATATTTCAGTATTGTTTGTTGTGCTTTACCTTGTCACAGTTACATTCTTTGATTTTTCAAAGCTGATGTTTGGATTTTTCTATCGTTGAAAGGCAAGAGTTGGAATATTTCAGTAGTGTCTTGTTGGGGCTTTACCTTGTCACAGTTACATTCTCTTGATTTTTCAAAGTTCATTTTGAATTTCTTTCATTGAAATGCAAGAGTTGGCTTATTTCAATAGTGTCTTGTCGTGGTTTACCTTGTCACAGTTACATTCTCTTAATTTTTCAAAGTTCATTTTGAATTTCTTCTCACAGTTACGTACGCGCGAGTAAGTATTGAAAAATCAAGAGAATGTAACTCTGACATGGTAAAGCACAACAAAACACTACTGAAATATTCCAACTCTTGCATTTCCACGAAAGAAATTCAAAATGAACTTTCAAAAATTAAGAGAATGTAAACTGTGACAAGGAAAACCACGACAAGACACTATTGAAATATTCCAGCTCTTGCATTTCAACGAAAGAAATTCAAAATGAACTTTGAAAATCAAGAAAATGTAACTGTGACAAGGTAAAGCACAATAAAACACTACTGAAATATTCCAACTCTTGCATTTCCACCAAAGAAATTCAAAATGAACTTTGAAAAATTAAGAGAATGTAACTGTGACAACGAAAACCACGACAAGACACTTCTGAAATATTCCAACTCTTGTATTTCAACGAAAGAAATTCAAAATGAACTTTGAAAAATTAAGAGAATGTAACTGTGGCAAGGTAAACCATGACAAAACACTACTGAAATATTCCAACTCTTGCATTTCAACGATATAAATCTAAAATGAACGTTGAAATATCAAGAGAATGTAAGTGTGACAAGGTAAAGCACATTAAAACACTACTGAAATATTCCAACTCTTGCATTTGAACGAAAGAATTTCAAAATGAACTTTGAAAAATTAAGAGAATGTAACTGTGACAAGGTAAACCATGACAAAAAACTACTGAAATATTCGAACTCTTGCATTTCAACAAAATAAATCCAAAATGAACGTTGAAAAATCAAGAGAATGTAAGTGTGACAAGGTAAACCACAAACAAAACACTACTGAAATAATCCAACTCTTGCATTTCAATGAAAGAAATTCGAAATAAACTTTGAAAAATCATGAGAATGTAACTGTGACAAGGTAAACCACGACAAAACACTACTGAAATATTCCAACTCTTGCATTTCAACGAAAGAAATTCCAAATGAACTTTGAAAAATCGAGAGAATGTAACTGTGACAAGGTAAACCATAACAAAACACTACTGAAATATTCCAACTCTTGCATTTCAACGAAACAAATCCAAAATGAACGTTGAAAAATCAAGAGAATGTAAGTGTGACAAGGTAAACCACAACAAAATACTACTGAAAATAATCCAACTCTTGCATTTCAATGAAAGAAATTCAAAATGAACTTTGAAAAATCATGAAAATGTAACTGTGACAAGGAAAACCACGACAAAACACTACTGAAATATTCCAACTCTTGCATTTCAACGAAAGAAATTCAAAATGAACTTTGAAAAATTAAGAGAATGTAAATGTGACAAGGTAAACCATGACAAAACACTACTGAAATATTCCAACTCTTGCATTACAACGAAATAAATCCAAAATGAACGTTGAAAAATCAAGAGAATGTAAGTCATGTGACAAGGTAAACAACAACAAAACACTACTGAAATAAATCCAACTCTTGCATTTCAATGAAAGAAATTCAAAATGAACTTTGAAAAATCATGAGAATGTAACTGTGACAAGGTAAACCACGACAAAACACTACTGAAATATTCCAACTCTTGCATTTCAACGAAAGAAATTCAAAATGAACTTTGAAAAATCGAGAGAATGTAACTGTGACAAGGTAAACCATAACAAAAACACTACTTAAATATTCCAACTCTTGCATTTCAACGATAGAAATCCAAAAATGAGCTTTGAAAAATCAAGAGAATGTAAAAACTGTGACAAGGTAAACCACGACAAAACACTACTGAAATATTCCAACCCTTGCATTTCACGAAAGAAATTCAAAATGAACTTTGAAAAAAAATCAAAAGAATGTAACTGTGACATGGTAAACCACGACAAAACACTACTGAAACATTCCAATTCTTGCATTTCAATGAAAGAAATTCAAAAATTAACTTTGAAAAATCAAGAGAATGTAACTGTGGTAAGGTAAACCATGACAAAACACTACTGAAATATTCCAACTCTTGCATTTCAAGGAAAGAAATTCAAAATGAACTTTGAAAAATCAAGAGAATGTAACTGTGACAAGGTAAACCACGATAAAAAACACTATTGAAATATATTCCAACTCTTGCATTTCACGAAAGAAATTCAAATTAAGTTTGAAAAATCAAGAGAATGTAACTGTGACAAGGTAAACCACGATAAAACACTACTGAAATATTCCAACTATTGCATTTCACGAAAAAAGAAATTCAAAATAAACTTTGAAAAATCAAGAGAATGTAAAAATCTAAAATGAACTTTGAAAAAATCAAGAGAATGTAACTGTGACAAGGTAAACCACGACAAAACACTACTGAAATATTCCAATTCTTGCATTTCAACGAAAGAAATCCAAAATGAACTTTGAAAAATCAAGAAAATGTAAACTCTGACAAGATAAACTGCGACAAAAACACTACTGAAATATTCCAACTCTTGCATTTCACGAAAGAAAATCAAATGAACTTTGAAAAATCAAGAGAATGTAACTGTGACAAGGTAGACCACGACAAACACTACTGAAATATTCCAACTCTTGCATTTCACGAAAGAAAATCAAAATGAACTTTGAAAAATCAATAGAATGTAACTGTGACAAGGTAAACAATAACAAAACACTACTGAAATATTCCAACTCTTGCATTTCACGAAAGAAATTCAAAAATGAACTTTGAAAAATCAAAAGAATGTAACTGTGACATGGTAAACCACGACAAAACACTACTGAAATATTCCAATTCTTGCATTTCAATGAAAGAAATTCAAAATTAACTTTGAAAAATCAAGAGAATGTAACTGTGGTAAAGGTAAACCATGACAAAACACTACTGAAATATTCCAACTCTTGCATTTCAGCGATAGAAATCCAAAAATCAGCTTTGAAAAATCAAGAGAATGTAACTGTGACAAGGTAAAACACGACAAAACACTACTGAAATATTCCAACTCTTGCATTCCACGAAAGAAATTCAAAATGAACTTTGAAAAAAAAAGAGAATGTAACTGTGACAAGGTAAAGCACAACAAGACACTACTGAAATATTCCAACTCTTGCATTTCAACGATAAAAATCCAAAAATCAGCTTTGAAAAATCAAGAGAATGTAACTGTGACAAGGTAAAGCACAACAAAACACTACTGAAATATTCCAACTCTTGCATTTCACAACGAAAGAAATCCAATATGAACTTTGAAAAATCAAGAGAATGTAACAGTGACAAGGTAAAGCACTACAAGACACTACTGAAATATTCCAACTCCTGCATTTCAACGAAAGAAATTCAAAATAAACTTTGAAAAATCAAGAGAATGTAAAAATCCAAAATTCCATTTCAAGGAAAGAAATCCAAAATGAACTTTGAAAAAAAATCAAGAGAATGTAACTGTGACAAGGTAAACCATAACGAAAAACACTACCGAAATATTCCAATTCTTGCAATTCAACGAAAGAAATCCAAAAATGAACTTTGAAAAATCAAGAGAATGTAACTGTGACAAGGTAAACCAAGACAAAACACTACTGAAATATTCCAACTCTTGCATTTCAAGGAAATAAATTCAAAATGAACTTTGAAAAATCAAGAGAATGTAACTGCGAACAAGGAAAAAAACCACGACAAAACACTACTGAAATATTCCAACTCCTTGCATTTCAAGGAAAAGAAATTCAAAATGAACTTTGAAAAAATCAAGAGAATGTAACTGTGACAAGGTAAACCACGATAAACACTATTGAAATATTCCAACTCTTGCATTTCACGAAAGAAATTCAAAATGAACTTTGAAAAAATCAAGAGAATGTAACTGTGACAAGGTAAACCACGATAAAACACTATTGAAATATTCCAACTCTTGCATTTCACGAAAGAAAAGAAATTCAAATGAAGTTTGAAAAATCAAGAGAATGTAACTGTGATATGGTAAACCACAACAAAACACTACTGAAATATTCCAATTCTTGCATTTCAACGAAAGAAATCCAAAATGAACTTTGAAAAATCAAGAAAATGTAACTCTGACAAGATAAACTGCGATATTTTAAAACAAGAGTTGGAATATTTCAGTAGTGTTTTGTTGTGCTTTTTGAATGTTTTGTTGTGCTTTTGGAATATTTCAGTAGTGTTTTGCTGCGATAAAACGATAGAAATCCAAAAATCAGCTTTGAAAAATCAAGAGAATGTAACTGTGACAAGGTAAAGCACATCAAAAACACTACTGAAATATTCCAACTCTTGCATTTCAACGAAAGAAATCCAAAATGAACTTTGAAAAATCAAGAGAATGTAACAGTGACAAGGTAAAGCACAACAAGACACTACTGAAATATTCCAACTCTTGCATTTCAACGATAGAAATCCAAACATCAGCTTTTGAAAAATCAAGAGAGTGTAACTGTGACAAGGTAAAGCACAACAAAACACACTACTGAAATATTCCAACTCTTGCATTTCAACGAAAGAAATTCAAGAATGAACTTTGAAAAATCAAGAGAATGTAACTGTGACAAGGTAAAGCACAACAAAACACTACTGAAATATTCCAAATCTTGCATTTCAACGAAAAGAAATCCAAAATGAACTTTGAAAAATCAAGAGAATGTAACTGTGACAAGGAAAAACCACGACAAAACACTACTGAAATATTCCAACTCTTGCATTTCAACGAAAAGAAATTCAAAATGAACTTTGAAAAATTAAGAGAATGTAAATGTGACAAGGTAAACCATGACAAAACACTACTGAAATATTCCAACTCTTGCATTACAACGAAATAAATCCAAAATGAACGTTGAAAAAATCAAGAGAAGAGTAATAAGTGTGACAAGGTAAACAACAACAAAACACTACTGAAATAATCCAACTCTTGCATTTCAATGAAAGAAATTCAAAATGAACTTTGAAAAATCATGAGAATGTAACTGTGACAAGGTAAACCACGACAAAACACTACTGAAATATTCCAACTCTTGCATTTCAACGAAAGAAATTCAAAATGAACTTTGAAAAATCGAGAGAATGTAACTGTGACAAGGTAAACCATAACAAAACACTACTTAAATATTCCAACTCTTGCATTTCAACGATAGAAATCCAAAAATGAGCTTTGAAAAATCAAGAGAATGTAACTGTGACAAGGTAAACCACGACAAAACACTACTGAAATATTCCAACCCTTGCATTTCACGAAAGAAATTCAAAATGAACTTTGAAAAATCAAAAGAATGTAACTGTGACATGGTAAACCACGACAAAACACTACTGAAACATTCCAATTCTTGCATTTCAATGAAAGAAATTCAAAATTAACTTTGAAAAATCAAGAGAATGTAACTGTGGTAAGGTAAACCATGACAAAACACTACTGAAATATTCCAACTCTTGCATTTCAAGGAAAGAAATTCAAAATGAACTTTGAAAAATCAAGAGAATGTAACTGTGACAAGGTAAACCACGATAAAAAAACACTATTGAAATATTCCAACTCTTGCATTTCACGAAAGAAATTCAAATTAAGTTTGAAAAATCAAGAGAATGTAACTGTGACAAGGTAAACCACGATAAAACACTACTGAAATATTCCAACTATTGCATTTCACGAAAGAAATTCAAAATAAACTTTGAAAAATCAAGAGAATGTAAAATCTAAAATGAACTTGAAAAATCAAGAGAATGTAACTGTGACAAGGTAAACCACGACAAAACACTACTGAAATATTCCAATTCTTGCATTTCAACGAAAGAAATCCAAAATGAACTTTGAAAAATCAAGAAAATGTAACTCTGACAAGATTAAACTGCGACAAAACACTACTGAAATATTCCAACTCTTGCATTTCACGAAAGAAAATCAAATGAACTTTGAAAAATCAAGAGAATGTAACTGTGACAAGGTAGACCACGACAAAACACTACTGAAATATTCCAACTCTTGCATTTCACGAAAGAAAAAATCAAAATGAACTTTGAAAAATCAATAGAATGTAACTGTGACAAGGTAAACAATAACAAAACACTACTGAAATATTCCAACTCTTGCATTTTCACGAAAGAAATTCAAAATGAACTTTGAAAAATCAAAAGAATGTAACTGTGACAATGTAAACCACGACAAAACACTACTGAAATATTCCAATTCTTGCATTTCAATGAAAGAAATTCAAAATTAACTTTGAAAAATCAAGAGAATGTAACTGTGGTAAGGTAAACCATGACAAAACACTACTGAAATATTCCAACTCTTGCATTTCAGCGATAGAAATCCAAAATCAGCTTTGAAAAATCAAGAGAATGTAACTGTGACAAGGTAAAACACGACAAAACACTACTGAAATATTCCAACTCTTGCATTCCACGAAAGAAATTCAAAATGAACTTTTGAAAAAAAGAGAATGTAACTGTGACAAGGGTAAAGCACAACAAGACACTACTGAAATATTCCAACTCTTGCATTTTCAACGATAAAAATCCAAAAATCAGCTTTGAAAAATCAAGAGAATGTAACTGTGACAAGGTAAAGCACAACAAAACACTACTGAAATATTCCAACTCTTGCATTTCAACGAAAGAAATCCAATATGAACTTTGAAAAATCAAGAGAATGTAACAGTGACAAAGGTAAAGCACTACAAGACACTACTGAAATATTCCAACTCCTGCATTTCAACGAAAGAAATTCAAAATAAACTTTGAAAAATCAAGAAGAATGTAAAAATCCAAAATTCCATTTCAAGGAAAGAAATCCAAAATGAACTTTGAAAAATCAAGAGAATGTAACTGTGACAAGGTAAACCATAACGAAACACTACCGAAATATTCCAATTCTTGCAATTCAACGAAAGAAATCCAAAAATGAACTTTGAAAAATCAAGAGAATGTAACTGTGACAAGGTAAACCAAGACAAAACACTACTGAAATATTCCAACTCTTGCATTTCAAGGAAATAAATTCAAAATGAACTTTGAAAAATCAAGAGAATGTAACTGCGACAAGGAAAACCACGACAAAACACTACTGAAATATTCCAACTCTTGCATTTCAAGGAAAGAAATTCAAAATGAACTTTGAAAAATCAAGAGAATGTAACTGTGACAAGGTAAACCACGATAAAACACTATTGAAATATTCCAACTCTTGCATTTCACGAAAGAAATTCAAAATGAACTTTGAAAAAATCAAGAGAATGTAACTGTGACAAGGTAAACCACGATAAAACACTATTGAAATATTCCAACTCTTGCATTTCACGATAGAAATTCAAATGAAGTTTGAAAAATCAAGAGAATGTAACTGTGATATGGTAAACCACAACAAAACACTACTGAAATATTCCAATTCTTGCATTTCAACGAAAGAAATCCAAAATGAACTTTGAAAAATCAAGAAAATGTAACTCTGACAAGATAAACTGCGATAAAAAACAAGAGTTGGAATTATTTCAGTAGTGTTTTGTTTGTGCTTTTTGAATGTTTTGTTGTTGTGCTTTGGAATATTTCAGTAGTGTTTTGCTGCGATAAAACGATAGAAATCCAAAAATCAGCTTTGAAAAATCAAGAGAATGTAACTGTGACAAGGTAAAGCACATCAAAACACTACTGAAATATTCCAACTCTTGCATTTCAACGAAAGAAATCCAAAATGAACTTTGAAAAATCAAGAGAATGTAACAGTGACAAGGTAAAGCACAACAAGACACTACTGAAATATTCCAACTCTTGCATTTCAACGATAGAAATCCAAACATCAGCTTTGAAAAATCAAGAGAGTGTAACTGTGACAAGGTAAAGCACAACAAAACACTACTGAAATATTCCAACTCTTGCATTTCAACGAAAGAAATTCAAGAATGAACTTGAAAAATCAAGAGAATGTAACTGTGACAAGGTAAAGCACAACACAAAACACTACTGAAATATTCCAAATCTTGCATTTTCAACGAAAAGAAAATCCAAAATGAACTTTGAAAAATCAAGAGAATGTAACTGTTACAAGGTAAACCACGACGAAAACACTACTGAAATATTCCAACTCTTCCATTTCAAGGAAAGAAATCCAAAATGAACTTTGAAAAATCAAGAGAATGTAACTGTGACAAGGTAAAACCATAACGAAACACAACCGAAATATTCCAATTCTTGCATTTCAACGAAAGAAATTCAAAAATTAACTTTGAAAAATCAAGAAAATGTAACTGTGACAAGGTAAACCAAGACAAAAAACACTACTGAAATATTCCAACTCTTGCATTTTAAGGAAAGAAATTCAAAATGAACTTTGAAAAATCAAGATAATGTAACTGTGACAAGGTAAAACCACGACAAAACACTACTGAAATGTTCCAACTCTTACATTTCAAGGAAAGAAATTCAAAATGAACTTTGAAAAATCAAGAGAATGTAACTGTAACAAGGTAAAACCACGATAAAACACTATTGAAATTTTCCAACTCTTGCATTTCACGAAAGAAATTCAAAATGAACTTTGAAAAAATCAAGAGAATGTAACTGTGACAAGGTAAACCACGACGAAACACTACTGAAATATTCCAACTCTTGCATTTCAAGGAAAGAAATTCAAAATGAACTTTGAAAAATCAAGAGAATGTAACTGTAACAAGGTAAACCACGATAAAACACTATTGAAATTTTCCAACTCTTGCATTTCACGAAAGAAATTCAAAATGAACTTTGAAAAAAATCAAGAGAATGTAACTGTGACAAGGTAAACCACGACGAAACACTACTGAAATATTCCAACTCTTGCATTTCAAGGAAAAGAAATTCAAAATGAAACTTTGAAAAATCAAGAGAATGTAACTGTGACAAGGTAAACCACGATAAAACACTATTGAAATATTCCAACTCTTGCATTTCAACGAAAAGAAATCCAAAAAATGAACTTTGAAAAATCAAGAGAATGTAACTGTGACAAGGTAAACCATGACAAAACACTACTGAAATATTCCAACTCTTGCATTTCAAGCAAAGAAATTCAAAATGAACTTTGAAAAATCATGAGAATGTAACAGTGACAAGGTAAACCACGACAAAACACTACTGAAATATTCCAAATCTTGCATTTCAAGGAAAGAAATCCAAAATGAACTTTGAAAAATCAAGAGAATGTAACTGTGACAAGGTAAACCACGATAAAAAAAACTATTGAAATATTCCAACTCTTGCATTTCACGAAATAAATTCAAAATGAACTTTGAAAAATCAAGAGAATGTAACTGTGACAAGGTAAACCACGACAAAACACTAATGAAATATTCCAACTCTTGCATTTCACGAAAGAAAATCAAAATGAACTTTGAAAAAATCAAGAGAATGTAACTGTGACAAGGTAAAGCACAACAATAGTAAACCACGACAAAACACTACTGAAATATTCCAACACTTGGATTTCACGAAAGAAAATCAAAATGAACTTTGAAAAATCAAGAGAATGTAACTGTGACAAGGTAAAGCACAACAAAAACACTACTGAAATATTCCAGTTCTTGCATTTCAATGAAACAAGTCCAAAATGAACTTTGAAAAAATCAAGAAAATGTAACTGTGACAAGGTAAAGCACAACAAGACACTACTGAAATATTCCAACTCTTCCATTTCAATGAAAGAAATTCAAAATGAACTTTAAAAAATTAAGAGAATGTAACTGTGACAAGGTAAACCACGACAAAACACTACTGAAATAATCCAACTCTTGCATTTCAATGAAAGAAATCCAAAATGAACTTTGAAAAATCAAGAGAATGTAACTGTGACAAGGTAAACCATGACAAAACACTACTGAAATATTCCAACTCTTGCTTTCAATGAAAGAAATCCAAAATGAACTTTGAAAAATCAGGAGAATGTAACTGTGACAAGGTAAACCACGACAAAACACTACTGAATTTAAGTATGTTTCATCTCATTCGAAGACATGTAAAAAAAAAAAAGTTGAAAAAAATATATCATGTTAAAAAAAATCAAAAAAAAAAAAATGGGGAGGGGGCCAAAAAGTTGGAGGGGAGGGGGGCACCCTTCGAGTTTGAGGGTAGGGGACCTTTGGGGGGTTAATGTCTCTGCTCGTTAGGGTCGTTGGTGCTTATGATCCTTGATGGTTCGTACTCACATACACCTTACTACTTAATTTGCAAGGATTTCTAAGTTTTGTTCTGAATTTCATTATTAAAATTATTTTCTTGCCATCTACCTATCTCTTAGTATCAACTTTTTAGTATACTATAACGTTGGACCTTATTTTAAACTGACAGCACTGTTCAAACACAACTTGTGTATTATACAGAACATATCGGAGAGGTAAAGTTAGGTCAACTCACAATGTCATTCTATCATCATTAACCATTTTCATAGATTGATGTTGTCTCAAATTTATAACAAATTGCCTGAGTTAACAACTCCGAGGGGTTACCTTAACTGATAATCAGTTTAACCTTTTTTTTTTTCTTTTTTTTTTCACCTTCATACAATCCAATTCGCAAGTCCCTTACCCCTTTTTGTAAATGTCAATCACCAATCAAGTTATCGTATATTGAGCAGCCATCGCTGTCTCTGATTGGCTCCTAAAAAATGTCTACGTCAAACGGTACAATCTTGTCTAATTCTTATCATAACAAAAACCTTGCCAGCTTTTTAAAATGTCCACGTGTAAGTATAGTGTCAAAGGCGTGGGTTTTCTTGTGCAATTCAATGTATTTTTTCGTGTGCAATTGATATCAATAGCAATAACCAGTCTGGTAATCTGCCTTAGAAAGGTGCCAAGGAACGTAACCTAGGCAAATAGCACAGGAAGGAACATGACGTCTTAGAAATATAACTTAGATCTCTACTGAAGTTTCACGCTTGGTAGATTATTTGATTTTATTTTTGCTCATTTTTTCTTTAATGGAGTTCTTTACTTTTCTTTGAAAAACTTATATTGTGGAAAATTTTTTTAATTAATTTCTGTTCGTTTTATACCGACATACTCTTTTCAGAGAAAAAGAAAATAACACATTAAATCTTTTCGTTTTTTAAGACTTTATAGTTTGGCGTTCTATTTTTATGCTGGAGAAAAATTTTCAGCAATTTTTAACAACATACACCCTTTTGAAAATCTGGACACAAATAGTACTGTTTAATTTAATTTCATACCTCCTCTAGTTGACCTAAAATGGAAAACTTGATACCATTCGCAAAAAATCTGTTTATTTTCTTTGACACCATGGGATACACTTACGCTATTTTGATTTGGTTAAATTTTAAGAGCAGAAGTAGCCCCAAGAGTTTGAACATAATGCCCTCAGTCGTTCTTGGGATACTGCTGAGAAAATGGGATACTGCCCTCCAATCACTTTTGACTATTAAAAAGGGCATCATCCCTTTCCATTTTCAATCGAATGAGCCCCTTTCGAATTTCCCACGACAACTCCTTCGATACGAAGTGCCCTGGTCTAAACAACAACAATAAAAATATCACTAATCCCTTTCGACTATTAAAAACGGTACTAGCCATTTGAATTACAAATCGAATGAGCCCTCTTTTCAAGTTTCTACGACTAAGATTTCAATAAAAGCCTTATATCCCCCCAGGACATTACTTATAACCCTTGCTCTGAGGATTGTGTGGGAGTGTCCTCATCAAAAACATTTTTTTTATCTGGAAATTAATTACGCTAAACAAAATGGCTGTCTCAAAATTTTTATTGGATGTGTTTGGGGGAATGATGGGGTGTGGGGGGTGGGGGGGGGGGGGGGGGGGCTAGTTGCACTCCAATCAATTTTGACTGTTTAAAAAGGGCACTAGCCCTTTGAATCTCCAATCGAATGAGCTTTTTTTGAAGTTTCTACGACAACGCCTTCTATAAAAACCTTATATACCCCCAGGGCATAACTTAAAACCCTTGCCCTGAGGGTTGTGAGGGAGTGTCCTCCTCAAAAAACATATTTTCTATCTGGAAATCAACTACGCTGAACAAAATGGCTATGTCAAAATTTTTATTGGATGTGTTTGGGGGAATGATGGGCGTGGGGGAAGGGGGGCTACCTGCACTCCAATCACTTTTGAATATTAAAAAGGGCACTAGCCCTTTGAATCTTCAATCAATGAGCTTTTTTGAAGTTTCTAAGACAACGCCCTCTATAAAAAACCTTATATTCCCCAGAGCATAACTTAAAACCCTTGCCTTGAGGGTTGCGGGGAGTGTCCTCCTCAAAAACATATTTTCTATCTGGAAATCAACTACGCTGAACAAAATGGCTATCTCAAAATTTCTATTGGATGTGTTTGGGGGAATGATGGGCGTGGGGGGGGGGCGAGCTGCCTTCCAATCACTTTCGACTATTAAAAAGGGCAGCAGGCCTTTGAATTTCCAATCGAATGAGCCTTTTTTGAAATTTCCTAAGAATACGCCTTCTATAAAAACCTTATATGGTGCCAGGGCATAACTTAAAACCCTTGCCCTGAGTTGTGGGGGAGTGTGTCCTCGTCAAAAACATATTTTCTATCTGGAAATCAACTAGCCTACGCTGAACAAAATGGCTATCTCAAAATTTAGATTGGCTTGTGTTTGGGGGAATGATGGGCGTAGGGGGGGGGTTAGTTGCCCTCCAATCACTTTCGACTATTAAAAAGGGCACTAGCCACTCCAATTTCCAATCGAATGAACCCTTTTCGTAGTTTCTACGACAACTCCTTCGAAACGAAGTGCCCAGGTATGGAGAAAAAAAAAAAAACACATTGTGGCCACATCGTTCTTTACTTAGGCAGCGCTAGCGCGCTGCCTATGATACTAGACAAATACATTAAGGTGATTAGTGCTATGTACGAGAATAACATTGCTGCGGTTAAGGTAGGAAATGAGGTTAGTAGGCTGTTTGGTACTTAATCAGGATTTAAGCAGGGTTTCTTTCTACCCCAATTTAAATGGACGATTTTAGTTTTTATGGACAGCAAAGATAATGGAAGGACACCGAATCAAATGGGGAAGTAAAACTTTGGTGGATTTAGATTACGCTGATGATTTAAGCCTCCTAGATGAAAGTATTAGCAAAATAAATGAATTTTTAGCGGTTTTGCGTGTTAAGGGTACAAGAATACGTTTGAAGAATAATGTTAAGAAGACTAAGTCACTAAGGTTAGGAATAAGTGAAGATGAAAAGGTGGTGTTGGGTAACGAAAGAACGATCAGGTGGACAGCTTGACTTGTCTTGGTAGTATTATCAGTAAAGATAGTGACAGCACTGAAGATGTTAAAAGTGGAATAGCCAAGGCTCAGGGTGTTTTTTCGCATTTGACAAAAAAATTGTAGAATAGGAGCATAAGTCTACGAACCAAGACTAGAATATTGGAAGCTACAGTGATGACATTGGTAAAGTACGTATATAGTTCTGAAGCCTGGGCGTTCTGAAAAATAAAGGAAGATTTGCTAGGGTTTTCCAGAGGAATTACCTACGAATTGTTTTGGGTTACCCGACCGACTGGCCCTACTTCAAGCACTAGACTGTAGGAAAAGTGTGGTTTAATCCCTCTTCCATGGCTATAATGACAGAAAAGTTGAAAGTAGTATAATGAGGGTAGGGCATTTTCTGCGGATAAAGGATAACAGATTTTAAAAGATTGTTGTAGTGAGTTGTAACCCAAAAAATTCTGATCAAAATTTTAAAATAGCCATTTTTATTCAAAATATTTGAAAAGTCAAATAGCAATACACTGGGGATGGCAAACCCCCTCCCCTTCAGCCCTGGGATGAGTGTTGTAAGCTATATTATTTGCTAATTTTTTTAAAATAAAGGTTGGCTATTGGGAAAAGGGGGCTTGTTTGATCCTTAATCTTCAAAAAGCCTAAGGTTATAAAGGTTGAACTTTAAGAAAATGTTGAAGAGGATATCAAGCAAAATATAAACAAATCGTATGCAGGAGGGTTGTCAAAAGGACACAGCAGTAATAGCTAAGGAACGGCTAAGGGTATTGAATTGAAAATTTAAGGGTATGTTGAGAGGGATGTTGGAAAAGGAACAAAGGGCAACCAACCCCTCCTTTTGCTCTTTTAGATGTCCCCCCCTAAACACTGAAAGAAATCGTAAAAAACAATTTTATTCAAAAAATAGTCACAATGATATAATAGCCATGCTTCTGGACATGTCATGCCTCCACAGCCCTTGGGGCAAGGAATGTAAATTGCACAATTTGTCGTTTTTTTTACATGCAGGATTTATCATTGGAGGGTTTTATCCTCGGTGCGTCTAAAAAGGCTTAGTGTGTTGAGGTAAAATTTCGGGGAATGTTCAGGGTGAGCTAATCAAAAATTGACTATCTGCATCCAAGTTATCAAAAAGGCGTGTCTCCGATATCTTAAGAACGGGTAAGTGTATTATTTTGAAACTTTCGTGGTCACTACTACTGCTACTACTATTACTGCTACTGCGGCTACAAATGTGACAAGCTGCAACTGCGACTACTTTTGACTGCAAAAACTTGCAGCTGTGACTGTGACTGCTTGCAACTGCTACCACATCTACTTTGTGGCTGCTTTCAGGAAATATTGAGGGGGGCATTGAACAAAATCAAAACGCGCTTATTGCATGCTGATGGAAAAAAAGGATGCATCAGCATTTTCTCTGGAACGGTTAAGGGTATTAATTTTCACGGCATCTTGAACTTTGCTTGGAGGGCAAAGGGCCCCCTTGACCTTTTTAGATAAAGGTCAAATAGTCTAATAACTATGCCTCTGAGAGGGATGTTAAACAGAATCAAAAGACAAAAATATGCATCCAGTTTGTCAAAATGGTTCTTCTAAAATATTTCAGGAATAGTAAAGGGTATTAATTTGAAACTGTTGAAGAATATTGAAGGAGATATTGAACCTAATAATTATAAAACTATGTGCATCCCGTTTGTCAAAACGGCATAGGTGCAATATACCAGGAGCAGCTATTTGTTTTAATTGAAAATATCAGGGGATGTTGAATTAAAAAAAAAAAAATACTGTTTTTCCTCCATCAGTGGCGTAATTTCATCATAACCATGGGGGGGGGGGGGGGGGGGGGCAAAGCTGCAGCCAATTTCCCCAAATCAAGTGAAAATGACAGTAAAAGGAAAAATGAGCCATAGGGACAAATATATACTAAAAAAAAAACTGAACTGCTTCTCTGGATGCTTGAATTATGCTAGCTTATTTTAGTTTTGACAATTTTTTTTTTGCAGAAACTAAATTTCATATGGGGGTGGACAAACAAAGTTTTGGGGGGCAAAATGGAGTCTGGAAGGGCAGTTTCCCCCCTGCCCCATAGCAAATTATACCCTGACCTCGATGTTGTTAAAATGGCTTGTGCAATATGTGAAATATCTCAGGAACAGTTGAGCGCTTTAAACTTAAACTTCCAGAGAATCTTACGGTGGATGGTACAACCGATTAAAAGGCAATTTGTGCATCCCAATTGTGAAAAGGACATATCTGTAAACTAAAATATCCTACGGAAGATTAACGACATTTAGTTGAAACTTTCAGGGATCCTTCCCTGGGATGTTGGAATAGATCAAAATACACTAATTGGAACCTATAAATTAGAATCAAATATTTGGCCAAAGACGTGAAAACTGGAGAAATATTCATCTATTAGCCAATAACAAACTTTGGTCGTTAAAAACAAAAAGAAATAAATTAAAAAGCTTTCTGAAAAATAGGTTATTTAAAGAAAAGTAAAGAGCCATATTAAACTTAAGACTAGAAAGGGATAAAGTCCTATAATAATTCTGAATCAAAATAACCAGAAATTACAAATAAACAATTAATGAAACCAAAAACGACCAGAAATTAAAATAAATAATCATATCTTAATAAATAAGTTCAAAATCTTAAGTAAACCGTAAATAATCTTAAAACGAGTAAAAACCAAATTTAGCATTCAAGTCAATCTTAAAATGAACAAAATTTATTCCAAGCAGAGATTTACCTCCTGTCACCTTCCGCTTTTTCTAGCCGTTTAAAGTTCTAAAGCCTATTGCGTCATTTGTGCTTTACTGAAAACAAATTATGCTATACATATTTTATTATATTTTTTTTTTTGTAAAATAAAAATAGAAAGAAATCCTGAAATGTTGTTTCCACAGACTAATATCATCATTTGTTAAATATTTAATTTATATGCATTAGTTCTTTCAGTCATCTTGATTATTATAGTGATTTACTTTTTGTTTGAATTTTTTTTTTTGAAAAATTAAATTAACTGTTCAAAATACAGACAGTTTTCATCAAAACTCAAATAGTGGAATAGGCTTTAGAACTTTAAACGTAAAAAAAAGTAGGTGAAAGGCGGCAGTAGCTAAACTCCTGCTTCAAGTATATTGTTTTTTCGTAATTTAATATTTAATTTAATTATTTCTTCGTTTAATATTCCTGATAGTTTTCAGCTTGATATGGCCTACTAATTTATTTAAAAATCGTCTTTTTCAGAATTTTTTCCTTTAATCAATCAAGTAAAAACAGCTCCGTGTTCTTTGGTTTTTCGTCAATTATTTTATCTTTGAAATCTTGTAGGAGCTGACAACACAACTACCGTCTATAATTCTAAGGCAGCGCTATTTTGAAGCAAAATTTTCAAATCATGGTCAGTGCTTCCATTACGAGAAATTTTATTGCTGTTCTAAACAATGCCAGCGTCAGCTGTAATAAGCAAAAGCTAGTTGTCTGTTCAAGTTTAAGAAAACAAAGCAATACTTGGTTTGATCAGAAAGCCTACTCGACAGAGGATGGGGGCCAAAAGAAGAGTAGCCCTTTGAAAATTGGCTTTGCAACTTTACTTGGTGGTAAAAAGAAGTTACTCATATTAAATCCTTAAAAATGAATGTTTGATAATTTGTGAAAAAGTTATAGAGTATACCCAGAGAGTTAAAGCTTCCCCTAACGAAACTTGTTAGTAAAATAAGAGTAGCCTAGTAGGCTACCCTAACTGTACATTCTTTATTTTATGTTCTTTCTAAATGTCACAGTCACTTTTCTGACAATGGAGATTCTGACTTTGTGATATCAGTAAATATCTACCAAATCATATCAAGGAGGCACACTTGTGCCTTTATAAAGAGGCGACCCACCACAATGTTAAGCAATTTCCGGTCCTAGCGGTTGCAGAGAAACAGCAGTAATCACATTTTGTAGCCCAAGCTCAAACTAAGAAACATGCAAAATTTTTCACACCCCCTCCAACTTTATTGATTTAGAAGTTTTTATTGTTTAAAAAAAAGAGTTGTAAGAAAGTCAAACTTTAGCATAAAGAGCAAGGTGTTGAGGAGGGCACAGCCCTTTCATATACGGAATAATTTCTGTTTGTTTTAAGTTTTAATGTCACTCCTTACTTTCAGTTTAAAATTTTTTTTTTTTATTTAAAGGCTGCAAAAGTGGGAGGTTTGGGGGACGGCAGCCCCCCAACTGTACCTTCTAATCCCTGTACATTTTAAGGTTCAAGCTTGTGACTCAGCCTCTTTAACCTGTGACTCAGCCTCTTTGCACCCTGAACCCTTAAAGCCCCAAAGGTATTTTATATGAATTATGAAAGAGCATAAAAAAGCATTAAATGGTGTTTTTGCTTTCATTTCTGGATAAATTATATGGTCCACTGCAAAGTTACCATGAAATTTAGGTAAATATTTGATACCAAATCATATTATTGAGTAACAACTAAAGTGAATATACCATTTGATGCCTTTTTTTTATGCTGATTACAAATATAATAATCATCTCTATTGGAAATGAATTAAAGCCCTCCCCCCCCTGCCCCTATATATGCCAATTCAGGGTATATATTTCTACATTAGGGGGGTGGGGGTAAAGTTTAAACTTACCTCCCATTTACATCAGAAACAAAATTTGCCCCACCCCTGTAATGTAGAAATATATACCCTGAATTGGCATATATAGGGGGGGGGGGGCTAAAATTTATTTCCGATAGAAATGATTGTTATATTTGTAATCAGCAAAAAAAAGGCATCAAATGGTATATTCACTTTAGTTGTTACTCAATAATATGATTTGGTATATATTTACCAAAATTTACCCACCCCCTATATATGCCAAATGTTACCCACCAAATGTTAAGAAAACAGTTTATATTTGTGCTGCCCAATAAATAAGGTTTGAATTGTTATAAATAAGTATTTTTGGAATATATTACTCTTGAACAACTTATTTATAAACTAATGATATGTTTTTAACAACTTTTCAATAACTTAACTACTGTTGATAACTTCTTTGTGTGGTTACAAAAATGAAATACCTTTGGGGCCCCTTTAAGGGCTCAAGATGCAATTTGCAACAGAAGCAATTATTGAATTGTGAAAGAGCATAAAAAGGTATCAAATTATGTTTTCACTTTCATCCTAGCTAAATTATTGTGCCAACTTCAAATTTACCAAAATATTTCCTTTTAAGGCACAGTAAGTGTGTAGGCTAGGCCATTAATCAGATTAGCTTATCATGTTTCCTTCCATCATTATTCACATATTAAAAAATACTTAGTAACAAGTAATTTTTGTTTTATATAAAATTCTAGATATGCTACTTTTCTTCTATCTTTGAAAGAGGTTAGGTTGGGAAAATGAAACTTATAATAATGAATCCAGGGCCAAGAAATGCCTTGGGAAATTATTGCCAAGCTACTTTGTTAACCCCCTTTTGACATATAAGTCTTAGAAATTTGTATACTTGACAGCAGGGGCGTTGTTTGGGGGTGGCAAGGGGGAAGCAGTTGCCCCCCCCCCCCATTAATGTGGAGAAAAAAATATTACTCATACAAAAATATTAAGTTGATCCAACTGGACCTCAATACATTCACTCACTGGACTAATATTTGGAGGCTTGAATTCAACACATCAAAATGCAAGACTCTCCACCTTGGGGTAGAAAAACCCACACACTCAGTACCATATGGATTGTAGGGATGGGTCCCGAAATGCCATTTCCAGCAGCCATGCAGAGAGAGATCTTGGTGTCCTGGTAGACGACGAATTGAAATTTCATATTCATGCACAAGCAACTATTGCGAAGGCTAATCAGACTCTTGGCTTAATCAAAAGAACGTTCACTAGCAGATCTCCAACTGTTATGACCAAGCTATACAAGAGTCTAGTTTTGACCAAGGCTAGAGTTTGGAATGTGTATCGCATGCCCAATCAATAAGACAGACCAAGCAGCTCTAGAATCAGTCCAGAGGAGGGCAACGAAATGTATCAGAGACCTCTATGATGTCCCTTATCCATCCCGTCTCCATAAGCTTAGAATACCATCTCTAACATATCATCGCAAACAGGCGATGTGATAACAGCATACAAGCTTCTAAATGCTGAGGATTCCATTCCTGGCCTTTTCCAACTGGACAATTCAAATAGAACTCGTGGTCATTCTCAAAAGCTTTTCCGGAAACGAGCCAACACCAGACTAAGGAACAAGTTCTTCTCAAATAGAGTTGTCAGCTTGTGGAACTCCCTTAGTGAAAAAAACAGTAACCTCTACCAGTGTGGATGCGTTCAAGTCATCAGTGGATAGGGAGTGGCTCAACAAACCGTGGTGCACCATTTGGGATGCCACAGATGATGATTAACTATCATCACTGAAGCTGGCGGACACAGGATTCGTCCTATTGCTAGCAAGTGCGATTTAAGGTAATTTAAGGTAATACCATGCCCTTTGATTATCCAGATATGGACCCCTCTTGCCCCCCCCCCCCCCCCCCCCCAATGAAGATGCTGGAGATTTACACCTGTTTGACAGGTTTAGGTTAAGGACAACCTGTTGGAATTTTGACAAAACAACATTATACCTTAACTTTCAATCTTCAGTTTTTTTCTCTGGTTTTAGTTTTGAAAATATAATTCCTATTGCTTGAATAGAATTTTAGGTCATATCAATGTTTTTTTTCTCTCCTAAATTTAGGAAATGTAATTGTAGATCTTTTAAATCTCATAATTGGGATTAAGCAAAGTTGTGAAGCTTTTGGAAATTTTTTGGAAATGATATGATGGAAATTTTTTCACTTTTGGAAATGATAAGACAAAACAACATTATACCTTAACTTTCAATCTTCAGTTTTTTTTCTCTGGTTTTAGTTTTGAAAATATAATTCCTATTGCTTGAATAGAAGCTTTTTGGCTTTTTGGCCTTCTCTACAAAGCTTTGGTACGGCCAATCCTTGAATATGGTCATTGCACTACATGTCCCTTTTACAACAAAGACATCGAAGCTCTTGAAAAAAAGTTCAAAGACGAATAACAAAGTTCTGTCCGACTTTGAGAAATTTACCTTACGAAAATAGGCTCCACAAGCTAAAACTTCCTTCACTAGCTTATCGACTGCACTGAGGAGACCTCATTGAGGTATACAAGCTTTGCTACGCCGCCTACGAAAACATCCAGGCTACCAATGTTCTCAGCTTCAGCCACACAAACCTTCGTGGTCACAACCTCAAGCTTCAAGAGGAGAGGTTCCAAAAGGACATCAGCCGTTGGGCGTTCAAGAACCGAGTAACACAACACTGGAGAAACTCCCCTTTGAAGTCATCAATGCCAACTCATTAAACTCGTTCAAGCAGGAACCAGACAAATACTACTGTGAAAGTGCCTACAATTTTTTTTCAATTTAAAAGATTTTTGTAGAGGCCCTGTGGCCTATTTGTTTTGCATTATATTATTATTATTATTATTAAACATGAGCAAATTTTCTTTACTCAACAATATGTTTCTTTTACTGAGAGTATTTTTTTTATATGTTCAAAATTGTTTGTACCTGCATTATGATTATGATTGCACCCAGGGGCAATGACTTCCAAGATAACAAAGCCCCCCCCCCCCAAGAAAATTTGACAATGACATGAAAATATGAATATGACCAAGAAAATGACATGAATACAGGCCTATTGCAATACTGGGGCTTGATGGTACCTGTTTGCAGAGGTAATAGAAGTTCATGGGGAGATCCTTTTTGAAGACAGAACTGGCCAAGCATAAGGAATCACTAAGCTCTAAGATTTTAAAAGCTACAAAAATTCGGTAAATTTATAATCTAAAAAGAAATACTCAATGTTTTGGACCAGTATTCATGGTTCATATTAGTCACAAAAAATAAAATGAGAAAACTTTAGTCATCAGGATAAAAAAAAGCTCCAGAAAAAAATTAAGGTAAAACACTAAAACATCAAGACTAAAATCCAGGTAACTAAAAGCAAGAAAATATGCAGTTGCCTGTTTTTACAGTTGAGACCATTTACATGTGGGTAGTCCCCTGCCTCCAGGACATCCAAAAAGAAAACAAATGAATAAGAGTTGATCAGGTTTGTAATTGAATCACCAAATGGGCCTTCCTAATTTTTTGGGGCCTAATTTTCTTGTGGCGTCAGACAAGTTCAAACTATTGTTCAAGTTCAAGTTTTTTTTAATTTTCACACTAATTTTGCTAAATGACAAATTAATACAATAATACATGATACAACAGAAAAGGAAAATATTTATAGAGGGTGCCTACAAAGTGAGTTATACTCAAAAACTGGCACACTTAAAAAAAAATAATGGTATAAAAAGTAATGAAAAAAGGAATAATAATAAAAATATTGAAGATGAAAAGTAAATGAATTGCCATGTTCAATTCATAACTCATATTCCGCCTAAATATTAACATTAATATTGATACAAACCAACACTGGTTCATATCCATGACTTTCATATTAATTAATAATTATCCATTAAATACAGTTTTAATTTAGGCTATTTTTAAAAAGTAAATAGAAGATCATGAATCCACATAACTTTTACAAATGTTCCAAAGCTTTTTGGCGAAAATCTAGATTGTTCATTGTGAATTCTAGAGCAAGGCAATTTTGCTGACTATCTTCTTAAACTGTACCTATTCTGAAAAAAAAAATCAGCAAAAACTTAAAAATAATAATTAGCAAATGGTAATAATTGCAACATTACTTTTAATGTACAAAGGACTATTCCTGCAGTTTCTCCTGCAGTTTCCTAACTACAGAATCTAAACACACTCAACTGTTTAATTTCCATTATTTGTCCAAGTTTTGGAATTAATCAAATGTTCATATTAGTTAAATTATAATATTTATTTTACTTGAAGTAGTGAGCCAAAAAAGCTCTGATAAGGCTAAGAAAGATGGGACAAGGGTGTTTTTTTTTTGTTCTGTTTGTTATCCTATACTATATATTTATATATATATTCCTATACTATATTTTCTATACTATATTGCCTGTTTGTTTCTCCTATACTATATTGTAATTGTATTGCCAGTTTTTTTTAGCCTTTAATTTGTTTATAGTTTAATTATCAATAAACTTTACTGAATAACAACTGCAAGATACAATTTCTTTAATGAGGTTAACTTTGGTAAGTCTGTCTGCCCACTTGAAGTCACTTTTCACAGTCTGAAGTTCTCTTTTTACATCTCTTAAGATTGAAATTACATGCTAAAAAAAAATTGTTGTCCAGAAAAAGAAAATGATGAATGTAAGTTCAACTCAAAACAAGATAAAAAAATCTATTTTTTTTTAATTTTATACCTTGGATATTATTTCACACCCTTAAAGTTTCAAGGGTCAGACAATTAACTTACCTCTGTTTCCAGGGTTATTATGCCCTAGCATCATAGATCTATCTCATTGGAAGATAATCGTACCCAGCTTTATAAAAGAATTCTATCCCTAACAGTTCAGGAAAATGGTTTTAATAAACCATAAGTTGTTTGAAATGTCATCTCCAGAAGCTTACTCTTAATTCCTCATTTTAGCTTACTTCCAATTTCAGTGACACTCTCACTCCCCCTTCTATTCTACCAAAAATTATTATAATTCCAGAAACTACTCCTGAATCAAGCTCTTATTTTAAAAAACACTCTTATTTAAAAAACACTCTTATTTAAAAAACAAGCTCTTTATTTAAAAAAACTACTCCTGAATCAAGCTCTTATTTAAAAAACACTCTTATTTAAAAAAAACTACTCCTGAATCAAGCTCTTATTTAAAAAACTACTCCTGAATCAAGCTCTTATTTAAAAAAACAACTCTTATTTAAAAAACAAGCTCTTATTTAAAAAACTACTCCTGAATCAAGCTCTTATTTAAAAAAACACTCTTATTTAAAAAACAAGCTCTTATTTAAAAAAACTACTCCTGAATCAAGCTCTTATTTAAAAAACACTCTTATTTAAAAAACTACTCCTGAATCAAGCTCTTATTTAAAAAAACTACTCTGAATCAAGCTCTTATTTAAAAAACACTCTTATTTAAAAAAACAAGCTCTTATTTAAAAAACTACTCCTGAATCAAGCTCTTATTTAAAAAACACTCTTATTTAAAAAACTACTCCTGAATCAAGCTCTTATTTAAAAAACTACTCCTGAATCAAGCTCTTATTTAAAAAACACTCTTATTTAAAAAACAAGCTCTTATTTAAAAAACTACTCCTGAATCAAGCTCTTATTTAAAAAACACTCTTATTTAAAAAACAAGCTCTTATTTAAAAAACTACTCCTGAATCAAGCTCTTATTTAAAAAACAGGACATGCGGTGCAAATTTAGGATGTCTCAAAAATATTTCCATGTAGCATCAAAGTGGTCTATATCAACAGAATACAGTTTTGAAACTGGTGCCAAATTTTTGATAAAGAAGGTTAATTTTTACTACAGACTTAAGTGATTTGTTTATTTAGTTGTATCTGAGTAACTCTGTCTGTTGTTCAGACAATTTCAAGCTTAAATTGTACATTACGTTACCTGCTCACAGGTGGGAGGCCTGAAGCCTCCCTAAGATCTTTTCCTTGGGGAAGGGGGAGAATACTCTTCTCCAATGCCCCCCCCCCCCATACACACACATTTCAGAATAATATAGTTATTGGAGCACCACATAAAATTACTAATTATAACTTCCATTTATAAAATTTACAGTTTGCTCTATACATTTTATAAGTACAATTTTATTAACAAACTTACTTTTACAGGCACATTAATTGGTGGCTTCTTTGCTTACAATGAAATACAGAAGAAGAACAAGATCAAAGTAGCCAATCCAGGAAGTGGATTGCAAAGTCTATTTATAGATGAGCCACCAAAGGATAAAGTTGCCAGAAAGGTATAACCAGAAAGGTTGCCAGAAGTATAACTTAAGGCATATTCCAGAGAGTATGGAACTTGAAAAGTGTAAACTCGCACTAGCATCGAAAAAAAATTATCAGTACCATCTAGTGCTTGGAGGTTGTGTTCTTCTTTCAATCTAACCTAAACTGCTAAAAAGCCAAGCCATGCAGCTTAAAGTCAACTAAACTGCCTAACCTCCCAAAAATTTTCAGGCCAGCCTAGGTTTGCTTTTTGCAGCCTCAACGCTGACTTAAAGTAATTTTTAGGGAAAAATGGTGATCAAGTATCACTCACAGAAAAATGTCAACTTTAATGCTATTACATTATAGACGTATTGAATTAAAAGTCAAATTTTCTTTGAATTTTTTGGCCTTTTTAATGAAGCCAACAAACACAGTCAGTGGCAATAATAATTTATAATTGCCATCTCCCCATGTTAAATTGCTTAAGATTCAATTCTCACAATTTCCCAATCTCTAATTCATTCATCCCAGCAATTTCAGCTGTACTTAAAGAGGGAACACTGTCTGTTGACTGTTATGATGAAATATTAAGGAAAATGGATTTAAAGGAAATTAAGACTTCTTGAGAGGGGGTAAAGAGGGAAGCTTTGAATAGAATAATTTAAAAAATTTTCCACAAAACAAGTTTTTTTTTTTTTTAAAGGTAAGAGCTACGTTAAACCAAAGACGAAAAGAAATTAAGTCAAATAATGTTTCAAGTGTAAAACGACCATAAATTACTATCAATAGATAAGTGAAACCCAAAGAAAACAAAAATTAAAAAAAAAATATCTAAGTCAAACCTAAGACAAGACAAGCAGAAACTACCACAAAGAAGAGTAGGGCTAATGCCTCCTGTGCCTTCTAAAGAGCAGAACGCAATTTTCACTTTACTGATAACAATTTTCATTTCGAGCAATGTTTATTTATCCTTCATAACATCAAGAAAAACATCACCACAATAACCAATATTTACTGAAAAGAACAAAATGAATGTGAATTGACAGTTTAATATATACTGATACTCATTCCTGAAAGCCTCAACAATTTTGGGCTTATTAACGATATGAAAGGGAAACTGTTTCAAATGTATTTGTTTTCAGTAAAGTGCCAAATGTGTTCTGCTCTTTAGAAGGGACAGGGAGTGTTAGCCCTGTTTTTGGTAGTTTCTGCTCGCTTTAGGCTTGGTTATTTATTGTAGTTTCTGTTCATTTTGAGTTTCATTTATTACATTCACAGTCGCGGTAGTTGTAGTAGTAATCGCAGTTGCAGTCAAAAGTAGTCGCAGTTGCTATATAATATAGTCACGGTCACAGTCACAATTAGTTGCAATTGCAGTCTTATGTAGCTGCAGATGCAAGCAGTTGCTGGAGTTGGAAGTGCAAGTAGTCGCAATCATAGTTCCAAGTAGCCTCAGTCACCAGTAGTTGGAGTTTCAATCACAAATTAGTAAGAGTCACAATTAATTGCAGTCATAAATATTCACAGTTCTAATGAATCACAGTCGCCAGAAGTCACAATTTCAGTTGAAAGCAGTAACAAGTAGTCACAGTAGCATATACATAAAGTCCTAGTCCCAAGAAATTGTAGTCACAAATAGTTGCAGTTGCAGTAGTAGTAATAGTTAAAATACTAGTAGATTGAAATTACAAGTTTCAATTTAATACCCTTGGTCATTCCTGAAATATTGTTAATGTGCCCTTTGACAACCTGCATGCATATAGTGCGTTTTGATTTTGTTGAACATATGCCTCAAC
Source organism: Artemia sinica (assembly GCA_027921565.1). Taxonomy (NCBI): domain Eukaryota; kingdom Metazoa; phylum Arthropoda; class Branchiopoda; order Anostraca; family Artemiidae; genus Artemia; species Artemia sinica. Next base: position 56,044,241 of record CM051271.1, on the reverse strand, counting down.
ATTACCTGAAATTCTCACCTTGATCCCCCTAGCCAGTTCAAATATATTGCAGATTCACCCCTTTAACAGCTCAATTTTGGTAATAATCTCCCTCAACCAGTCTTGAAAAGTTTCAACTTATACCCTCTTCCGTTCCTGAGATATTGCACCTATGTCATTGAGAAAGCATATATGCACTTCAACTCTTTTGAATATAATCCATAGTAGTAAAGATAGTACTGTTAGCAGTAGTATTAGCCATGAATTTTAAAAAGTTAATACACTTTGGCATTCCTGAGATATTGGTGACACTCCTTTTTGACAACCTGTGTTCACCTATGTTTTTTTCATTTAGTTTTACAAACCCCTCAACTTTTTCTGACAGTTTCAACTTGATACCAATTCAGTGCCTGATAAATTGCATCTATGCCATTTTGACAGCCTGGATTCACTTAAACTCTTTTGATTTAGTTCAATAGTAGCTGTACTAGTAGTTGTAATATTAGTAGTAGTACTAGTAGTCGTAGTAGCAGTAGTAGTAGTAGAAGTAGTAGCAATATTAGTAGTAGTAGTAGTGTAGTAGTAGTATTAGTAGTGGCAGATTCATCATTGTAGTTCTAAATGGCTTACATATTTTGTATTTTAGACTCCCTGGCTAAAAAATCCTCACCCCCTTCTCTCGTCTCCGTGTCAAACTCATGTGCACCTTTGAGCACAGGTGCACACTACAAAATGCTAAGGGAGTTGGTACAATAGGCTAGGCCAAATCCAGTGCTCAAGAGGATAAGCTGACGTAAGAACAAGTCTTTATACAGCTAAAGGGATAACCCCCTTCACATCCTCCATGTATATACCAATGTATATAGTAATAATATAGTATATAGTAATGTATACTATATACTATATACTCCAATGGATATAGTAATAGTTATCCTAAATTAACAGACTCACGTTTTTCGTAGCTTTTCCATTCGTTGAAACAATGAGCTAGAAATAAATAATTCGGCATGCACTAAAGTTCCAACATGATTATTTATTATTTTACTACAGGCTGTGCTAGAAACAAAAGTTATCAATCAGCATGTGGTTTGTGTATTAAACTTGAAAATAATTGAACAGTCTATAAACCCTGTCAATAATAATTTAAGTACAATTTAGTGATATTTTCGGTGGGCGTGTAACTGAAACCACCGTGCAACTGAACCCTCGTGTAACTGAACTCACGAGTAACTGAACTCTATTTAACTAAACCCTCGTGTAACTAAACCCCCGTGCAACTCAACCCCATTTAACTGAACCCCCGTCTAAACTGAACCACCGTACAACTGAACCACCGTGCAACTGAACCACCGTGCAATTGAACCACCGTGCAACTTAACCACTGTGTAACTGACCATCGTGCAACTGAACCCTCGTGTAACTGAACCATCATACAACTGAACCACTGAACTCAGATTTTCAGTTCTCTAAAAATATTAGGCAATATCCTTGGGTAAAACACAAGTTAGAATTTTTACATGTTCAACCTTGTTGAAATTGTTTGTTTCTCAAATTCATGATATAAACGCCTGTCAAAATTATTCATGAAAAAGCTTTGTTTTATTTTTGCAAAAGAAAAAAAAAGATTCGATGTCACAAACCGTTAAAGCTGATTTATTACTCTTTTTTTTAGATCCGTCAGACCTTTCTGGACGTTAAGTAATATACATATGTGTTGAAAATATTTGACCTTTGTGAATCTAGATACGAATTTTGATCAGATGTCTTTCAGAAGATTGCAGCTAAAAAGGATATGGAAGGGGGACTGGTTGCACTCCAGCCTTTTTTCAACATTCCTTCAACATTCCCAGAAAGTTTTAAACTTCATACCCTCTGGTTTATACCCTCAGCTGTTCTCAACGCATTGCAGATATGTCGCCTTGTAAAACTGGATGCACAAAGTACCTCTTGATTTAGTCGAAGATGCTCCTAAACATTTCCCGAACGATGTGAAGGCTGATACCATCAGCCATTGTAGATATTGCTGATATTTCCTTTTCACAACCAACGAAGGAAAAGATGTCTTTTGATTTTTTTTTTTTTGGCATTCTTCTTGACATTTCCCTAAGATTTGACCTTAATGCTCCATGCTTTTTTTATTTATAGGATCAAACATGCCCTCTTTTCTTGATTAATTAAAAAAAAAACTTTCCGAAAAATAAGTTTTTCAAAGACAAGTAAAGGCCATTTTAAACTTAACCTCAGGAGATACAAATACCTGTTAAATTCAAACTCAAAACGACAGAAATTACTATTAAAGAATAAATGAAACCCAAAACGAACAGAAATTAAATAAACAATCATAGCAAAAAACATACAACAAGTAATAATATAAATGAATAAATAGATCTTAAAGCGAGTAATGCTTAGATTGAATATGAAAATCTAGCTTAAAACGAAAACAAATATTTTGCTGTTAAAGTATAAATGAAACTTAAAACGAACAGAAATTAAATAAATAATCAATGCGAACAAAACATACAATATATATTAATGTAAATGAATAAATAAATCTTAAAACGAGTGAAACTTAAATTGAATATGCAAATCAAGTTTGAATCGAATAAAAATAACTACAAACAAGAGTTTGGGTATCGTCTCACTGCAGAAGCCTAAAACCTACTGCGTCATTGGCGCTTTACTGAAAAACAATTCTTTGAAATATTTTCACTTTTGTAACTTTAAGAAATCAAAAATTAATTAAGATTTTAGGGAATAAATATCAGCATATGTACATTAAATTGGCAATGCACATTTTTTTTCAGTAAACTTATTTGAATTTTTTTTCAGTAAAGTACAAATTATATTCTGGCTTTTAGAAAGCATAGGGGTTTTGAACCCTACTCACATTAATTTATGCTCGTTTTGAGTTTGACTCTAATATTTATTTTAATTTTTGTTCGTTTTTGGGTTTCATTTATTTATTGATACTGATTTGGGGTAGTTGTATGCTTGGTAGATTATATGATAGTCCGGACGCCAGGTGTTGAAAATGTGAACCATACCACGACGGAATGGGGCTGCTACGAGAATTAGCCTACCCTCCACCCCCTAAATTGACCATACGGATTCAAAAACCAATGGCACTTGCTTGCGAGTGGTGGAACACTCCGAAACTTGACATTTTATTATATTTTGGTGTTTCACGCAAGAAAATACATGTTCCACAAAAGTTTGACGCTCAAATAGAAATGCCTAGAAGCCATAGAATGTTTTTCATAACAAACTAACACGATTAGTTCTGCCCTTCTCTCTTTAACTCTTTCCTTATCACTAATTGTGGCCCCGTTCTTATCTTTAACTGGGAAAAGTCCTGATTGACAACTCCCTCTCAATTTATTAACATGCCAGTACAATAAATTACTATTATGCCGTCTAGCTGCATCTTCCAGATCCTCGGCAATTTTATCCATGGTCTCCACTTCACACCTCCTTAGTTCATATTTTAATGCTTTCTCCACTTTCCTTACATTCCTTTTGTTTTCACATGATCTATCACTCAGATAATTCTTGTACAAGCCCCTTGTCCTCTCTATTATACATGAAGCTTTTTCACCAATATTCTTGGCTGCAATCCTAACTCCCCCCTGGAAAATATCTCCCCGTGAAAAATCTCCCCCCGAAAAATACTCCTTGCGGTTGGTTGGTATCCAATCACATTCGACTTATAAAAAAAGACTATAACTGCCCGGGGATTATAACTAATTTCTGCCTCCATCCTCCTCTTGTCTCTCTCCCCTAAAGTTAATTCTGTATTTATTCGAAGGCTTAATGAGAGTTGAGATGTTTTGGCATTTTAATGCACCCTTTTATTTATCTCCCTTTCTCCGTAGCTACGAAACAATACGAGAACCCACATTGCAGTAGTTTAAGTGCCTTTTTAAATTTTGTATTTGTCCATTGCTTACAGATAGTGTTTGTTATTGGGAAGCATAGGGACATTTTTCACGTGGTAGTTTTCTGAAGGGAGGGGGGGGGGGGGGGGGGGTCTGGAATATTTTTCCATAAGAAAAAAAATTGCACGGAGGGGGGGCAAGACTTAATCACAAATTCCTCTTTTCCACTTTCCTTAGCACTTCTCGGCTAAACTAAAAAATTACAGAACGCAAATAAAATATTCTAATTTGGAAAACCATATTTTTCGCGAGGGGGTATTTTCCAGGTGAGGTTTTTTCCTTGGAAGAGGGGGTGGGGTGAGCGCCTAGACCCGTTAGACAGTGATAGCGCGAAGGGAAACCCTATTAACAGACATAAAAAAGGAGAAATAAATCTGGCTTTAAGAGTTTGTGACGTCCGATTTTCTTTGTTTTTGTGACAATAAAACAGAGGTTTTTTTATTAGTCATCTTGACAGTCATTTATATTTTGACTTTAAAAAGCAAACAATTCCAACAAGGTTGAACATGTAAAGATTCTAACTTGTGTTTTACCCAATGTACGGTGTTTGAGTTGCACGAGAGTTCAGTTATCCGAGGGTTCAGTTACTCGGTGGTTCATTTGCACGGTGGTTCAGTTGCATGTTGGTTCAGTTGCACGGGGGTTGACTTGCACGAGGACTCAGTTAAATGGGGTTCAGTTGCACGGGGCTTCAGTTACATGAGGGTTCAGTTGCATGGGGCCTCAGTTGTACGGGGGTTCAGTTGCATGGTGATTCAGTTGCATGGTGGTTCAGTTGCATGGTTGGCTCAGTTGCACAGGGGTGAATTGCACGAGGGCTCAGTTAAATGGGGATCAGTTGCACGGGCTTCAGTTGTACGGTGGTTCAGTTTCAGTGGTTCAGCTGCTTGGGGGTCAGTTACACGGTGGTTCAGTTGCAATGGAACCGATATTTTCTTTTATAGTCGATGCAGTAGCATGGACTTAGTAAAGAGTGATCGTCTGCTATTATTAATGTTTTTGTTTGTGATTTTTTGATTGCTTCATTCCATGCGACGAATAATAATCTCAAATTTGCAGGGTGTTCATTTAATCGCAAGTACCGTGACATAGTGTCCTATACAAAGGACAAAAAAGATTTCAGGGAGGCAAATGCCCTTTCTGTGTCCGTTTTGGCACCGGGGCAACACTAAAGTACAGTTGTTTTAAACAGAGTTGTTGAACCTCAAAACCTGACTTAAGTGGCAACGTGTTGCAGTTAAGTAACATTAAGCAAATAGCTCGTTGAATTATTTTTCCGAGTCACTTCATTCCTTGCTTGCAACTGACATCCGTCTGTTTAGGGGTTACATCGAGTTGAACTAAGACAATTCAAACTCGTGACGATTTTATTCCAACCAAGACGATTAAGAAGAAAAAAAAAAAATCAATAGTGGCAATTCAGCGTAGATAAATGAGAAAGAAAACCCAAAATCATTACCTCAAGATATGCAACTGAACTTGGGACAACTCAACGCATCAAAACTCAGCGAGTCTACTCAAAATTGAAACTCAAACTCAAAACATGGGTTTAGAGTTTGAAACTCAAAATAGCGAAATGTGTTCGCTGATTGATAAAACCGTTGAAAGTCAGTTCTGTATCAGTACCAGCAGCTTTTCCCTTTAGGGCCAAAGTTCTTGTATCTATCGACTAATTCTTAAATATTTCTTGATTTGAGGGTGGAGAAGAGAGTGATGCTATAGGCGGAGAGGAGGGAGATGGCATTAAGCAAAGCGATAGTGTAAGGGAGCCGAAATTATTCATTTGATGGAAGTGTGAAGGGATACACCAAATTTTCAACAAGAAGTAAAGAACGATATTAAAGTCTAAAACGAGCGGAAATTATTAGGAATAAAAAGTTAAGGAAACATACAGAAATTTCTGTGAATGAAGAGATTAAACTTGTAACAAATAGACAAGTGAAACAAATAATAATGAAAGGAAATGAATAAATAGGTTGTTATAGCTAATTGGTGCTTTTAAAGTTTTATTCATCCGTTAATTTCCGGTAATTTGAATTTATTTGATTTAAAGGAAGTTACTTTTGGAAAATAATTATTGCGATTACGTAGAAGAACTGATTAGATGGTCACCAATATCTTTATATCGAAAAAAAGTCCGCCCCCCCCCCTCCCCGAGGCAAAAGGAATGGGGAAAAGGCTCCCAGGATTTAATTTAAGAATCTTTTTTTTATTTCTTTTTTAATTTCTTTTTATTTCTTTTTTAATTAACTGTTTCTCTCTTGATTTCGTTCTTGTCTTTATAATTAAAGGTTGGCAATTAACATGCATGTATTTTGGGGAAAAGTTGTTTTGAAATCACTTCAGGAAAACCTGTTTTGAAAAAAAAACATAATCAGTTTGAAATTAGTTTTATATCAGCATCAGCCTTGTCCCTTTTGCACCAAAGTTTGAATATTTTCTTGACTAATCAATATTAAACTTTTCAGATATGTTCGCCGATTGATAAAACCGGTTTGAAGTTAGTTTTGTATCAGTACCAGCCATGTCCCTTTTGCACCAAAGTTCGGGCCTTTCTTGACTACTACGGCTTTGCTTATGAAGTTGTTGAAGTTAACCCAGTGATGAGAACCGAAGTCAAATGGTCAAATTATAAAAAAGTTCCAATTGTTATTGCTAAGGTGGCTGATGGATATCAGGTAATTTACCTTCTTCTATTTTTTTTTATCTTTACTCTTCTATTTTTTGCTTTTCCCTTTTCTATTGACGCTGGTTCTTTCAGGAGCCGAAGCAGAACACCTTGGAGCGGGTTCGTTTTGGCAGTCAGATTGCTCGTCACTCTGATGAAAAGATGTCCTCGTGCGAGTTAATATTGGGTTCGTTTCTGGTTTTCCTTTTACCGAATTTAAGAGAGAGAGAGAAATGGGTATAATAAGAATAAAAAAGTAAAAAAAAACAACAAGCTTTATAATCAGAATATTTCGACTCCACGTTCGGGAGCCTTTATCAACAGGGGAAAAAAGCAATTTTTTATATTAAAAAGAAATATAAAGAAAGATACAAACAAAAAACAAAAGAAAAAGACGACAGACAACGAACAAAAACAAAAGAAAACAAAAACAGAAAAAAAAAAAAGACAAATATAAAGACAAAAAAAAAAGGTCATTGAGATGTGATTTTTATTCATTTTTCTGTTGTCTGTTTTTTTCTCTCTTAAATTCGGTGAATGGAAAAGCAGTGCTGGTCTAAGGACTAACTTTTCTTTCTACCTTTGCTATTTTTTACCTTCTTCTTTCTATTTGTATGTTCGCCTTTCTGTTGAACTTTTGCTTTTCATAACTCGAAGCAGGTTCCAACTGGAGCTGGAGCAGAAGAACTTGAAACAGGTTCATCTCAGCAGCCAGTTTCCACTTGATGAAAGAGCTACTCTTATGCGGCCTAATGTTCGGTTTGTTTCTGTTTCTGATCAAATTTGAAAAATTCTTTTCTCTGGTTGGTAATTTTGCGTTTTAAATGAATAAATAAATAAGTGGTAAAAATAAATAAACTGGCAGAAATAAACTAGGTCTAGTTTCGATAATTTCTGGTAACCTTGTTTTAGTTTTCACTTGTTTAAATCTTAAAAACGCTTTACTTTTTTTATCGACAATTTCGTGTTTATAATGAATAAATAAATAAGTGGTAAAAATAAATAAACTGGTAAAAATAAACCAGGTCCAGGTTTGATAATTTCTGGTAACCTAGGGTTAGTTTTCGCTTGTTTATACCTTTACGTCTCTCTTAAGAACGCTTTCATTTTTTTCATATCTGATATTGTTAAACACAACGATTTTTTCCAAATACAACCTTCTGAAGATGCCGTAGTGAATTCTGAGCAATTTCAATCCAAAAGCACTTTTTAAGAGTATAGGCTTTTTAAAATGTATTCCATTTAATTTTTTCTAGAAAGACAGCTTTCAATCAGACACACCAACTGGAACTTAGAAAGCGAATCTGAATATGGAATTAAAAAAAAACTTTTGCATTTGTAGGTGAAAGTAAAGAACTAAAAGGAAGCTTTTGAGTAAAAATTTTATTTGTAAAAACGGTAGTCGGTGTTCCTCCCCTCCTCCGGAACTCTCCCCTCCGCGCAAAATCTTCTCCTCTGGAAAATTCTCCCCGCGAAAAATATCCTCCACCCCGAAAAAATCCCCTCTCACGGAAAATTGCCCCGGATATCCCGCCCTCATGGAAAATTCCCCCGGATATCCCCCCTCATGCAAAATTCCTTCACATGTAAAATTGAGCAACCACAGAGAAAGTTCAAAATAGGTATCTCAAAATGTCTAACAGATGTCCTAAGGGGTAACAAAAGGACCAGATATCAAAAGCAGTTTTAGGACAGAGGCTGGTTAGTCTCCGATCAAATGAGGATCCTCCGAAGTTCCTACGACCATGAGGGCAGGCTGGGGATGAGGAAGGGAGATCCCCCCTCCCATATGAAATAAATTCAGCTCCTTTTGGGGTTTAATCTACTTTTTAATTTCATAATAGTAGCGTAGACCAGAAATATTCCCAGAAATTAAAATGGATTAAATGTCAATTTTTAACTCTGCCCCCCCCCCCATCACGATCTTCAATAGAACTAGTTCTGTATCAAACAGTTCGTGGTATCGAACTGTAAGTAAGGAGCGACCCGGCTCATTAGTAACCGAAACTCTAAAATACAGAATTTCGATACCAACAGGTACATCAAAAGAATCAAATTTTTATGCTGATTTCAAATCTAGAAGTTTCATCAAGGTTAGATATACCCATTGAAAGTTACGCACCTGAGAAAATTTGCCTTATTTTCAAAAAAAGGGGGAAACACTCCCTAAAAGTCATAGAACCTTAATGACACACCATCAGATTCAGCGATCAGATTCATCACCTTAATGATACACCATCATATTCAGCGTATCATATTCAGCGATCGAAATCACGACATCAGATTCAGCGTATCAGAGAACCCTACTGTAGAAGTTTAGAGCTCCTCTCTGCAAAATTGTGGAATTTTGTTTTTTTTGCCAGAAGAAAGATCACGGATGCGTGTTTACTGTTTTTTTTTCAGGGGTGATCGTATCAACCCAGTAGTCCTAGAATATCGCGGGAGGGCTCATTCGGACGTAAATTAAAAGTTCTAGTGCCCTTTTTAAGTGACCAAAAAAAATGGAGGGCAACTAGGCCCCCTCTCACGCTTAATTTGTTCCGAAAGTCACCAGATTAAAACTTTGAGATAGCCATTTTGTTAACCATGGTCGAAAAATATAATAACAATGTCTTTGAGGGTGACTTAATCCCCCATAGTCTCCGGGGGAAGGAAGGCAAGTTATGAACTTTGCCTAATTTTTACATACCGTATAGTATTGGTTATCGGGAAGTATACCAACGTTTTCAGGGGATTTTTTTCTGGTAGTAGGGGGGAGGGTCGGGTTCGCATTGGAGGATCTTTCCTTGGAGAAAGTTTTCATGGGGGAAGGCAAATTGCTATGAAAGGGGGACCGGATTTCCCAGAATAATTAAAAAAAAACAAGAAATTACATTAAAAAACAACTGAAAAACTTTTCAACTGAAAACTTTTCAACATCAAAACTTAAAACGAACAGAAACTATTACGTATATGATTGGGTTCGCCCCTAGTCAATATCTCACTCTTTATGCTAAAGTTTTTTTTAGTACTTTCATAAGAGCTATTTATCACAGGCAACGCAATCGCGCTGCCTAAGTAAAGAACGATGTTGGCGCAATGTATTGTTTATTTATTATTTTTTTTTTCTTTAGACCAGGGCACTTCGTATCGAAGGAGTTGTTGTAAAAACTAGGAAAATGGCTCATTCGATTGGAAATTGGAGTGGCTTGTGCCCTTTTTAATAGTCGAAAGTGATTGGAAGGCAACTAACACCCCTTCCACGCCCACCATTTTCCAAGATCATCCAATCAAAATTTTGAGATAGCCATTTTGTTCAACGTAGTTAATTTCCAAATGTAAATTATGTTTTTGAGGAGGAAACTCCCCCACAGCCTTCAAGGCAAGGGTTTTAAGTTATGCCCTGGGGGGCATATAAGATTTTTATAGAAAGCGTTGTCGTAGAAACTTCAAAAAAGGCTCATTCGATTGGAAATTCAAAGGGCTAGTGCCCTTTTTAATAGTCAAAAGTGATTGGAGGGTAACTAACCCCCTTCTCACGCCCACTTTTTCCCCAAAGAAATCCAATCAAAATTTTGAGATAGCCATTTTGCTCATGTAGTTGAAAGATCTGGAAATTAGGTCTTTGAGTATAACAACCCCCCCCCCCCCCAGCCCTCAGGGCAAGGTTTGTTAGTTTTGCCCTGGGGGCATATAAGGTTTTTAGAGATCAAAAAGGGCTCATTCGATTAGAAATTGAAATGGCTAGTGCCCTTTTTAATAGTTGAAAGTAAACTAACCCCATTTCACGCCCACCATTCCCCCAAGCATTTTTGGGGGCTTCGTATTGAATTATTTTTTGTGTCATACCAGGACACTTCGTGAAAAAGGAGTTGTCGTAGAAACTTTGAAAAGGGCTCATTCGATTGGAAATTGGAATGCCTAGTACCCTTTTTAACAGTCGAAAGTGATTGGAAGGCAACTAACACCCCTTCCACCCCTACCTTTTCCCCAAACATATCCAATCAAAATTGTGAGAAAGCCATTTTGTTCAACGTAGTTGAAAGTTGAGGAAATTGTATTTTTAGCATATTTTTGAGAGGATGACAACCCCCCATAGCCCTCAGGGCAAGGGTTGTAAGTTATGCCCTGGGGGCATACAAGGTTTTTATAGAAAGCGTTGTCGTAGAAACTTCAAAAAGGGCTCATTTGATTGGCAATTGAAAGGGCTAATGTCCTTTTCAGTAGTCGAAAGTGATTGGAAGGCAACTAACACCCCTTCCACGCTCACCATTTATCCACACATCCAATCAAAATTTTAAGATAGCCATTTGTTTAAAGTAGTTGAAAGGTCTGGAAATTATATCTTTGAGGATGACACTCCCCCACAGCCCTCAGGGTAAGGGTTGCAAGTTATGCCCTGGGGGCATATAAGGTTATCATTGAAAGCTTTGTCGAAGAAACTTGAAAAAGGGCTCATTTGATTGGAAATTCAAAGAGCTAGTGCCCTTTTTAATAGTCGAAAGTGATTGGAGGGCAACTAAACCCCTTCTCACGCCGACCTTTTCTCCAATCACATCCAATCAAAACTTTTAGATATGCTATTTTATTCAACGTAGTTAAAAGTTTTAGAAATTAGGTCTTTGAAGATGATAACCTTCTCAGAGCCCTCAGGTAAGGGTTGTAATTTATGCCCTGGGGTATATAAGGTTTTATAGATAGCGATGTTGTAGAAACTTCAAAAAGGGCTCATTCGATTGAAATTAGAAGGGCTTGTGGTCTTTTTAATACTCGAAAGTGATTGGAGGATAACAAACACCCCTCTCACACCCATCATTTCCCCAAACACATCCAGTCAAAATTTTCAGATAGCCATTTTGTTTGAAGTAGTTAAAAAGTCTGGAAATTACGTGTTTGAGGATAACACTCCCCCAACAGGCCTCAGCGCAAGGGTTGTAAGTTATGCTCTGGGGGCATATGAGGTTTTTTTTTACAGAAAGTGTTGTTGTAGAAACTTCAAAAAGGGCTCATTCGATTGGAAATTGAAAGGGCTAGTGCCCTTTATAATAGTAGGAAGCGATTGGAGGGCAAGTAAGCCCCTCTCACGCCTACCATTTCCCCAAACACATCCAATCAAAATTTTGAGATAAAGATTTGTTTCAACGTAGTTGAAAGGTCCGGAAATTATGTCTTTGAGGATGACACTCCCCCACAGCCCTCAGTACAAGGGTTGTAAGTTTTGCCCTGGGGGCATATAAAGTTTTTATAGAAAGTGCTGTCGTAGAAACTTCAAAAAGGGCTCATTTACTTGGAAGATGAAAGGGCTAGTGCCCTTTTTAATAGTCGAAAGTGATTGGAGGGCAACTAACCCCCCTCTCACGCCCACCATTTCCCCAAACACATCCAATCAAAATAGATAGCCATTTTGTTCAACGTAGTTAAAAGTTTTGGAAATTAAGCCTTTGAGGATGACAACCCCCCCCCAGCCGTCAGGGCAAGGGTTGTAAGTTATACCCTGGGGGCATGTAAGGTATTTATAGAAAGCGATGTCGTAGAAAATTCAAAAAGGGCTGATTTGATTGAAAATTGAAAGGGCTAGTGCCCTTTGTAATAGTCGAATGTAATTAGAGGGCAACTAACACCCCTTCCACGCCCACCATTTGCCCAAACACATCCAGTCAAAATTTTGAGATGGCCATTATGTTCAACGCAGTTGAAAGGTCCGGAAATTATATCTTTGAGCTGGACACTCCCTTCACCGTCTTCAGGGAAAGGTTGTAAGTTATGCCCAGGGGGCATATAAGGTTTTTATAGAAAGCACTGTCGTAAAAACTTGAAAAGGGGCTTATTGGACTGGACATTTAAAGATGTTGTGCCCTTTTTAATTGTTGAAAGTAATTGGAAGGCAGCTAACCCCTTTCTCATTCCCGCCACTCCCACAAACATTTTTGGTGACTTCGTATCGAATTATTTTCTTCCCATACCAGGACACTTCGTATCAAAGGAGTTGTCGTAGAAACTTCGAAAAGGGCTCATTCGACTGGAAATTGGAATGGCTTGTGCCCTTTTTAATAGTCTAAAGTGATTGGAAGGCAACTAACACCCCTTCTACTCCCACCATTTCCCCAAACACATCCAATCAAAATTTTGAGATATCCATTTTGTTCAACGTAGTTGAAAGTTCTGGAAGTTAGGTCTTTGAGGATGACAACCCCCCACCCAGTCCTCAGGAAAAGGGCTGTAAGTATTGCCCTGGGAACATATAAGGTTTTTATAGAAAGTGTTGTCGTAGGAACTTCAAAAGGGCTCATTTGATTGGAAATGAAAGGGCTAGTGCCTTTTTGAATAGTTGAAAGTGATTGGAGGGCAACTAACCCCCCTCTCACGCCCACCATTTCCCCAAACACATCCAATCAAAATAGATAGCCATTTTGTTCAACGTAGTTAAAAGTTTTGGAAATTAAGCCTTTGAGGATGACAACCCCCCCCCAGCCGTCAGGGCAAGGGTTGTAAGTTATACCCTGGGGGCATGTAAGGTATTTATAGAAAGCGTTGTCGTAGAAACTTCAAAAAGGCTCATTCGGTGGGAAATTGAAATGGCTAGTGCCCTTTGTAATAGTCGAATGTAATTAGAGGGCAACTAACACCTCTTCCACGCCCACCATTTGCCCAAACACATCCAGTCAAAATTTTGAGATGGGCATTATGTTCAACGCAGTTGAAAGGTCCGGAAATTATATCTTTGAGCTGGACACTCCCTTCACCGTCTTCAGGGAAAGGTTGTAAGTTTGCCCAGGGGCATATAAGGTTTTTATAGAAAGCACTGTCGTAAAAACTTGAAAAGGGGCTTATTCGACTGGACATTTAAAGATGTTGTGCACTTTTTAATTGTTGAAAGTAATTGGAAGGCAGCTAACCCCTTTCTCATTCCCGCCACTCCCCCAAACATTTTTGGTGACTTCGTATCGAATTATTTTCTTCCCATACCAGGACACTTCGTATCAAAGGAGTTGTCGTAGAAACTTCGAAAAGGGCTCATTCGACTGGAAATTGGAATGGCTTGTGCCCTTTTTAATAGTCTAAAGTGATTGGAAGGCAACTAACACCCCTTCTACTCCCACCATTTCCCCAAACACATCCAATCAAAATTTTGAGATATCCATTTTGTTCAACGTAGTTGAAAGTTCTGGAAGTTAGGTCTTTGAGGATGACAACCCCCCACCCCAGTCCTCAGGAAAAGGGCTGTAAGTATGCCCTGGGAACATATAAGGTTTTTATAGAAAGTTTTGTCGTAGGAACTTCAAAAGGGCTCATTTGATTGGAAATTGAAAGGGCTAGTGCCTTTTTTGAATAGTTGAAAGTGATTGAAAGAGCAACTATATCCCTTCTCACGCCCACCATTTCTCCAATGCAATCAAAATCTTGAGATAGCCATTTTTTCAACTTAGTTGAAAGTTCTGGAAATTTGGTCTTTTAGGATGACAACCTCCTCACAGTCCTCAGGGCAAGGGTTATAATTTGTGCCCTGGGGGCATATAAGGTGTTTATAGAAAGTGTTGACGTAGAAACTCAAAAAGAGTTTCAAAAAAGAGATTGGAAATTGAAAGGGCTAATGCCTTTTTAATAGTCGAAAGTGATTGGAAGGCTTGACATTTTAATAGTAAAGAGCGATGTGGGTACAATGTATTATTTATTGTTTGTTTAGACCAGGGCACTTCGTATCGAAGGAGTTGTAGAAACTTCGAAAAGGCCTCATTCGATTGAAAATAGAAACGGCTAGTTCCCTTTTTAATAGTGTAAAGTGATTTGAGGGCAACTAATCCCACTTCCACGCCAACCCTCCCATTTGCCCATTATATTTAAAAACTAAATGTTGCCTTAAGAATAAATCAAAATGAACTGTGTTAATGCTAATTCCCAATAAGGAATCTCAGCAGTATCCCAAGAACGACTGAGACTATTATTTTCAAACTTTTGGGGCTACTTCTGCTCTTAACATTGAACCAAATCAAAATAGCGTAAGTGTATCCAAGCTATCAGAGAATTTAAACAGATTTTTTTTGCGAATGGTATCAAGTTTTTTATTGCAGGTCAACTAGAGGAGGTATGAAACTAAATTAAACACTACTGTTTGTGTCCAGATTTGTAAAAGGGTTTATGTTGTTAAAATTACGGAAAAATGTTCTCCAGCATATAAATAGCAGGCCGAACTATAAAGAGTCTTAAAAAACGAAAAGATTTAACGTACTATTTTTTCCCCCTGAAAAGATTATGTAATTATAAAACGAACAGAAATCAATTAAAAAACTTTTTCCACAAAATAAGTTTTTCAAAGAAAAGTAAGGAACTCCATTAAACCAAAAATGAGCAAAAATAAAATCAAATAATCTACTAAGCATGAAACTACCACAAATCAGCATCGATAAATAGATGAAACCCAAAACGAACAGAAATTACAATAAATAACCGAGTCAAACTCAAAACAAGCAGAAATCAGCATGAGCAGGGCTCAAACCCCCCTATGACTTCCCAAGGCCTGAACATAATTTGCACTTTACTGAAAAAATACAAATGAATATGCATTGTCAGTTTAATATGCATATACTGATATTTATTAATCAAAATGTTAATATTATTTGATTTATTAAGGAAGTTATAGAAGTAAAAACATTTATATTTTTTTCAGTCAAGTGCAAATTATGTTCTGGTCTTGGGAAGGCATAGGGGTTTTGAGCCCTACTCATGTTAATTTCTGCTCGTTTTGAGTTTGACTCGGTTATTTATTGTAATTTCTGTTTCACTCTTTCTCACAGCTTTATTTTTTACAACAATACAACACTTTAGCGTAAAGGGTGAGGCGTTGAGGAGGGGACAATTCCTTTCATGTACGGAATAATTTCTGTTCGTTTTAAGTTTTAATTTCGCTCCTTACTTTCTGTTGAAAAAAAACTTTTTTTTTTAATTTAATTTACCTGAAAGCTCAATGATAGTTAAGGTGTTTTGGCATTAAAATACGCCCTTTGAGGCCTTACGCCCCCCAACAAAACAATTAGAGAACCCTACTGAAAAGGTTTAAAGCTCTTATCGACAAATTTTTGGAATTGTGTATTTTTTTTACCAAAGAAAGATTATGGATATGTGATCACTTTTTAGACATAAAAAAGGGCCTTGTATCAAAAACGGTTCTAGGACAGGAGCTGTTTCGTCTCCAAACACTTTCGATTAAAAAAAGGACTAGAACTATCAATTTCCGATCGAATGAGCATCCGTCGAAGTTATACAACCATAAGGGGGGGATTAGGATGAGGAAGGGGCAGCTGCCCTCTTATAACTTCTGTTATTTTTCTGGGTTTAATGTTACCCTTTACCTTCATAATAGCAGCGCAGACTTTATTCCCGAAAATCAAGAGGGACTATTTTGTATAAAATGGTTATTTCACTATTTTGATCGGATGAATTTGGGGGGAAAAGGACGTGGGGGAGGGTGGTTGCCCTCCAATCACTTTTGAATCTTAAAAAGGACATTGGAACTTTAAGTTTCCAATTGAATGAGCCCCCTTCAAAATTTATACGACCACACTTTCCATAAAAACTTATATCTTAAACAACGGGCAACTTGCATAACTCACAGCCCTTGCCCCTAGGACTAGAAGGGAAGTTGCTAACCCCAGAAGCACGGTTTTGTTTACCTTTGGACTATGTTGAACAAAGTGGCTATCTCAAAATTTTTGTCAGATGTGTTTGGGGAAAACGGCGTGGGTGGGGGGGGGGCTGGTTTCCCTCTGGTCACCTTTGACTCTTAAAAAGGGCACTAGACTTTTTTACTTTGCAATCGAATGAATGCCCTCCGAAGCTTATACGACCAACCCTTCCATATGAAGTCCACCCGGGAAAAATTAAATATATAAAAAATAATAAATTGAAGCTTTATGGCTGTTTACTATAGGCTATTCTATTTACTATATATTTACTATACTTCTGACTCAAACAGTTGAGTAGAACTTTCAGTTTCCTTTCTAGTGAACATTTAACATTACCCAGTGGGAATATTAGGGAGGATTTATCACACCCGGTGAGTATTTTTGGGGGAAGGGATGCCTAACACCAGTAAAAACAATTGGATAAGAATAAGGCCTACGATTGATTTAGGGGAAGTTCTAAAGGTGGGAATTGACACTAGATTGATTCATAAAGATATATTTTCTGAATAAGCGAGAAATTAGACCTTTATTCACTAATTAGACTGCAAAAAAATTAATTGTTTAATTAATTCTTAGTTTTACAGTATATTATAATATCATTTAAATAAATAATCAATCATTTGAAACATTTAACTAAATAGCTACATGAGTATCATGCACTTTATAATCCTCTTTTTATTTCAATTATTTGGATGTTAGTGTATTGACAAAATCAGTTAAATAAAGCATAATCAGTTACGATAATCAACTGAATAATCATTTGAACAACATGAATATCATGCACTTTATAATCCTTCTTTTTATTTTAATTATTTGGATGTTAGTGTATTGACAAAATCAGTTAAATAAAGCATAATCAGTTACGATAATCAACTGAATAATCATTTGAACAACATGAATATCAGGCCTCTTTTTATTTTAATTATTTGGATGTTAGTGTATTGACAAAATCAGTTAAATAAAGCATAATCAGCTACGATAATCAACTGAATAATCATTTGAACAACATGAATATCATGCACTTTATAATCCTTCTTTTTATTTTAATTATTTGGATGTTAGTGTATTGACAAAATCAGTTAAATAAAGCATAATCAGTTACAATAATCAACTGAATAATCATTTGAACAACATGAATATCAGGCACTTTATAATCCTTCTTTTTATTATAATTATTTGGATGTTAGTGTATTGACAAAATCAGTTAAATAAAGCATAATCAGATACGATAATCAACTGAAAAATCATTTGAACGACATGAATTTTTAGTTTCTCCTATCATTCCAGCTCTTGGTGGATACTGCATTGATAAAGTCAATCTAATAAACGAATAATTAGTTGGAAGAACTAACTGGATAGATAATTACTTGAGTGAAATGAATTTTATCGCAAACACTTACTTCATAAATAGCTAAATAATAATTTGAAATTATAATGTCATTGATTAAAAAATAATTGAATAAAGAGATCGGCTGAATAATTACTTGAATGAAATAGATTATTAGTTTCGTTTTTCAGGGATTGCCTCATAACCACATTGTTAATACTAGTTGAATGAATAAGTAATCAATTGGAATATTTAACTCAAATAGCACTGAATGAAATTATACTTCAACCTGTTGATAACACATTATAATATCAGTTGAATGAATGAAAAATCAGTTGAAATATTTAACTGAAATAGAGCTTGAATGGCCTGTATTGCTAGTTAATTATTTTGTTTTAATCAAGGCAGATGATGAATTTATGATGTCAATTAAATAAAATGAATAATTGTTGGAAGGGAATGAAATATCTAGTTCATCATCTTCCTAGTAATATTTGGATAGTATGTCGCTAATAGTTGTTGATTGAATGGATTATCTGTTGAAACATTTAATTGTATATTCACTTGAATGAAAGTTAATTCTTTTGAATTGCGGCACTGATGAACTGATAATTGCGGCAACTTGCGGGAACTGATGAACTGATCTAATTTCTGCAACTGATGAACTGATAAGTTAAGGCACGTACCATTTATGAAATAATCAATTGACGAATCTTTTACATCAAATGAATTTTTAATTCATTCTTTATTACAGCCGCTGGTTGTTAGCTCATTGATGATGTCAGTACTTCAACCAATTAATCAGTTGATTAATCATTCAAATGAAATGAACATTTGATTCATTCTTTATTCTAGCGATTTGTTGATAGTACATTGATAATTTCAGTACTTCAACCAATTCTTAATGACAAAACATTGAATTAGTCAATAATCAGTTGATTAATCAGCTGATTGATCATTCATATGAAATGAATTTTTGATTCATTCTTGATTCCAGAAATTGATTGATAGTACATTGATAATGTCAGTACTTTAACCACTTCTTTATGATAAAGTTTCGGATTTGTCGATAATCAGTTGATTAATCATTACAATGAAATTAATTTTTAATTCATTCTTTATTACAGCCGCTGCTTGATAGCACATTGATTATGTTAGTGCTTCAACCAATTAATCAGTTGATTATTCAAATGAAATGAACTTTTGATTTATTCCAGCAATTTATTGATAGTACATTGATAATTTCAGTACTTCAACCAATTCTTAATGACAAAACATTGAATTAGTCAATAATCAGTTGATTAATCAGCTGATTGATCATTCGCATGAAATGAATTTTTGATTCATTCTTGATTCCAGAAATTGATTGATAGTACATTGATAGTGTCATTCTTTATTCCAGCAATTTATTGATAACGTATTGATAATGTCAGTTTTTCAACCACTTTTTTTTATAAAATATCTTGATTTATTCTTTATTCCAGCAATTAATTAATAATACATTGATAATGTCAGCACTTCAACTACTTCTTTTTGACACAAGATTTTTTTAAAAATCAGTTGATTAATCATTCAAGTGAAATGAATTTTTATTAATTCTTTATTCCAGCAATTGGTCGGTAATGTCCACACTTCAACCACTTCTTTGCGACAAAATATTGAATTTGCCAATAATCAGTTGAATTAATCACTGGATTAGTCATTCAAATGAAATAAATTCTTGATTCCTTCTTTATTTCAGCTATTGATTGTCGATACATTGATAATGTCAGCACTTCAACCATTTCTTTTTGGCAATTTGTCAACAATCAGTTGAATTAGTCAGTTGATTAATCACTCAAATAAATGTCAGTACTTCCACCCTTCTTTACGACAAAATATCGAATTTGCCAACAATCAGTTGAATTAATCAGTTGATTAATCATTCAAATGAAATAAATCTTTTATTCCTTCTTTATTCCAGCTATTGGTTGTCGATACATTGATAATGTCAGCACTTCAACCACTTACTTTTTGAAAATTGTCAACATCGTTGATTTAGTTCTGATTATTCACTCAAATATAATTTTGTAGTCATTCTTATTCACTATGGTGATATTGTCAGTCACTTCAACTCTTCTTTTCGACACAAGTATCGATTTTTCAACAATCAGTTGATTACAGTTGATTAATCATTCAAATGAAATAAATCTTTGATTCCTTCTTTATTCCAGCTATTGGTTGTCGATACATTGATAATGTCAGCCCTTCAACCATTTCTTTTTGATAATTTGTCAACAATCAGTTGAATTACTCAGTTGATTAATCACTCAAAATAAATGAATTTTTATTCATTCTTTATTCTACCAATTGGTTAATAATGTCAGTACTTCCACCACTTCTTTACGACAAAATATCGAATTTGTCAACAATCAGTTGAATTAATCAGTTGATTAATCATTCAAATGAAATAATTTTTTGATTCCTTCTTTATTCCAGCTATTGATTGTCGTTACATTGATAATATCAGCTCTTCAACCATTATTTTTTGACAAAGTTTTGTCAACAATCGTGAATAGTCAGTGATTAATCATTCAAATGAAATAATTTTTATTCATTCTTTATTCCAGCAATTGGTCGATAATGTCATACCTCCACCTCTTCTTTACGACAAAATATCGAATTTGTCAACAATCAGTTGAATTAATCAGTTGATTAATCATTCAAATGAAATAAATTCTTTGATTCCTTCTTTATTCCAGCTATTGATTGTCGATACATTGATAATGTCAGCACTTCAACCATTATTTTTGACAATTTGTCAACAATCAGTTGATTAGTCAGCTGATTAATCACTCAAAATAAATAATTTTGTATTCATTCTTTATTCTACCATTGGTTGATAATGTCAGTACTTCCACCTCTTCTTTACGACAAAATATCGAATTTGTCAACAATCAGTTGAATTAATCAGTTGATTAATCATTCAAATGAAATAAATTCTTGATTCCTTCTTTATTCCAGCTATTGATTGTCGATACATTGATAATGTCAGCACTTCAACCATTAATTTTTGAAAATTTGTCAACAATCGGTTGAATTAGTCAGCTGATTAATCACTCAAAATAAATAATTTTTATTCATTCTTTATTCTACCTATTGGTTGATAATGTCAGTACTTCCACCTCTTCTTTACGACAAAATATCGAATTTGTCAACAATCAGTTGAATTAATCAGTTGATTAATCATTCAAATGAAATAAATTCTTGATTCCTTCTTTATTCCAGCTATTGATTGTCGATACATTGATAATGTCAGCACTTCAACCATTAATTTTTGAAAATTTGTCAACAATCGGTTGAATTATTCAGCTGATTAATCACTCAAAATAAATAATTTTTTATTCATTCTTTATTCTACCTATTGGTTGATAATGTCAGTACTTCCACCTCTTCTTTACGACAAAATATCGAATTTGTCAACAATCAGTTGAATTCATCAGTGGATTAATCATTCAAATGAAATAAATTTTGATTCCTTCTTTATTTCAGCTATTGATTGTCGATACATTGATAATGTCAGCACTTCAACCATTTCTTTTTGGCAATTTGTCAACAATCAATTGAATTAGTCAGTTGATTAATCACTCAAAATAAATGTCAGTACTTCCACCACTTCTTTACGACAAAATATCGAATTTGTCAACAATCAGTTGAATTAATCAGTTGATTAATCATTCAAATGAAATAAATTCTTGATTCCTTCTTTATTCCAGCTATTGATTGTCGATACATTGATAATGTCAGCACTTCAACCATTTCTTTTTGGCAATTTGTCAACAATCAATTGAATTAGTCAGTTGATTAATCACTCAAAATAAATGTCAGTACTTCCACCACTTCTTTACGACAAAATATCGAATTTGTCAACAATCAGTTGAATTAATCAGTTGATTAATCATTCAAATGAAATAAATTTTTGATTCCTTCTTTATTCCAGCTATTGATTGTCGATACATTGATAATGTCAGCACTTCAACCATTTCTTTTTGGCAATTTGTCAACAATCAATTGAATTAGTCAGTTGATTAATCACTCAAAATAAATGTCAGTACTTCCACCACTTCTTTACGACAAAATATCGAATTTGTCAACAATCAGTTGAATTAATCAGTTGATTAATCATTCAAATGAAATAAATTCTTGATTCCTTCTTTATTCCAGCTATTGATTGTCGATACATTGATAATGTCAGCACTTCAACCATTTCTTTTTGGCAATTTGTCAACAATCAATTGAATTAGTCAGTTGATTAATCACTCAAAATAAATGTCAGTACTTCCACCACTTCTTTACGACTAAATATCGAATTTGTCAACAATCAGTTGAATTAATCAGTTGATTAATCATTCAAATGAAATAAATTTTTGATTCCTTCTTTATTCCAGCTATTGATTGTCGATACATTGATAATGTCAGCACTTCAACCATTTCTTTTTGGCAATTTGTCAACAATCAATTGAATTAGTCAGTTGATTAATCACTCAAATAAATGTCAGTACTTCCACCACTTCTTTACGACAAAATATCGAATTTGTCAACAATCAGTTGAATTAATCAGTTGATTAATCATTCAAATGAAATAAATTTTTGATTCCTTCTTTATTCCAGCTATTGATTGTCGATACATTGATAATGTCAGCACTTCAACCATTTCTTTTGGCAATTTGTCAACAATCAATTGAATTAGTCAGTTGATTAATCACTCAAATAAATGTCAGTACTTCCACCACTTCTTTACGACAAAATATCGAATTTGTCAACAATCAGTTGAATTAATCAGTTGATTAATCATTCAAATGAAATAAATTCTTGATTCCTTCTTTATTCCAGCTATTGATTGTCGATACATTGATAATGTCAGCACTTCAACCATTTCTTTTTGGCAATTTGTCAACAATCAATTGAATTAGTCAGTTGATTAATCACTCAAAATAAATGTCAGTACTTCCACCACTTCTTTACGACCAAAATATCGAATTTGTCAACAATCAGTTGAATTAATCAGTTGATTAATCATTCAAATGAAATAAATTTTTGATTCCTTCTTTATTCCAGCTATTGATTGTCGATACATTGATAATGTCAGCACTTCAACCATTTCTTTTGGCAATTTGTCAACAATCAATTGAATTAGTCAGTTGATTAATCACTCAAATAAATGTCAGTACTTCCACCACTTCTTTACGACAAAATATCGAATTTGTCAACAATCAGTTGAATTAATCAGTTGATTAATCATTCAAATGAAATAAATTCTTGATTCCTTCTTTATTCCAGCTATTGATTGTCGATACATTGATAATGTCAGCACTTCAACCATTTCTTTTTGGCAATTTGTCAACAATCAATTGAATTAGTCAGTTGATTAATCACTCAAAATAAATGTCAGTACTTCCACCACTTCTTTACGACAAAATATCGAATTTGTCAACAATCAGTTGAATTAATCAGTTGATTAATCATTCAAATGAAATAAATTCTTGATTCCTTCTGTATTCCAGCTATTGATTGTCGATACATTGATAATGTCAGCACTTCAACCATTAATTTTTGAAAATTTGTCAACAATCGGTTGAATTAGTCAGCTGATTAATCACTCAAAATAAATAATTTTTTATTCATTCTTTATTCTACCTATTGGTTGATAATGTCAGTACTTCCACCTCTTCTTTACGAGAAAAATATCGAATTTGTCAACAATCAGTTGAATTCATCAGTGGATTAATCATTCAAATGAAATAAATTTTTGATTCCTTCTTTATTTCAGCTATTGATTGTCGATACATTGATAATGTCAGCACTTCAACCATTTCTTTTTGGCAATTTGTCAACAATCAATTGAATTAGTCAGTTGATTAATCACTCAAATAAATGTCAGTACTTCCACCACTTCTTTACGACAAAATATTGAATTTGTCAACAATCAGTTGAATTAATCAGTTGATCAATCATTCAAATGAAATAAATTTTTGATTCCTTCTTTATTCCAGCAATTGATTGATAAAATATTGATAATGTCAGTTTTTCAACCACTTCTTTTTGATAAAATATCTTGATTTATTTTTTATTCCAGCTATTAATTGGCAATACATTGATATTGTCAGCACTTCAACTACTTCTTTTTGACACAAGGTTTTTTTCAACAATCAGTTGATTAATCATTCAAATGAAATAAATCTTTTATTCCTTCTTTATTCCAGCTATTGGTTGTCGATACATTGATAATGTCAGCACTTCAACCATTTCTTTTTGATAATTTGTCAACAATCAGTTGAATTACTCAGTTGATTAATCACTCAAAATAAATGAATTTTTATTCATTCTTTATTCTACCAATTGGCTGATAATGTCAATACTTCCACCACATCTTTAAGACAAAATATCGAATTTGTCAACAATCAGTTGAATTAATCAGTTGATCAATCATTCAAATGAAATAAATTTTTGATTCCTTCTTTATTCCAGCAATTGATTGATAACGTATTGATATAGTCAGTTTTTCAACCACTTTTTTTTATAAAATATTTTGATTTATTCTTTATTCCAGCTATTAATGGACAATACATTGATAATGTCAGCACTTCAACTACTTCTTTCTGACGCAAGGTTTTTGTCAACAATCAGTTGATTAATCATTCAAGTGAAATGAATTTTTATTCATTCTTTATTCCAGCAATTGGTCGATAATATTCATACCTCAACCACTTCTTTGCGACAAAATATCGAATTTGTCAACAATCAGTTAAATTAATCAGTTTATTAATCATTCAAATGAAATAATTTTTTGATTCCTTCTTTATTCCAGCTATTGATTGTCGTTACATTGATAATATCAGCTCTTCAACCATTTCTTTTAGACAATTTGTCAACAATCAGTTGATTAAGTCAGTTGATTGATCACTCAAAATAAATGAATTTTTATTCATTCTTTTTCTACCAATTGGTTAATAATGTCAGTACTTCCACCACTTCTTTACGACAAAATATGGAATTTGTCAATAATCAGTTGCTTAAAATTTGGATTAATTTTTTTTTTTATTTTGATTAATTTTTATTAAAAATTTTATTATTGATTTAAAATTAATTAATTTAAAAAATTAATTTTGATTAAAAATTAAATTTTGATTAAAAATTTTGATTTTTTTTCCAGCAATTAGTGGATAGTTCACTGATAATATCAGTCCTTCAATCCCTTCTTTATGACAAAAATATGAAATTGGAAGAATTATTAAAGTTTTATCCAATGGTGGAGTTTGTTGAAGATGGCACGAAAAATACGGAAATAATGAACAAATATTTCTTAATGCTACAGGACTCGCTACCAAAGGGTAAAACTAAGGAAGATATAGTGTAAGTATAAATAGAGTCATATTTTTATACCCTATTGTGTATATTAGTATACCATATTATATATATTATACCATATTATATACCATATACCAAATTATATATACTAATGCCCTAATGTCATGGACCGAATCTCGTTTGTTATCTTTGTGTTCTTGGGCCCCTCACCCCTTCCACAAGAAGGGAAAATTGTTCGAGTGATAAAGTTCCCAGGGTTCATATTACTTATGGACGAATCAGGTACAAGATTTTCAGGTGAGCCTAGTTATGGAATTTTTAAATCTCATATTAATTACATTTTAACTTCGTTTAGTCTTATGGACTTTTGAAGCCCCATTTAAAAGAACTGTGTTTTCATTTATGTTAATCTGTGTTTCCATGCATGAATTGAAAAGGAATATTTTCGGTTAATAGAAAGGAAAATAAAAATTATTTATATACATTTAAAAATTTAGTATTGGCTATGTAAAGACACGTACTTTACGGCTATATTCGGTATTCTGGTGAGATAGACTTTGGGGCAGTTGAAAATCAAATGAAAATATCGTTTACAAAGAACCGTGAATTTTCGAAACATCCTGTGCGTGCAGTTTACTAAGGTATATGCTTCTGGAATAATTTATGAAAATTTGGGTTAAGGTTCTTTTCATCATTTAGAGGGTATTTGATCAGTTTGATCGCATATTTCCAGTAATTTGTGCTACCATTTTTGTGGTTTCTGTTGACTTGTCACGAAATGGTCTCTATACAAAGGACATGATGAGGAATTATCCTATCAGTGTGCTCCTACCACTGCCATGATAAACATACTTTTTTGGGGGATTTATCTGGTTTACTTCTCCAGGTGGACTTCCTTCTTGAAATGCTAAGTGTATTTTTGAACGCCATCTATTTGAAAATAAATTGATGAAATGCTAGATGACAGTATGCAAAAAACATGACATTTTGTTAACCAACTCCACCTCCAAAGGATTGCTACTCCTTCTTAAGCTGTTTTCTTACAGTTGTCACCTATTATCGTAGTTGTAACCCCTCTATTCCCCCCACCCTTAAAAAAAACTTGTGCATATTTCCGCTCCAGTTGTAGATACAGTTAAGATTTTCCTACGTTGGATGGGGATAAGGGCTGTAAAGAAGGTAGAGCGAAATGGTAAAGGTCCAAGTCTGAAAGGGCAATTTTTATTGCTCTACGGCCATGGCAATACAAGATGAAAAATTTAATTATAAGTAATTCACACTACCTAAACTACACCAGTTACAAATATCTATTTTTGCACTCTATTGCTACCCTGAGAAATTTTCCCAACACCATAACACTAGCGAAATATTCCTTGCTCACTATACTCTCTAGCTATCGTCCATTAAGCCTTGTCTCTCCAATGCACTTCTTTTCACAAATCTGAATTCTCCATACTCACGTGTCATATAACCCACACTCTCATCTATGCCTCCACTCCACACATAGAGCAAAAGGACCATTCTGCCCTTGCCCCCTTCCTAAATATTCTATTCTTGACGTACAAAAGTTGGAGTGACATGGCAACGGCCCCAGCCCGAAGGGGGTGTAATATAAGTTTCTTTTTTATGCGGAAATTTATGTTACAAGTTTTTTTTTAAATTAGCTTAAGTAAAGTCAGAAATCGGATTAACCACGCTTCTTGACAACTAAGGGCGCTGTGTCGGCCCTGCAGTGTGTTGCTAGACCTGGGTTCGATCTCCCGGCTCTAGCAACTATTCAGATTTTTCTGAATAAAAGATTTGAATAAAAAGGGTTCTGCTATTGCTACCTTTGAGAAAATGTTGCCGTATACTATACAATCCAAAATCAAAGCTACAAGAGATGAAAAGGGGGGCTTTACATGCAGTTCTTCGTTTCAAATTCCCAGAGCCATTGCTATTCCCTATGGCATTCATTTGCATCAGTTATTACGTCGTCTTGTGTTTTTTAGCTTTGTAGTGGCATCTACCCATACCTTCCTTAGCTATACCCTTGTGAACCAATCCTTTTTACGACTTTAAAATTTTCCAAATTTAACCTTTAATAAAAGAAATCGGATTAGCGACACTTCTTGACTACTAAGGTCCCTGCGTCGGCCCTGCAGTGTGTTGCTTTAGTAATGTACGATCTCTTGGTCCCGTATTACCACGGTAAGGTCAAACCCACTGAAAGGGTTCATCATGGACACATGTTTATTTTTTCCCAGGAGTGATCGTATCGAACAAATGGTCATAGAATGTCTGGAAAGGGCTCATTCGAACAAAAATATCAAGTTGTAGTGCCCTTTTTAAGTGACCAAAAAGTTTGGAGGGTATCTTCGACCTCCCACTCCCCTTTTTTCACCAAAGTCGTTGGATCAAAATTTTGAAATAGCCATATTGTTCAGCATAGTTGAAAGACTCAGTATCTATGTCTTAACATGACCCCCCAAAGCACCTGGGGAAAGGTCTTTCAGTTATGAAATTTGCTCATTGTTTACGTAGGCTATGTTTTCTGTTGGGATGGAAGTTTCCGGGAGGCGAACTTTTCAGGGGAAATCACTGAGGGAATTTGCTAGAATTTCTAAACGACATTCGTTTTATTTGTCTTACTTTCTCTTTGCCATCTCAATTTTACATGTGAAGATGTTAGTGGCAGTTGTCCGGGGTAAATTTTCACCGGTATTGAATTATCTAGAGGACCTTTCCATAGAGGAGGAGCCGGATTTTCTGGTAGTATTTAAAAAATGATCAGAAATTAAACAAAATAAACCCTTTGTCGGCTTCACGTTGTGGGAACAACGCTTTGGTCAAGAATCCAAGGAAGTGATTTTAAAATAAAACATTAATTTGCAGCCAGTTGCCCATTAAAAAAAGTTCCAAAATAAGGATAAATACTGAGAGTCATTATATTTTACGGTTTTTACTTTTCTGGCGTCTGCTGAATGCCACGTAGATCTAAAACCAAGGCCACAAAATAATCCATGTTACACCCTGCCTAATGCACTTTCATATATCAAGGCCAAACTGTTGATTGCCAGTTTATAATTTTTTGAGTGCGTAAATCTTTGGTTTTCAGCAAAAGGTGTCGAATTAAATTACCGCTAAGGAATAGAGCTAAACTTCTACCGAATTACGATTATTTTCTCCTATTTCGCTAATAAGATTGTTTTTCTTTGATGTAAGGCCCTACCCAGGATTTTTGGGGGGGGTGTTTACTCGAAGATTTTTTTTTTTTTGGGGGGGGGGGGTACACAAAAAAACCTCAAAAAGCGCAAAAAATGTTTATATCCATTTTTGTTTCATTTTTACGAGTCAGACAAACATTTCGTGGTGGGGGTCAACCCCCCCCCGCTGGGTACGGCCTTGCTTTGATGTAAGGTAGCCAACTCATAAATTTGTCGGAAATAAAATATTGACCTTGTCACCAGTTTCACATTAAATGTAATGCGCCCTTAAATGCATTGAAAATAGATAAAATGTTGACCGTTTGACGCAAGTATTAAGCACCCCTATTTTGGGTGTCAGTATTTGGCTTTGGTAATGGTTGTTCGCTATTGGCTATGAGATATGAGATATTTATTTCAAAAAAATCGCTATCACAAGCCCACAAAGGGCCGAATTCGGACTTTGGAGTCGACAATATAAATGGTTACACTAAAAATGCAAAGAACGACAACGAAATAGAGAAAACCATAATGAACATCATTTAAAATTCAATAATTAAAACTGTAAAAAGTCAATTAAAAAATTAAAAAGATAAAAATTGGTCAAACTAAACTTAGAGTGAGACATAAATGCATTAAAAACTGGTAAAAACTGGTCAAACTAAACTTAGAGCGAGACATAAATGCATTTAAATTAAAAGGGATACTAAGAAAGTGTCAACAATTCAACTACAGTAAATCAATAAAAGAGTTAAAAACAATAAAAACTGGTCAAGAAAGGGGGGGGGGGGCAAGCAAAAGAGTGCAAGAACCTGGGCAGTACCATCAGCTAATAAACAAAAAAGAGGGGAAAAAAAGAAACTATTGAGATATTTTATTCATTTTTTCTGTAATGAAGGGGATAAAAGTTCTTTCGTATCTGGAAGTAACGCAGCGAAGGGGGGACAAAGCAGGGATGGGCTCAGAAACAGCTCGAGGCGACCGTAATCTGGATGGGGAGTGACGTCTGGGGAAAATACTTGCCGTCCGAGGGTTTGTTATGGCATTTTTTGAAAAACGGAGGCACAACGAAACCCTCCTTTGCTCCAGGGTTTTCAGACTAGCTTTTTTTAGGAGCAGAGAGTATGGCACCTTGCCTTCTTTGAAAATTATTCGCAAGGCCCTTTTTTGAATTGATTCGATTTTTTCCGATTCTTCGCGAGAGATACCAGGATGCCAAACTGGACAAGCATATTCTAGATGCGGGCGGACAAAAGACGTGTAAATTCTTAAGGAGTGGGAAGGGGGGACGCTGAGTTTATTTAGGAGCTTAAGGAGGGCGATAGACACATTAGCTCTATGGATGATGTCTTTAACGTGGATATCCCACTTTAAATTTGAAGAAATTGTGACGCCAAGTAGTTTAAATGAGGACACAGAAATTTCAGGAGGGATTGGATTAAGAAAATAAGTCGAGGATTTGAGGAAACAAATGGGCATTATCATGGACTTAGAGAGGTTTACTGTCATGTCTAAGTCTAAGGCCTCGTCTCCAATTTCATTGAGGATACTCATAGGGTCGCTTAATAAATTTCTGAAGCAAGTTTCAACAACCGTTAGGTCATCAACAAATTTCCATTGGTCAGGAAATTCCTTTGCGAGGCTGTTGATCATTACTGAAAAAAGGAGGGGACCTAGGAGAGTACCTTGGGGTATGCCGTTGTGGACAGGGAGAGGATTTGAATAATGATTTTGGTATTTGACAACTTGCGATCTATTTGTTAAGAAGGAGGCAACTAATTTCACCAGTAAGGGATCAATATTGAACTCGTTGACAAGTTTCTCAATTAAAATATTGTGGTTAACAAGGTCGAATGCTTTCTGAAGGTCGATGGAAATTAAATTTAGCCAGGAATTAGGCTTTTCAAGGATTTTCCCGATGTGATCAGTAAGAGAAACGAGGTAATGGGAAGTAGAGGTGGATTTTAGGTTTCCAAATTGTTTCAAGTCAGTAAGAGGTAGGATTTTTTTTCCTTTAGCCAATCTGCAAGTAATCCTTCATAAAGTTTCGAGAAAATAGGAGTAAGAGTAATAGGCCGGACGCCTTCAAAACCAGGCTTTTCGTTTTTCTTTTTCAAAGGGGTTATGAAACCCTGTTTCCAAATTGTAGGAATTTGCCCAGACTCGGTAATCTTGTTAAACAGGAAAGACAAGGGCTTAGACGAGAAATCACCGAAGGCACTAATAAGAGGAAAAGGGATATCCAAAGGACAAATACTTGTCTTTCTTAGTTTTTTAATTCTTCTTTCTATCTCAGACGGGGAAACAGTTGGTAAAGAAGGGGAAAGGGCTCCTGATGGTAATTGGTCGGACAGTGGTGGAAGACTGGACAATGGAAGCGAGGAATTTATTGAGATTATTGGCAGTAATATCAGGGGACTTGGGTAGATTGAAGTCAAGCTGTTCAAGCCTCCTGCCACACAGCTTTTTAACCTCAGAATACCAGTTTTTGGTTTATTAGTAAACAATACTTCGACCTTATTTTTGTAGTACGATCGTGCCAATTTGCGAATTTCTCTTTTAATTGATTTTCTTAGTTTATTGGCTTCATCTGGTTTACCATTTTTGAAAAGCTTCAATTTGGTTCTAATTAGTGTTTTTATAGTTTGGTTAATAAAGGGTTTGTCACTGGAGCAATTTAAAAAAAGAATTTTCCGGGAAGCAAATTTGATATTTCTCAATTAGCTTTTTGTGGAACAAAGCCATTTTCTCTTCAATATTTTTTAAACTGTAAACATCGGACCAATCTTCAGTATTCAGCCACATACCAAAAGAAAGAAGACCAGAATTTTGAAGAGGGCGATAACTGCCATAAGTTATTGAGAAAGAATGCTTAAAATTTGAGGAGGGGGATAAAAGAATCGAAAGATGATAACTCCCACCTAATGGAGGCAGAGTTGAGGGAGGGTTGTAAAAATTATACATATTAGTTAAAATAACATCAAGAGAGGTATTTCCCCGAGTCGTTGGTATTTTAGCAATCTGCTTAACTGTAAGTGAGGAGCAAAACGAATCCATTTTAAGGTCGTTTGCATCGCCAACTAAAAAAAGACCAGCATTGGGGTATTTAGAAATAACAAAATCAGCACTTCTCTGCAATTGCTGGATGAATTTACGTTTTGACTCGATATTTTGATTTGGGGAGTAATAGAAAACGGCTATTGCAATAATATTAAATGGACGAGGGAGAACTTTCGGTCTAATACTTAGCCAGAGGATTTCATCGTACTCGGATAAACTAGGTACTCGAATAACCTTTGGGTAAAGGTTACTCTTAGTAAAGAACAAAACACCGCCACCATTTTTTCCAAGTGGGGGTCTAAAGGACGGAGTTTAATAAACTCTGAATAATTTGTCAGGCGCAGAGACCCTGGGTCGTGGGACTGTACTTCCGTAATAGCTATAATATCGATTAGATTTGATTCTGAAAGCACCTCGAGTTCAGTAAGCTTTTCAAAATTAAGACTTTCGGCATTAGTAACTAAAAGTTTGGGAAAAACAAACCGATTTGGGAATTTCGACAGGGATACTTGGTGTGTTTGAGAATTTCCTGGGTGGGGTTTCAATTTAATATTATGACCTTGGGAATTTGGAGGTGGAGGGAAGGGCGAGGATACAGCCGAAGCATGATGAGGAAGGTGCGACTTGTTTTCAGTTGTCGGGAAGTGCGAACAATTAGGATTTAATACAAGACAATTATTAAATGCAAAAGGTCTCAGACCTGAGTCACCCTGGTAGGGTGGGCACGAGGGATTAAACGCATGGGTCGGAGGCGGGAAAATATGGGAGGGAAATAAGACGGTGGTATTTTTAGGGGGTTCAACTTGGGAGGGGTTAACTGGAGTGTTAAGAGGGAGGGGATTTTGCTGGGAATATGGAGTTTTTTTTCTGGGTGGTAAAGGTGGAAGTTTTTTGAGTGAGCAGGGTGGATTTGGGATAAAATAGGAAGAATATGCGCTGGTGAGCTAATTTTACTAATTGAATGAAGGGGGCTCCGCTTTTGGTTGATTGAGAACTTGTAACTATTTTACTATTAAAAATTTTATTGCGCCTGGCTATAGCACGATAATCCCTGTTTTTCAAATGTAATAACATGCACATAGTCTCGAAACAAAGGCCACTTTGAAATTTATGGCAGGGTTTGGAATGGGAAAGGGAGTAATAATTGTCGTTACAGTGACCAGTAGTTAAAAAAGACATACAGGGGTGAACAAAGGTACAATCACTCTTTTTTATACACTTGTTGGCCAAGTGAAAACGGCAGGCAATAGAATTCTTCCCTGATTTGGCTTCAGGAACCAATTTACTAATAATACTCAAGTTGTCACTGACCCCTGGAACTGGAATATTGGCTGAATTCACACTTAAATTGTCACTGACCTCTGGATCTGGCATATTGATTGAGTTCTCATTTAGGCTGTCACTGACCTCTGGAACTAGGTGACCGATTAAATTCATATTTGAGTTGACACTTGTTTCATTAATATTCATGTGTTGGGAGTTGTTGCTTGTGGATTGAATTGCAGTTGGTTTCAAATTGGCGTTTTTTTTTTTTTTTTTTTTTTTTTTTTTTGTATTCACAGACTTAAGTGTGTTCTTAATTATATTCCCCCTAAGGTCAATGAAAGTAGAAATTTCGTTGGTAATGAATTCGAGTTTTTTTTCAGCACTAAAAGGGAGGGCAGGGAAGGGTCACATAGGGGGCTGGAATCACAATTGCCACAAGGAAAATTTTCAGTCTGGCAGGAGGCATCATTAGAAGGCTCACAATTAGATTCAAAATCCGTCTGGGTACTGGCATCTTTAGTTTCTAGCAAAAAATCAGTCTGGCAACTGGCAACACTGGTTAATACTGGTAGAGGAGTAGTCTGACACTCGCTTTGGGCTGCAATGATAGCTTTACCATCCCTTTGGCAAGTCGGGGCAAGGGGGGACGACCTGATATCATCTAAAATTTCTTTTAAGGAAGAATTTATTTCTGACAATCGGCGTCGTGGGTTATCGCTAGCTTTTGATGAATTTATTCCTGACAATCGGCGTCGTGGGGTATCATTAGCTTTCGAAGAATTAGGGGTGGTATATTCTTGATTTTTGGTGATGTTGTTTTTCGAGGAACAATCCAAACATAACCAGTTCTTATTCCACTGGGATCGTTCTATCCCCGCACATTGCCCATGAATGGAAGAGTTGTATGTACTACATACCAGGCAATTGATTGTTGCCCTTAATCTACACTCAGGACACACTCTCTTAAAGTCCTTTGGTTGTCCTTTAGTCATTTGGTTGATTAATATAAAGGGTTAAAAAGTTCATTTCACCTTATGGCTGGTGGCAAAATCCGGAAGTAAGGTTACAGTTAATCAACTATGTCACTGAATTAACTGAGTTTAATGCAGAAAGGCATAAACCAAATAGGTGTTAACAGGTTGAACTCTGGTTGAAGGCTATTTTCCGTTAACATTGTAGAGAAATCAAAGGAAACGATTTTTAAATATTATATTGACTTTACAGATAGTTGAACTCATTATTTTTTAACGACTCCTCATCTTTGAAGATGACCATGGTATAAGAAGAGATTTTAGAAATATATAAATACTGACTTTGTAGCCATCTAAACCTTGTCCTTTCTAATAGTTGACATCGTTGCGGATTAAAGCTTACAATATCGTCTGATAGAGCCTAATTAGTAACATGTATGTATCACTATGTAGGTAATCACTCTGTACGCTACTATGTATGTAATCACTGCGAAACTACGTCTTTGTGATGCAATTTATTTATAATCACGGAATAACCGCATAGAGACAAATTTCCTTACCCTCAAATTTATCAAAAACAAAGAAAATATTGACAAATTGTTTGTCATAGCCTAAAATGCACATTAGGAACCAATAATAGGTACACCAAATCAAAAAATTTTCTATCCCCTTATTGACAAATATGATTATGGCCTTGCAGCCGAATGTTACTGTCAATTGTCTAACCTGTCTCAGACTTTTAATCCGAATTCCCTCTTTGAGCGTGTATATTAAAAATGAAGTTGTTAACCCCTCAAAATTTTAACTAGGATATTCCATGAAAGAGCTCTTTACTTACAATATAATCGTACAGAGCCTAGTTGGTTCTACAAAGCTACCCGTCACTTTTCCTAATCACACTCCTAATAGACGTTACTAAAACTAAAAGAAGGGTACAGTAGTCAGTAGAAGTACAAAACCCCTCGTCCTTGAAGACGACCAGGTCTAACAACCAATCATTATTTAAGACTCCCTCACTTGTCTTTAGATTCTGTTTCCCGAATTCTTTTGGTCAAATAAAAGGTAAACTAGTTTGTAGAAGTTTCTAACCCCTTAGCCGAGAGGATAGCTGTGTTCTAACAACCAGTTGTACGTGCGCATCCCTCTCTCTAGTGGACAGGAAATTGGATTTTTCGTACCCCCAAATGTATCAGAAGCAAAAAATAGGTAGACCAACTTGTGGAAGATCCCAGCCTCTCATCGCAAAGATAAATATGGTATAACAGCCAATTACTACTTACAACTCCTTCCCTTGTCTTAAAAATTGAAACAGATTTTTTTTTTTCTTATGTGTACCGCAACTCTAAAGTAATCAATCCCTCAAAGTTTTTAAAGTGTTGTATCGGATGAACGAATTTCGTACGAAAAAACTATTATCATATACTTTGCTCAGTCAAGGACTATTAATCAGTGTTGAAAAAAAATCTGTCTGGCTTGGTTCAAAAGTTGATTTTCTTGCCGCGGGCCAAGTTTCTAGTATCACCACTTAGAAAGGAGCTAAGGGATAGCTCCTATTTTTTTCTGTAATAGGGTCGGGGGTTCTAGGTGTATTCCCTCGGAAAATGTCCCGCCCCGCAGAAAATTCCATCTCGTAGAAAATTCCCTCCCCCTTAGAAAAGTCCGTCGATAATTTCGGAGACCACGATGCCTTTCTCTGACGATAAATAAAAGCTCAAATTGGGATAAAATCCTTTTAATAGACAGTGATAAATTAAAAAAAAAACTAGATATTTCGGTCACATATGCAGTGACCATCATCAGTAGTTTTACTCAATAGACTACTGATGAGTATAACTACTGATGACGGTCACTGCATATGTGACCGAAATATCTTTTTTTTTGAAATTTATCACTGTCTATTAAAAGGATTTTATCCCTATTTGAAATTTTATTTAAAAGTCCGTCCACGAGCTAGATTGAGCTGCCACTGAAAAAGTATGGCAAATAAAAGTAATGAAGAAAAGAAGGAATTTTGGGATATTCTACTTAAAGTTCAAAGCATAGGCAGAATATGTGGTAAGGAATATTCTATAATATCCATTTTTACATATTTATTTTAATTCTTTTGTTGCGCATGGGGGGGGGGGATTGAAGTACCATAGATAAATATCATAGGTAAGATAAAGGTAAAAGAAAATTATTTGGAAATTTGAAATAGGTGGCAATTGTAGAACAGTTGTCTTATGGTGGAAGCTGATCAAGATAACTGGCTTGGATTAAGAAGTATGAATAATTATTTCCTATAAACTTGATCTGGTACCGAACAGAGACGTCACTTGCCAAAATGTTGGGGGAGGGGGATAGAGTAATGTATTTTACTAACTGACTGGTTATTTTTAATGAATGATTTGGCTAATATTGCTAGTAAAATTACTTCATCTTTAGTTCTTTACGGACTAAGACTGATCTTTATTCACTAATTTTACTTAGGAGCAGTAGTACCCCTCCCCCCTAGTGCCAATAATAAAGGCGTAGACGAGAAATATCCCCGCTAATCAAGAGGAAATAGGTATCGATTTCCACCTCCTCCCCTTCCTTAGAACTTATTCTGTATTTATCCGAAAGCTGGATGAGAGTTAGGATAATTGGAAATTAAAATGCACTCTGATGTATCTCCCCCTCTCTTACAAAATCTCCCCCTCCCTTACAAAATAACCCACTGCCCTTCCTACATAATAGCTGCTGCGCCCTTACCTATCATAGTATACAATTTTATGAAATATGAAGCAAATCAGTTTAGTTAAATAAGGCCATAAAATAAGTTTCAGAAACATTTTCCTGCAATACTAAGGGAGGTATCACCACGCAGCACCTTAGCATGCAGCACCTTATTGCCTTTTGCAGCACTTTACTCATGCTTAGTATAATGGAAATGAGAAATTAATTTCTAAAGACACTATCCCCAAACCCCTTCCTATATTTATCTGAGGGATAATGGACATTTAGATAACTTTGGCATTGAAATGCGCTCTTTTATGTATCTGGCACCCCCACCCTGCCTACACAATAGCCCACCGGCCCTCATTCATAATAGCTGATGTGCAATCATACTATTTTCTTCATCATTCTTTTTATTTGTCGTATATTGCCTTTGGCTGCTCCATTTTATATTTGGCAAGGATTGTCCAAGGGGAATTTTCTAGGGGAATCTTCTGGTGGGGATACGCTCGATCCTGGGCCAGGTAATCGGGCAAATCCAGGGGTCTCGCTTGGGAGAGGGGCAAGGGGAGCAGTTGCCCTCCAATAATTTAGAGAGAAAAAATTGTTATATAGCCCGTGCCCCTTGACTATCCGGATATGGACTCCTCTCCCCCCAATAAAAATTCTGGAGCTACGCCCCTTCGCACATCTTAAATATTCCCCGACTGTAATCCAACTTTGGTTTTGGAACTGCTGCCAGCCTGCTATAACGGAGATTTCCAGTTGAAGGGAGACATATGGCTGAATTGAACGAAAGCTCGACTGCATAACTTCAGATAGTCATCTCGAACTTAGACTATAAAAAACTCCACTTCAACTCACACTCTGTAAGCTCTAGCTCAATTACTAGTGAAAACCACCCTTTTGACCCCAGGCAAGAATTATGTAGCTATTCAAAATGAAATGTCGCATTCCTGAGGTCCGAGTTTTCGGCAAAGAATCACGGATGTTAGACCCTTATCACTTTCTAGAAATAAGCCACAACCCGCGAACTAGAAAAAAAAAAAACACTGTTGCCACAATAAAATAAAAATCTGGTTTGACAAAAAAGATATTTTATCTTGTAAGAAATGTAAATTAGATGACGCTATAATATTTTATGCTACTATACAATCAGTACATTTTAATTATCTGCAACTGGAACTTACATCTGATTCATCTTGTCGTGTATTTTCATTTTGCTTTTTTCAATCTTAATTTATTCTGTTTAGCTGCAAGTTTCTCTATTACATCTCAAAATGTTATTGAATTCAGCTCCCTTGCAAGATGTTTCCCTTTCTCTCTGTTTTGTTGTTTCTTTCCCTTTTTTATTATGTCTGAGTTGGGGAGGGGTAGGGAGTTAGGACAAATTTTTCCCAAGGGGGAGCCCCATACCTTCTACCTTTGTGCAAGCTCGCCATCCATATTGAACTTCAGCACTTCTTTTGGTATGACCTCGGGATCATTCTATTTTGATGCAAGTTCCTCGATTACAATTCTAACTGTTACAGACATCGGCTCCCTTGATAGACAATTCTCTTTCTTTCTTTTTTTATTGTTCATTCCCTTTTTTTGCTTATTAAGTCTGAAGGTGGGGAATCTGAAAAAAATCAGGGAATGTTTTCTGGTAAATTGCTCCTAAGGGAAGCCCTTCCCCCTTCTCCCACCTCTGTGCAAGCTCCCCATCCATAATAATCCTAATCATCTCTCTTGGAATGACCTGGAAAGTCCCCGTGTCAACTGGAAATTTCATCCGATTCTTCTAATTGTGTAGATAATTTTGGAGACCACACTGGCTTTCCATGACGATAAATAAAATTCAAATAGGGATAAAATCCTTTTATTAGATAGTGCTTCACAAACAGTGATAGAAATTCACAAAAAATACCAGATATTTCGGTCACATATGCAGTGATACCGAAAAATCTGGTATTGTTTGTGAATTTTCATCACTGTTTGTGAAACACTGTATATTAAAAGGATTTTATCCCTATTTAACTTTTATTTATCTAATTGTGTGTTTTCTGAAATCCAGTGGCTTTTTTCCAGTCGTAATTCAATCTGTTTTGCTAAAAGTTTCTCTATTATATTTCTAGTTGTTGCTGACTTCGGTTCCCTTGTAAGACAATTCTCTTTCTCTCTCTTCTGTATTTGTTTCCCCTTTTCACTAGTTTTCACTAGTTAATTCTGAAGGAGGGGGAACTAGAAAATATTAGGGTGGGGGGGGGTCTTTGGACAAGTTTTTGCTTAGGGGTTGCCCCCTCCTCCTACCTCAGTGAAAACTCCCCAGCTATATTGACCTCAAATATCTCTCTTTGAATGACCTTGCAAGGTTCTCGGCTCAACTGGGACTTTCATGTGGTACTTCTTATTTGGATTTCTCTGAAATCATTTTGCTTTTTTTAAATCTTGTTCACTCTACTTTGTTGCAGGTTTCTCTATTACTTCTAAAATTGTTGCTCACTTCGGTTCCCTTGTAAGGCAGTTCCTTTTCTTTCTGTTCTATTTTTCTTTCTTTTTGCTTATTAAATGTCTTTCTCTCTCTTTTTTGCTCATTAAAATAGCTTAGCTTCATAAAGTTCGTTGGCCTCCATAAATCCCCCAAAAAAGTGTTACCACTTTACAGTGCGTTGCCAAAATAATTCAAATAATTTCAATAGCCCGAGTCGCTTGTAAAAAAGTGTCTTGAGGTTTTTATTCCGGTTTTTCATTAAGTTATATAAATGATGAAGACCATGAGATAATGATAGCTTTCTGGGTGTATGACTGTTTTTTGTTAGTGATTTAGTTTTTTATCTTGATTTAAAATTGCAATTTTTTACTTTGTATTGTTCTGTTTTTAACACATAAAAAAGAACTGTTAGAATGGCGCTATACAGCAGTGGTGCCAGTTCATGACAATATAGGGGGAGGGGGCGAGGGATTTTTTTAATGAAGGTATGGATATGGACTGCCTCTCGCAAAAAGTTATAAACTTCCTCCCTAGTAATGCAGTCTTTGAGCTTCAGGTATGTCTTCCCCCCTGCAAGAAATTTACTGTTCCCAAGTAAGCCATACTGTTTAACCGTTGGCAACGTACAGTCTGTATAATAATGGTTAATTTTGAATGTAATACATCAAATAGTTCGTGATATCGAGCTGTAAGTAAGGAGTAACTCTGCCTAACAGTAATTTAAACAAAAGACGGAATTTTTATAACAATAGAACCATGGAAAGAATTAGCTTTTTATGATGGTTTCAAACATATAAAATTCATTAGGTTTAATATTAACCATCAAAGCTTACGAGCCTTAGAAAATTTTTCGTGATTTTCAAAAACAAGGGGAACACGCCCAAAAATTCAAGGAATTCGCACCATCAGATTCAGCGTATCGAATAACCCTACTGTAGATGATTCAGGGTCCTTGAAGATAAGGGGATGGGTCACTCGAACAAAAATTAAAAGCTCCAGTGCCCTTTTTAAGTGACCAAAAAGATTGGAGGGCAACTAGCCTCCTTCACACGCCCTTCTTTCCCTCGAAGGAACTTTTCCAGGGGAATTTTTAGTGAGGATGGAATTGTCTGGGGAAATTTCACGAGGGAGGAACATTCCATGGAGGAATTTTTTGTGGTAGGGATTTTTCATGGAAAAGGGGGGTGGATTTTCCGGTATTATTGGAAAAGCGATGAGAAATTAAATGAAAAAAAAGTTTTATAAACTAAAAGTAAGAAGCGACTTTAAACCTAAAACGAACAGAAATTATTCCGTATATGAGGGAGGATCCCACCTCCTCTGTCCTCCGAGGTAGGAGGATCATACCTCGCTCTCTACGGTAAAGTTTAACTTTTTATCCAAATTCTTTAAGAACGGCTCCTGAAACAAAAGAGTCAATTAATTATAACAAGAACCTTTTTTTTACAGCATTAAAAGCTTTTTCGAGAAGAGCGAGGGATTGAGGAGGGGGTAGCCCCCCTCATATTTGGAATAATTTCTGTTCGTTTTAATTTTTAATGTCGCTTTTTACTTTTAGTTTATAAAACTTTTTTTTATTTAATTACTCATGTTTTAGCTCGATGGCATTTTGGCATTTGGCCAAAATTGTTGTTTTGCAGTATAAAATGGTATAAATTGGCACTTTGCTTTGGGATAATCTCGTTTATTACTTAATCTAGGCTATATGTTCCCTCTGAAACAAGCGTTTTTGAAACAAGACTACATTTGTAAATCGCGCAAAAAAGACGAAATTCTTATATGATAGGGTGCATTAGTCTCAGATCTATCTACTCACCGAGCCAGAATTATATTACTTTGAATTTTCCTTGGAGAAGGATATAAAACTTGTTTGAAAAACAGGAAAATTCCCATTTTGTCATTGTTTTCAACCAATTTTCAAAGTGTTTTTAATCAGAAGAGCCTTTGCACCAAAATTTTGTCTTTCGGTTATATGCTAAAACCGTTGGAGAGCAGAAAAACTTGCACAGGAAAAGAGGGTACTAGAAATTTGGATTTCCGTTTGAGTGAGCCCTCTTTCGATATCTGACGGTCACTTGTTTAATAAGATCATCTGCGGGAAAAAGAATACAAACAAATAAGCACACATCCGTAACCTACCTTCTCGAGAAAAGTCGAAAATTTTCGGTTGACTCGATTTTGTCACCTGGGTATAGGGACATGCTGAATTTGGTAGTGTATTTGTCGTCCAGATTGTCTCTTTTTTTTATAATTTTTCCCCTATTTGAAGATGTTTTTCTCATTTTTCTAGAATTATGCGAAAGGTTCTACGCTAAAGGTTCGAGTCCTGGTTATTTAGTTTGGGACGGGATCAGCGGCATGACTCTGTAAGCTTAGCCAGGGTCAACCCAGGTCGGAATGGGTACCTGGAGAAATATGGGGAAGGTAACCAGTAAGGGTATGCAAAACAATAGGATGGCTGGTCCCCGACCACCTATTGCACTTCCTGGCTGATCGGGCCATGAAACGGAAATCAACACCTACGGTAGGGACTGCAAGGTTCAAGTGTCTTTTTTTTACGCTATTAACCTCTTCTGGGTAACTATTATAACCTCTTCAGGGTATATCAGGGTAACTTTTCGTCTTTTGATGTATAGGGTGGCTCAAAAGTAGGTT
This sequence comes from Artemia sinica, assembly GCA_027921565.1. Lineage (NCBI taxonomy): Eukaryota > Metazoa > Arthropoda > Branchiopoda > Anostraca > Artemiidae > Artemia > Artemia sinica. Next base: position 56,003,019 of record CM051271.1, on the reverse strand, counting down.
TATAGTCATTAAACAAAACTGTTTACGGGGTTGATTGTTAATTATAATTTTGAGTCTACTTGATAACTATAAACTTACTTTTGGACCACCCTGTATGGTGTAATCATGGTACCTATTGTAGAGTTTTAGCTACTATTGGCACGTATTGCTCTTTACTTACAATTTATTATTACAAACCGTTTAATAGTCCAATATGTCTTACGTAAAGTATGGATAAACGTAGCATAATTTTCGCGTCATTTCAAGAAAGTATCAATTTTTGTTAGGTTAGGTGTTTGGGTTCAAGCACTGAACGTTTAGACTTAATTTTTTCCTAACCTGTATATTAAGGATCAAATTATAGGTAATCCGGAGTTTTCCTCGAAATTCTTTTGGGTTTATAAAAAGTGAACTGATTAAATATCTCAAATTCTGGCCACACTCCTAAAGATGTGAGAAGATGGGTCGTGCAATATCTGCAAGCAATATTTTGGTCCTCGGCCACTTTATTTCCAACGCAAGCTTTTTGCAACAGACACAAGCGTTTCCAGAACAGACTTAGCTGACCGGATTGAGCGTTTCCAGAACAGACTTAGCTGACCGGACTGAGCGTTTGCAGAACAGACTGAGTGGACACTTATATCCGCAATTCAATTGGATAGGAAGCATGGGCCGTTTTTTTCATTTCTTTTTGAATGGAAACCCAAAAGTTAGAGGGGAATTCTCTAAATTCTTTCAAAAAATATATCCTAAAGACAAAACTTTAAATATAAAAAAAAATACCTCTCAAATTTCTAAAAAAAATCCTTCGACCTCAGCCATGGCCTACTTGGCCTAACTTTCAGGTGTATAGTTTTCAGTTACCCTCATCGTAAATTAACTAGTTGATTCTGAAAATTTGTGGACCCACGCATTATCTACAAGGGGGTGTGGGATTTTCTTTTTTCTCCTCCTTCCCTAGTTAGCTGTGGTAAGTTGTTTTCGTTTGCAGTATGTTTTCTCTTTTGTCAAAATAAATCTTTTTCCTTTTATTTTTCTCTTTATATTTTGTTTTGTCTTCTATTATTTCCCCATTTTTATTTTTCATATTTTCCCTTTCTGTTTAATCCTCAAAAACTTTATGGTTTGCGTGTGGCAACTATAATTAAAAAAAATGGTCCGTTTGTGAAAAAATGGGTTTTGCAGCACTCCTCTTCGTGAAGTGAGGAGCAGGGGCTTAATTTTCTATGTGACAGGGGGGAACTGCCCCTCTCCGACCTCGGTCCCCCCCCAGACCCCATTTTGCCCCCCCCCCCCCAACTGAGATTCGGTTTTCTACAAAATCTTGTCAAAACTAAGATAAACCTGCATAATTCAAGCATCAACAGAAACAGACCAGTTTTTAGTACATATCTGCCTTTATAGTACTATAAAGGCAGATATATAGTACTGTAAAGTACCTTTATAGTACTTTTAAAGTACTAATTAGTACTCTTATGGTACCAAACGGCTTATTTTTTTAGTTTTTACGGTCATTTTTACTTGATTTGAGAAAATCGGCTCGAAATTTGCCCCCCCCCCCCTCCAGGATTTTGACGATATTAAGCCCCTAGTTGGGAGCTACGAATGAAAGATACTATCTTAATTTTGTATTGATTTATGGTCACCCTGGAAGGGTCTTTGCTCTTTTTTCTGCTATTTCTTTTTCTTTTTTCTTCTTCTTTTTTCTTTTGCCTTCCGCTACTCGTTTTCTTGATTTTTTTTTTTTATTTTTGTCTGAAGGTGTTTTTGCTGCTTTCCAGTTATTTATGAATTAAGCTAACACATTGAGCTCTGCTCTTCGTTTGCTAGAAGTGCGATTTTATTGTAATTATTTGCGTTAATAAAGACTTACCTTATAATACCTTATCTTATAATACCTTACCTTACAGTCTTGAATATCAAGTTATCTTTTTGGTATTTCGGTCGTTCTGGAAAAAACGTCGCACCGCCTCTCAGCCGACGAATTGCTAAACAATGTATTTTCGACATAACACCTTTAATTAGATGTTGTTTTCTTAGACCACACTGCCTTTCTGTGACGAACAAATAAGCTTTCAAATGGGGATAAATCCATTTATTTAGACAGTGAAAAAAAGGTGCAAAAGTTCAGATATTTCGATCACGTATCCAGCGACTGTCTTCAGTAGAAATACTAAAATAATAAAATTGAAACTAGCATATTTATGCACAACAAAATAAATAACTTTTCGGGTCATTCCCAAAATAATAAATAATAATAATGAAATAATAAATAATCCGGAAGTTCATTATTTTATGAATGGCCCGAAAAGTTATTTAATTTGTTGTGCATAAATATGCTAGTTTCAATTTTACTATTTTAGTATTTCTACTGAAAACAGTCGCTGGATACGTGATCGAAATGTCTGAACTTTTGTACCTTTTTTCACTGTCTAAATAAATGGATTTATCCCCATTTGAAAGCTTATTTGTTACTAAACAATATTTATATTTATAATTTTAATATTGTTTGTATATGTAACATTTATAATATTATATTGATGTTGGCAATATTTATATTGTACAATATTATATTGTAATCTCAACTACTCAGAGGAGGTCAAGGGAAAGGCTGAGTTTAAAATCCCTCTTGCAAGAACCTACTTAGAATTATATCTTTAGGAAACTAAAGATATAACACGAAACACGCGAAAACGCGAAATACGCTCCAAGATATGCACTAATCTGGATGTTTTGGGTAAAAACATACAATTTTGTTGAAGTGCTAATCGTCCTCCACTTGACAAGTCATCAGATAGAAAGTATTGGGTGTGACCCCTCCCCCCCTCCCCCCAGAAAAGGCATTGACCATTTAATAGGCTAGTCTTTAGAACGATACATGAACTTGAATGATAATAATAAAGGTAAAATTTTAGGTGAGGGGCTTTTAGTATCTTGAAAAGTAGTTGAAATAGGAGACTGAACCTGTCAGAAAATAATTCAGGGAAATTATTCCCTGGGAAGATGTTTAAGCTCATGTATCTATTCCTTTCCTTTTTCTAAGGCTTAGAAAATTGCTTAGAATATAGGTCTAAAACTGTCTTAACACTGGAGAATAAAATGATTTGAGCTGGGTAAGCCGTACTAGGTTTTTTTTTCATTATTTAAGACGTATTTCTCTAAGTTCCATAAAACGTATTTCTCTAAGAATTTGGCAAAATTATGAGGATCATAACGCTTTCTGTAACTCTCCTTTGTGCTGTTTATCTATTTCTTGAAGTTTCTCTTTTATACCAAAAAGTTCATCTGAGCTCATTAAAGGTTAATGCCTTAGGAGAGGAGGAGGTAGACGTTGATACTTTAAAAGACTTCTCCAGAGCATAATACAAGGTCTAGAGCTATATCTGAAAGTTCTTTCACCTTACTCAATTACTTTCCAAGATAGCTACAATTCCCTTCATCTAAAACTCTACCATAATCAATTATCATTTATCACCGTTTTTTAAATTAATTTATATATATATATAATATATATATATATATATATATAATATATATATATATATATATATATATATATATAATATATATATATATATATAATATATATATATATATATATATATATATATATATATATATATATATATATATATATTATATATATATATATATATATATATATATATATATATATATATATATATATATATATATATATATATATATATATATATATATATATATATATTATATATATATATATATATATATGATTATAGGGAGGAGAGAAAGTGGCGACGATGGGCAGACTCCACCTTAGTACATCAATTGTCGCCAAATGTGTACCGCACTTGGGACGAAGCACTTCAAGCATTTAAATATTTTTCTATGGTAAGTTGCTAACTATTCGCGTGCGTTGCTAGCTAACTATCGACATTTTCTTTCAACAATAACTGTATTTTCTTTCAACAGTAACTATATTTCAACAATAACATTAATAGTAATAGTATATTTTAGTAGTAACAGTAACAATGTTTTCTTTCAAGGGTGAAAACATGTCAGCAATAACAGTAAAAGTATATTTCAACAGTAATGGTAACAACAGTAACAGTATATTTCAACAGTAACAACAATAACAGTATTTTCTTTCAATAGTAAGTATATGTCAACAATAACAGCATCAGTATATTTCAACGGTAACAAAAGTAAAATTTAGAACAGTAGCAGTGTTTTCTTTCAAATGTAACAGTTACAACAGTAACACTATATTTTAACAGTAACATTAACAGCAGTTACAGTATATGTCAACAGTAACAGTAACAACAGTAACAGTATTTTTTTACAACAGTAAATATATGTCAACAATAACAGTAACATTAGATTTCAACAGCAACAATAACATTATTTTTTTCAACAGTAACTACATGTCAGCAATAACAGTAACAGTATATTTCAACAGTAATAGTAACAACAATAACAGTATTTTCTTTCAACAGTAAATATATGTCAACAATAACAGTAACTGTATATTTCAACAGCAACAGTAACAGTAGCAACAGTAAAAGTAACAACGGTAACAGCATTTTCTTTCAACAGTAACAACAGTAACAGTATTTTCTTTAAACAGTTACTACATGTCAGAAATAACAGTAACAATGTATTTCAACAATAACGGTAACAGCTGTTACATTATATTTCAACAGTAACAGTAACAACAGTAACAGTATTTCCTTTCAACAGTAAATATATGTCAACAATATCAGTAACATTATATTTTAACAGCAACAGTACCATTATTTTCTTTCAACAGTAACAAGAGTAACAGTAATTTCTCTCAAAATTAAATACATGTCAACAGTAACAGTATATTTCAACGGTAACAGTATCAACAGTAGAATTATTTTCTTTCAACAGTAACTACATGTCAGCCATACCAGTAACATTATATTTCAACAGTAATAGTAACAACAGTAACAGTATTTCTTTCAACAGTAAATATATGTCAACAATAACAGAAACGGTATATTTCAACAGTAACAACTGTAACAGTATTTTCTTTCAACAGCAACAAACCATCACTGATATTCGAACCTTCGCTTTTGAATAAATAAGCAATCTATCATTCACACTTTATCTGTAAACAAAGTTGGGGTAAGGTATAATTGAATAATTTTAAAAAAACGAAGATAAGAATTAACGAAATAATATTTCCTCTAAGAATTAACCTTGATGTCTCCATTTTGCTTCATTCGTCTCATTTTCAAGGGTAAGCCTCTGGTCGCTTATGATCCTATGAAGAAGGATTTGGGTATCTCACCTTACTATCTGGTACATATACCCTATGCGTACAGGCTACTAATGAAACATTATTTTTTTCGAGAAAAAGAAGATAAGAACTGACAAAATGGAAATATTATTTGTACTGAAGAGCGTAACTACCAAAAGCGTAACCAGGCACGTAAAAGGTTTGGTTTTAATGATGGTCAAATTAGATAGCCTAAATTTCATTTTTGAATAAAAAAATAATCCATCAGCCATACTTTAACTGTAAACAAAGTTATGGTAAGGTATTTGTGTAATTAAAAAAAAATGAAAATGAGAATTGACAAATTAACATTCCTTCAAAGATTTAGCCTTAGTGTCCCCATTCGTCTCCTTTTCAAGGGCAAGCCCCTGGTCGCTTATGATCCTATGAAAAAGGATTTGGGTATCTCACCTTACTATCTAACATATATACCCTGTACGTACAGGCTTCTAATAAAATATTATTTTTTCGAGAAAAAGAAGATGAGAACAGACAAATAGTATTTTGTTTTATGTTTTAAAATTTAGTATTTTCATTTTTTTCCGTTCGTTTAACTTTGAAGGGAATGTCGCTATGTAAAAATAACAATTTTAATTTAATTCAAGTTGTGGTTGTGGTTGCGGTTATAACCGAACATGAATGGAGGGTGGACAGCAATTACCTCAATGTATTATTACACTTAACTAGAATGTTGTATATTATACTTAAACATTTTTTCAAAATAAAGTGTATATTTGGTAAAGTTTAAAGTGATGTATCCAGAATTTTGATATAGACTGCCTTTTGCTGCGAATTAAGCTATAAAAAACAACTAAAGTATTTTTTTTGTGTTTTTTGTTCGCCTCCCTTCCCCTGAAATGCTGCAACCCCACCCTGAAATAACTTGTTAAGGTTTTTCTGGTCTAATTACTTTGATTTTAAATATTTAAATTCTTTTTTTTTATTTTTACTGCTCATATGTCATCAACATTAAATGCCCCTGAAATGTTGCTGCCCCCACACTGAAATAAATTACTATGTTTTTTTTCTGGTTTAATTACTTTGATTTTAAATGCTTAAATTCATTTTTTTTTTTTTTTTTTTTTTTTTTTTTTTTTGTACCAATCATGTGTCATCAACAAACTATTCCCAAGTTGGCGACAGTTGCATGTTTTGGCTCCAAGTCCGACACCAGAATAAATATAATCAGTTTTCGTTTCATTTTTCATCTATAGCAGCAAGAAAGGGTTATTGGATCTTCGGAATGTCGAATATTGTGAATAAAGAAATAAAACTTGAATCGCAATAAAAAAGAATGGTCTTTTATTTCGCTGCAATAGTGATTATTACAATCAATGAGAAATATTTCTTATGGCTTTCAATCAAGTATAATCTTCAGTCAATTCGTTCAATTGAAGTCTAATCTGTCAACTCTATATATATATATATATATATATATATATATATATATATATATATATATATATATATATATATATATATATATATATATATATATATATATATATATATATATATATATATATATATATATATATATATATATATAGAGTTGACAGATTAGACTTCAATTGAACGAATTGACTGAAGATTATACTTGATTGAAAGCCATAAGAAATATTTCTCATTGATTGTAATAATCACTATTGCAGCGAAATAAAAGACCATTCTTTTTTATTGCGATTCAAGTTTATTTCTTTATTCACAATATTCGACATTCCGAAGATCCAATAACCCTTTCTTGCTGCTATATATATATATATATATATATATATATATATATATATATATATATATATATTATATATATATATATATATATATATATATATATATATATATATATATATATATATATAGAGTTGATGGATTAGACTTGAAATCTATTAAAACCTCTTCTAGCTTCTGATTAGTTTCTTAGCCAGTTTTTTTTTTTTTATTTTTTTTTTTTTTATTTTTTTTTTTTTTTTTTTTTTTTTTTTTTTTTTAGAAAGATTGATACAATAAAAATCAAAAGACACCAAATTATTAATCTGCTGCTGAAAAGATAATTTAATATAGTTAAAGCTCTCAAAGGAATAAAATGTATGAGCTGGTAGATATGTGTAATTAAATTTTAAATCCGTATATTTCTTTTTTTCCTTTTTATTTTCCTTCCCTTAAATCCCATTCTTAGAAAACGTTTAAGGAAACTGTAAATTTTTTTCAAGTTCAATGGGTCATTAACAAATCAAAACATAAATCTAAACAAAAACATAAACGTTAGTAAAACATAATCAAAACCATAAATAAAAGCATAATCAAAAACAGAAACATAAAAAAAACATAAACAAATACATCATTAAAAATATAAATAAACACAAACCAAAACCTAATCAAAACGCTCGGTCCATTCCTGGATGCTGAGAAGCAAAATATTTAATTTTTAAATGTAATTAAATAAAAAGAACAAGTTTTTTTCAACTACAAGTTCAATGGGTCATTTACTAATCAAAACAAAAATATGATAAAAACATAGATGAAACATAACAAACACAATCAAAACCATAAATAAAACATAATAAACATCATCAAAGCCAAAAATAAAGACTTAATCAAAAAGAGAAACATAAAAAAATATAAACAAAAACATCATTAAAAATATAAATAAACATAAACCAAGACCTAGTCAAAACACTCGGTCCCTTCCTGGATGCTGAGAAGCACAATATTTAAGTTTAAAAAATAATTAAATTAAAAAAAACAAGTTTTTCAACTAAAAGTAAGGAGAAACATTAAAACTTAAAGCGAACAGAAATTATTCCATATATGAGGGGGCTGCCCCTGGGGAGGGGAGGGCTGCTCTTTACGTTAAAGCCTGGGTTTTTGTCACAATTCTTTAAGAAAGACTGCTCAAACAAAAAGGACGTTAAATCTTTAAAGAACTTGACTTTAGCGCAAAGAGCGAGGTTCTGACCGTTTTTCAAAATATTCATTTAGAGCTTGGAATTCCTCTGTCTTGAAAAAAAATCTCCCTATTGTGTCTACTTGTAATTGGTTGTTTAGTTCTATTATTATTAAATTAATCTCAAACTATTTGGGATTAAAAATTGGAATTAATGTGTTTTGGTTTGGGGCAGCTTAATACTGTCCCCACGAGATTTTTATACTTTTTAGGGGGGGGGGGGCGTCACATTTTGGATTGAACTGAAACAAAACGTTGAAAACAGGTGGATTGTGAAAAAAAAATGTGGGAAATCAAAGACAATTTTAAACATCTCAAAATTTCAAAGCGATAAGGGCCCAAAGTCCCCCTCCCACAATACCAACATCATTAACAAAGCGATACTTAACCACAATGTTCCCTTGAGTTCAGCATCTGCAATCAGATAATAAAGAAAGCCGAGGAGAAATTTTCAACTAAGCCTGTCATTCACAGGGAAATCGTTCAAGTTTTCTTTCAATCTTTTCACCTTGCTGATCCCCCCAAGAGATTATCTTTTGAAGCGTGTGCAATTAGTAATTTTCGTTTTGTAGGCTGGAGATTGGGAAAATATTTTTCCAGATTGGCAGAGGCAAACTGTCATTTATGTGGGAGCATTGGCTATGTATTTTGTCGGTAAAAGACTTAAGAAAAGGTGAGATATTTTTTCCTTTAAGAACATATCAGGTTATTTAAAAAACACAATTTAAAAAAAATTAAAATCAGGTAGTTTGAAAAGGACATGTTGGCTTATATCCCTCCCGTTGAATATTATGCCTCTTATAATTAAAACGACCCTTAAATTGGGGCTTATTCTGAATTCTTGTTTAGACCCGCCTTGTCGGTCTTACTTAGTCGCCATTGAACTCCACGAAATTAACTATTTCAAGAATAAAATTAAAAATTAAAGAGAAGTAATAATAAGAAGCAATCTAGAGAATCAATCTAGAATAAAGAGAAGCAATCTAAAATCACGAGAAAAATGAAGCCGAAAATTCAACCTTTTTATTATGTTCTCTTTATTTTAAATACCTTCCTTTTTTAATTATTATGATTGAACTTTTTTCGCTTTTTCGACGAAGAGAAGATATTGTTGTGATACTAAGAAGAATAGTTTTGTTGTTCTTTTTCTGCTTTTTCGTCCTGCATGCCATATACTCGCTGTTCTCGAGATTTATTTTTTTTGGTGTTGTCACGGTAAACCAGTTCGACTATTGATCTTCCGTAATCAAGTTCGGCCCTTATATTAAGGACGCTTCTAAATTCTCATGCTTAGAATATGTATAGGTGTTTGCCTTGTGAGCTTTACTTGGTCACCGTTGGACTCCGCCCACTTCAACTAATCATATCCTACATCTCTTGCAATTATCTCAGTAAAGGACTGAAAAAAATGATGAACTTTTTTCATTTAAGGGAGTATCAGCGTTAATGCATTAAAACAGAATTGGTTGACTCGTGCTTCTTCGTTTAATATTTTCTCTCTTAAAATCAAGTATGGCCTTTATATTAGGCCTCTCCTACATTCTCATGCTTTGAGTATCTATATGTCTTCCAGGTGGTGTTTAGCCACCATTGGACTCCACCCACTTCAACTAATCTAATGGCTTGGAAGTCTAGCATGCCTTACAATCTTGTCGGTGAAGGATTTAAGAAAAGATGAGAGGTTTTCCCTAAAGCAAATATCGGGGTTGATGAATTAAAGAAGATGTATCTTCCATGTTAAGTACTGTGTCTCGAATAGTCAAGTCTGGGTCTTATATTAGGACTACTTCTACATTCTCACACTTGGAGTATGTATATGCATTGCGGGTTTTACTTAGTCGCCACTGGACTTTGTCCACTTCAACTAATCAAGTGGTTTGAAAGTCTAACCTCTCTTGCAATTTTCAAACTGTACTGCAGTGCCTGCGTTCGATTCATTTGAGGGAAGAAAGATAAGATGGGTTGTATTTCTCCTGTTAAACATTTCATGTCTAATAATCAAGGGTAGCAGGGTCGTATCCAGCATTTTTTCGAGGGGGGGGGGTACAAAAGAAATTTTTCGGGAGGGGGTTACAAAAAACTTTAAAAACGCATCAAAAATTTGTTTATATTCATTTTTGTTACGTTTTAACGAGTCGGGCGAACATTTGGGGGGTGGGGAGGGGCTTCAAATCCCCCTAACCCCCTGAATACGGCCTTGAAGGGTGATCCTTCTATTCGAACCTATTTTAGAATCTTTAGCCAATAATTTGCATTCCAAGCAGGGTTTACTGAGTCGCAATTGGACTCTGCTGGGTTTTTCTCCGCCCCCATCAACTAATCAAATTGTTTAGAAATCTAGCATCCATTGCAATTTTCAAATTAAAGGCACCATTAGCGTTAAATTTATCAACGATATCATTTGATTGATACCATCAGAGGAAAAATGCTCTGAATGGACGGTATTTAGAAGTTATAGTTCTTTCATATGAAATGCATAGTACTTGAGCAAAGTTTGTATATAATGAAATGCTCAATTGGAATTGACAATCTGAAATCATCCATTTGTTCCCTTTTGAAACGTCTTCCATGACAGCTCCAAGGGTGTCAGCTTAAGGATCCTTGATCTCTCCAGAGATATTGAATCACATCTTTCAGCCAGTGTCTTTAAAACGGTTCTCCAAACTTGAAAATTTTCTGGAACGAGTTTCGACAGGGAAAAGAAGTGTTGAATGAATGGCATTTATACTATATCTTCTTCTCATATCAAATGCATAATATTTGTCGAAGTATTATGTACAATAATTGATGGTCAATTGGAATTAAAAATTCGAAATCGTCCTCCATGACAGGTCCTAGGGTGTCAAGCATTAGATTCCCAATTTTTCAAGGATATCGAGTCCAATCTTGAAGCTACTGTCTCTCGAAAACTCAGGTCAATATCTCGAAAGCTCTAAAAAATTCAAGCCGACACGGGGTAGAGTTTATTTTTCTTGACGCTCCAAGGACAGTTCGACATAATTACTCAGGAGCTTCTCAAGGCTATGATCAAAAACCAGCCTTAATTTTACCAGGGAATTCTTTTCATCTTTCCTATAAGTTTTTCGGCCTTTTTTTAAACAATTGGCATATCTGTTTTTGCTTGACAATAATGGTCATCTTCTGACAGGTTGATCCAAACAAAACTATTATGCTAAACAGGAAGTTTATACTCTTGTGAAAGAATCCTAAAATGCTAAATTACCACTTGGCTGATTCTCAGTGTCAACGGAAGCTGGAAAAATCAGGTTCTTTTCATAGTTTACATTAAAAATCAAGGATTTAAAGGTTGTACAGAAAGTCATCTTTGAGTAATGAACAAATAAAAGCCTCCGTTGTTGTCAAAATCATCGCTGTAATTGCCAACAATGTAGATGGGGACTTGAAGAAATAGAAGAAGAAATAGAAGATTTCTTCTATTTCTGCCTATATATAATCTGCCTATATAATTGTCGGTTACTTTCAAGCAATCATTGATTTTAAGTTCTAAAAGCAATCGCGTGATGTTATACAACAGGTACATGAATCCGTGTGGGTATGTTTTTGGGAGGATTGTTCCTATATTGTGACAAATTTTGCCCATAGTTTTGGCAATTCTAGCCTTATTTCTTTTCCTATGATGGTAAAAATGGGGGACTTGATGAGAAGGATCAAGTTCGCAGTTTTTAGAAAACTTTTGTATGGAGGGAGAGATAAGGAGACACTGGGTGTTGTGCTAGGGGGAAGGAGACAATTTTCCATCTCCTGTCCTCACGAAAGAGTATACGCTACGCACGCGCGTAGGTAAGGACTACCCTCCCTCGAGAAGATTTCTTATTTACGTTACTGACGCTACGGTTATCCTGTTATCCGGCAAATTCTGCTGATTAGTCAATTATAAACAAAATGAACAGTTCGGCTGCAGTAATTCAAAGGCGTACTTGAGATTTTTTTGGAGGATGAAATCCTCATATCGTCTAAAATATCAGATTATATGTTTTTTATATCTTATTTTATATTTTTTATGTCTTATTTGGTTCCTAAAATAATCAGAGGTTTTTTTCGTAAGTGTCTCGTTTCTTATTCTCTTGCTTTCAGAAATAGCTGCAAATTGAAATTTTTGATATGCATGCAGTTTTTGCCATGAAAATCCTACAAAACAAGCGTTTTGTAATGACAGTAATGAAGAAAACCAATGATAATGAAGAAAAAAACATATTTTTTGTCATACCCGTTTTCTGCTCCCATATGGAATTATGATGTAGTACATATTAATTCAATATTACATATTGAATTACCACTGTTGCGCTGTGATCTTTTTTCCAAATTTGCCCTGTTTCAGCGTACAAATACCCAAATAGGGGTGGTTGTCCTCCACAACCACCTGTCGAATCAAGGCAGTGCTAATAAGATGTTAGGTTGCTTAGGGTATTCATACCACCCTCCCCTTGAGACGCGGGAAGTTATATAAAAAAAATGCACTTTCTGACTTCACCTAAACGAACGATTTATTATGAGCCATGCGCGGTCATAGATCACATATTTCATAGTTACAACGACCCTTTGCCTAATATAACGACCCCTTTGTTACAACGACCCCTTTGCATATCTTCTTAAAAGACTAAAAGCCAAAAGTAAATTTTAAAAGCACAACTTCCAAAAAAATTCAAGGATATTAAAGGTTCATTTTAAAATATAGAACGGGCAGAAATAAAGTCATATAATGATTTAAACAGATTTAAACGGATAGGAATTAGTAAGAAGGAATTAAAGTAACCCACAGTGAGTAGGATATTAAAATGAATAATAACATCAACCATAAAGATAACACATACTACTACGAATGAATACATGAATCCCAAAACGAACAGAAATTAAAAGGAAAAAGCAATTCAAACTAAAAACAATTATAAATTACCGCAATAATAGGGTTACCGCCCCTCTTTACCCTATGAAGGCTAACATTTGCGCTATAATGAAAATGCCATTTATTCTGAATAGTGTAGTTTTGTTTGTCAAGAAACCAACAACTTAAAAAAAAATGTGACAGTAACCAAGATCACAGGAAACAAATAAATAAATCATAAAATTAGACTTGTGACTTTCAATTTAATTTTACTGTTTTGAAAGGATTGTTTGTTTGTTTTGTCGTTTTTCCTTTTGATCCTATTTTACTATAACATATAAAAAATTGATACCTAAATAGAACTTTTAAAATGAAAATCAGTAATTTTTTAAGCCATACATTTAGTTTGTAGAGACAATTTTATTGAATTGACGATTCAGAAAAAGATTTAATGATTGATTTAGTAAACATTCGAAAGGCATGGGTTTAATTTTTTTTTTTAATAATTATATTAGTTCCTGGAAGTCTCATCAAAAAATACGTCAAACTTAAACTGAACAGAAAATGCCACTTCTAAGAGTACAGCTACCGCCCTCCCTACATGCTTTAAAGGCCAGAGTGTCATTTGCGCTTTACTGAAAACGGTTTGTGTTTTAAAGTGTCCTGTAAGTTTGCCTTGTAAATTACAAACCTATCGAATACCAAAACATTCTGAGCCCGTTATCAGGGATCACAAACTGTTACAGCCAAAACTTAGTTTTAAATTTGTTAGGGGTCCACTGGGCCAAGAAACTTATAAATGTGTTCTTCAAATCAGCTGGAGAGATGAAATTGAAGAGTCCGTTTTTGAGTGTCTCGAATGTTTCAATCTTCTGTTGTGGAATGATAAAAAACGTTCGAAGTCAAGAAACTGGGCTGAACAAAAATACTAGTCCGAGCTTATCCGGAAAACAGGTTTTTAGCCCCTTGTGGGGCGAACAAAAACATTTTTTAATTTATTCTATGTATAAGGGTCCCCTTGGCCCTTTAGCTCATGGATATTAGTTTTATGCTTTTCAGAAAAAATTGTTTGCATTTTTGACGAACCGACATCTAAAAGGCAAGGAGGGCAATATCCCTACTCCTGTTTGTGGTAATTTCTGTTCGTTTTTGGTAATTTTTGACGAACCAATATCTAAAAGCCGTAGAGGGCAATATCCCTACTCCTGTTTGTGGTAATTTCTGTTTGTTTTTGGTGATTTTTGACGAAACGACATCTAAAAGGCATAGAGGGCAATATCCCTACTCCTCTTTGTGGTAATTTCTGTTCGTTTTTGGTAATTTTTGACGAACCGACATCTAAAAGGCATAAAGGGCAATATGCTTACTCCTGTTTGTGGTAATTTCTGTTTGTTTTCGGTGATTTTTGACGAAACGACATCTAAAAGGCATAGAGGGCAATATCCCTACTCCTGTTTGTGGTAATTTCTGTCGTTTTGGTTTAATTTATTTATTGACAGTGATATATGCTCATTTTATGACTGAATTAGTTTTTGACTGTACTTCTGCTCGTCTTCGGCTTAATGTAGCTCTTCACTGTTCTTTGAAAAACTCCTTTTGTGGAAAAAGTGTTTTTTAATTAATTTTAGCTCCTTTTTAATTGATATTGTTTTATTTATTGGTTAATAAAAGAAATATGTGATAATAGTTCTACTATAGACAACGCCGTATCCAGAGGGGAGTAGGGGTTTTGACACTCCCCTCACAATGTTTGTCCAACTCGTAAAAACACAACAAAAATGAATATAAACAAATTTTTGATTCACTTTTTTATAGTTTTTTTTGTAACCCCCCTCCCCCACGCGAAAAAAAATTCTGGATATGCTCTTGACTAGCTTTGGAAAAATCTGGATAATCTTTGTGCTTCTATAAGGTAGAAGTTTTTCTGCCCCTCCCCCCCCCACATTGTGTTACAACCTTGAGCATGGATATCGATCATCCCTCTCAACATGCCCTGGAAGTTTCAACTCAACTCCCTTAGCTGTTCCTGAGATATCGCAGATATGCTCTTTTGACAACTGTGGATGCAAATAGTGTCTTTTGATTGGTTCAACACCCCGCTCCCCTCTCCGTCTCCTGAAATTTCCACCCTAATACCCTTAGCCGCTCCAGAAATGTTGCAGATACGTCCTTTTTGACTATCAGTATGTACATAGGTTCTTTTGATTCAGTTCAACTTCCCCCTCAGTATGCCCTGAAAGTTCTAACTTAATAAGCTTGCTCATCATACGCTAATTTGTTAACCTGGCAAGACGAAACAATCGCAAAGAAGAGACAAACGAGAATAATAAAAGCCTGTGAAAAAAGAACAGACTTGGTCATATGCTCCCTGTAAGCTTGTCGTAAATAATTTCTGAGACCACACTGGCTAAATAAGACAAGACGAAAAAATCGCAAAGAAGAGAGAAACGACGATAATAACAGCCAGTGAAAAAAAAAATCATTGGTTGTGGTCTCAAAAATTATTTACGGTAACCTGGCAAAACTTAGTGTCTTTGGTTTTGCCTCGCTACTTACCCTACCGTGAATAGATTCGGAGATTTCAAAGCGGCTTACACCTCTAAACAATTAGGTTGACCGGAGACACATCCCCCCCCCAAAGAAAAGACACAAAACTTTAAGTCAGTGATTGATTGACTTTTAAACGGTCCAACTTAAATTTACTATGCAGACCTAGTTTTCTTAGCACTGCCTACATTAGGGACAAAATTCGCTCCGCAAGATTACATAACGTAACATGAAGTCTTGGCGCCAGTGTGAAAGGGGTTACGGCTTGGTGTGAATCAACCATTAGTCACAATTTACTTTGAAATTATTACCATGATTAAGTGATATTACATTTCCTTTTTTCTTCGTTCTTTTAATACGGAATGTTAAGTGGTAAGTTTTGGCTTGATGATAGAAGTCATCAGCGAAACTTAGTTCTCCCTTTTTTTTTCTTTTTTTTACAATTCTAATCAGCGAGTCTGGTCTGTTAATTTCCTTTCTTAATGGCTTTAATCCTCTATGCTTGGTATCGTATTGGATTGAGTCCAGTTTAGTCTAGATTTGTACTTTTTTAAATCAAGGTCTAATATATTTTTAGTTAGCTGTCATTTAGCAGAAGAGCGATAATTGTTTGAATTTAGCCATCTGTTGTTCAAATATATACATGGTGATATTTAAATGTATTTGTTAATTTTATTGTGATGGGTCAAAGGGAAAACACTTTCTAATTATTTTTTAGCAGTTAACCAGACGACTAAATGATTATGATCGAAAATTCAACTGTTTTCATGCAAATTGAATATGAATGGGGGGGGGGGGGTCAAAAAAGGTCATAATGTCTCCCTTTTTTCCCAAGAGTGATCGTATGGATCATGCAGTATCGGTCGTAAAATATCGTGAGATGATTCATTTGAGACTTTAATGCATTTCTTAAGTGACGAAACATGTTGCGCCACAGCAAAGTGCCATTTTGTGCTAGAGACAACAATGTTGGCTCAAATATAGCATGGGTGAAAACTCCGAGATAATAAATTAATTCAAAAGCGTTGAAAAGCTATAGCCTTTTCAAAATTTCCTTCTCCCCCGCCTCCAAAAACCATTTTTTCCTCGAAATTTGTTATGTTCCAAATCATAGTAGACCGTGCCAAACATGTGGTCGCAGAATTTTGGGAAACAGCTCATTTGAATGGACACCTCGAATTTTGAACCCTTCTTTATGTAACTAAAAAGACGGCGTCACAGCTGTATGGTTTCCGCCATTTTGTGCTACAACGGAGTGCCATGATCTTTTGCCGTATTTTGGGTAATTGTCCAGACTTTGCCCCCTCCCCTTCGATCCAAATTTAAATGCCTTTGCTAAATTCAAAAGTGTGCCAATTTTGTCCGTTTGCTATTATTTTTTGTGCTTGTTTGTCATTACAGTTGCTTCATAATGCTAAATAAAGCAATTTGGAGGGGGTGAATCAGTGAACTGTTATATATAGCCTAGGATTATGGAGAGGGGCCTCAAATAGAGAGGGGCATGGGACACCACTGCAAAGGTTTTAATTATCGTATTTGAAAAGAGCATTGAATGGGGAATCGAATGATATACATTTTTTTCTATCAGATTTCTATCCTATAAGTACAGTCGACTCTCGATAACTCAAAACTCGATAACTCGAAATCCTCGGTATCTAGAATTATTCTCAATCCCCTTGGAAAAATCTGTCTAAGTTGAAGAAAAAACCATGCATAACTCGAAAAAAATACTTTGGTTATATTTTACCTCTTTAAGTCGAAGTGCTTCGAAAATTACCTCTATAGCTCGAAATTCAGTATATAAGTCGTAATTAAGTCGTCATTTATCAAGCCAAAGTTTACCTCTCTATCTCCGCGTTTTTTCAACGGATCTCTGGTAGTCAAAACCCCTGCACGCAGGTTGCAACTTGTAAACTTGGATATCTATTAATTTTATTTAACACATTTTTGCATCAGATTCTGTTAATGTTCATGTGTCTATTTCCTAGCAAACTAAAATTTTTATTGGCTTTTGAAAGTCAAGGTTTGGTATGTCAAGTCTATAACAAAATTATTCTTAACTTCGTAGTGGCTGTAGGGAGTGAATTTAGCCATTTTGTACCTCTGTTACTCGAATTTTCATTTGGCTTACCTCTATAGCATGATACCTTTATAAGTCGAATTTTATCTAGAATGGCCTCTATAACTCGAACTATGCATATGTCGAACTATACGTAACTCAAAGAAAAATCGTGGTCCCGTGAGTTTCGAGTTAGTGAGAGTCTACTGTAACAAACCCTTTTTTGATAGTTGAACCTTCCTCCCCTCAAGACGTTTGACCCGTCCCAAGATGACAAATTACAATCTTTT
Source organism: Artemia sinica (assembly GCA_027921565.1). Lineage (NCBI taxonomy): Eukaryota > Metazoa > Arthropoda > Branchiopoda > Anostraca > Artemiidae > Artemia > Artemia sinica. The sequence continues at coordinate 55,985,070 of CM051271.1, read as the reverse complement.
TCATTTCAATATAAATTGAACTTGCAATTGTTTCTAATTGTGTAAGACGTACATAGTCGCGTTTTCAGGCTCAGCGGGTTCGAACACGGGTTGTTCTCGTCTAGTTTTTCGTCTAGTTTTAGTGGGTTCGAAGTTTCAACCCCGTGTTTGATGCACTAGATGCACTGATGCACAACGGCTGTTGCACTAGACGAGAACAACCCGTGTTCGAACCCGCTGAGCCGTGAACAACCTATCTTCGAACACGGGTTGTTCTCGTCTAGTGCAACAAGCGTTGTGCATCAGTGCATCTAGTGCATCAAACACGGGGTTGAAACTTCGAACCCACTAAAACTAGACAAAAAACTAGAAACTTGCAACTAGACGAGAACACCCCGTGTTCGAACCCGCTGAGCCTGAAAACGCGGCTCATGATTTTGTAAATTTTCATTTAACCCATTCAAACAATCATATTCAACTTTCAGTGTCTTTTTTTAAATAGCCTAGGGCTATATTTGACCTTATATGGTGGGGTCTGGGACACAATTGCGGAGGCGGTAACTATCATATTTGAAAAGAGCATTGGATGGGGAATCGAATGATGTTTTTTTCTATCAGGTTTCTGTCCTATAAGTAACATAAACCCTTTTTTGATTGCTAGACCCTCCTCCACTAAAGAAGTTTGACCCTCCCAGAATGACCATCTACGAATGTTACTGTTTCCATCTCTTGTATAAAGCTGAAGTTAGCGTCGGAAGTTAAATCAAGTCAACTGTAAATTTTTTTGTCAAATAGCTAAATGAATTACCCAATAAAACAATGTTTTAGCATTTTGCGAAAATCAGAAAAGTTAATTGCTAGCTATTTTCCTGTTTTAACTAGTCGTTGCACCCGTGTCCAAAGGCGCATAAAAAACACCTTTTTCTTCTCGGATGGCTACACTTTAAGGTAACCCACTTGTTTTGTCATTAAACACGTGGAATTTATGGTCATTTATCAAAATAATTCTATGCAAGGCTTTCACTAGGTTAACATAATAATCAAGAACGTATCCAAGATTTTTTTCCGGGGGGAGGGGGGGGGTACAAATAAAACTTCTAAAAAACGCATCAAAAATTTATTTACATTCATTTTTGCTACGATTTTACGAGTCAAACAAACATTTCGGGGGTAAATTTTTCTCAGTTCATATTATTGACTTACAAATAAAGTAAACATACAACTCGATGCCTTATTTTATGCTCTTTCCAAATATAATAATCATTTTTGTCGGAAATGAATTTTACCCTCACCCCTATGTATACCAATTCAGGGTATATATTTGCACATTAGGGGAGGCGGGGGTAAATTTCATTTCTGATGTAAATGAGAGGTAGGTTTAGACTTTACCCCCCCCCCTAATATGCAAATATACACCATGAATTGGTATACATAGGGGTGGGAGTAAAATTTATTTCCGACAAAAATGATTATTATATTTGGAAAGAGCATAAAAATAGGCATCGAATGGTATGTTTACTTTATTGGTAAGTCAATAATGTGAACTGCGAAAAATTTACCCATTTGGGGTTGGTCAACCCCCCTAGCCCCCTTCTCCCTGGATACGGCCTTGATAGTAATTTCATTCATCATTTGGTGCAAGTTTAGTTCGTTAGAAAAACCGCATCAAATTCGCAAAAGGATATATGTCCACCCCTGCCTTCCTAGAACTTTCTGTCCCTTGAAGCTCCCAAATAGTTCAACTCTTTTTTTTTCATAAGTTATCTCACCCTTATCTCAGTGGTATGTTTTTCTTTTACCTCCCAGTGGGCTGTTTAGCAAATCCAAAAGAGAAAAAGAGAGGTTACTTTCCTATACTATTTCTGTAACATACTTACTCCTGTACGATCATCAAACAGTTCGTGGTAACGAACTGTAAGTAAGGAGCGACCCGGCTCAATGGTAACCGAAACTCTAGAAAACGGGTTTTTGATACCAATAGATATATCAAAAGAATCAGATTTCAATGCTGATTTCAAATATATAACTTTCATCAAGTTTAGTGCTACCCATCAAAAGTTACGCGCCTGAGAAAATTTGGCTGATTTTCAAAAAAAGGGGGAAAGACCCCCTAAAAGTTATAGAACCTTAATGAAAATCACACCATCATATTCAGCGTATCAGAGAACCCTACTGTAGAGGTTTCAAGCTCCTATCTACAAAAATGTGGAATTTTACATTTTTTGCCAGAAGAAAGATCACGGATGCGCGTTTATTTGTTTTTTTTTTTTTTTCCCAGGGGTGATCGTATCGACCCAGTGGTCCTAGAATATCGTGGGAGGGCTCATTGGAACGGAAATTAAAAGTTCTAGTTCCCTTTTTAAGTGACCAAAAAAATGGAGGGCAACTAGGCCCCCTCCCACGCTTATTTTTTTCCCAAAGTCACCCGATCAAAATTTTGAGATAGCCATTTTGTTCAGCAGGGTCGAAAATATGATAAATATGTCTTTTAGGATGACTTGATCCCCCAAAGTACCCAGAGGGAGGGCTAAAAGTTATGAACTTTACCCAATGTTAACATATAGTATTGGTTATTCGGAAGTATACAGAAGTTTTCAGGAAGTTTTTTTTCTGGTAGTGGGAGGGAAGGGTGGGTCGGGGGTTATGTTGGAGGATCTGTTCATGAAGGAAGTTTTCATGGGGAAGGGAAATTGCCATGAAGGGGGCGCCGGACTTGCCAGCATTATTTATTGGTTATTGGGAAGTATACAACCATTTTCAGGAAGGATTTTTTCTGGAGGGGGGGGGGCTAGAGGAGGGGGTTACTCTGGAGAATATTTCCGTGGAGGATGTTTCTTTGGGTTAAGGGACATTCCTATGAAGGGGGCGCCAGATTTCCAAGCATTATTTAAAAAACGATCAGAAATTAAATAAAAACAAACAAGTTTTTTCAACTGAAATGTAAGAAGGACTATTAGAACTTAAAACGAACAGAAATTATAACGTATGTGAGGAGGTTCTCCCCCAAGTCAATACCTCGCTCTTTACGCTACAGTTTTTTTTAGTGCTTTCAAAAGAGCTATCTATTCTAATTAAACGGCCTTTGTGATTCAGGGGTTTGTGAATAAAAAATTTTTTTTACTTTTAACGTAAAGAGCGTGGTATTGACTAAGGGGAGAACCCCCTCATATACGTAATAACATATACGTAATAAAAAAAAAAACAATAAAAAAAACAAGCGATACGGCTCAATAGTAATCGAAACTTTTAAAAACGGAATTTTGATGTCAATAAATATATCAAAAGAATGTGTTTATAATGCTGATTCTAAATATATAAATTTTATTAAGTTTAGTATTACTCATCAAAGGCTACGAGCCTGAGAAAATTTACTCGATTTTTTAAAGAGGGGGGAAACATCCCCTACAAGTGAAAGAATTTTAATGAAAATCACACCGTCAGATTCAGCGTATCAGAAAACCCTATTACATAGGTTTCAAGCTCATATCTGCAAAAATCTGCAACTTTGTATTTTTTGCCAGAAGAAAAATATACGAATATAGAAGTTAGTTACGTAAGTTAATTTGTAAAGACATCCATTTAGCAAAAGAAAAGTAAAATTTTTATGCAAATAAAAGCTGCATTAACTAAAAAACGATCAGAAATTAAATAAAAAAAAACAAGTTTTTTAAACTGAAAGTAAGGAGCGACATTAAAACTTAAAACGAACAGAAATTATTCCGTATATGAAAGGGGCTGTCCCCTCCTCAACGCCTCGCTCTTTACGCAAAAGTTTGACTCTGTCTCACAACTTTATTTTTTAAAACAATAAAAAAATTTAGCGTAAAGAGCGAGGCGTTGAGGAGGGGACAGCCCCTTTCATATACGGAATAATTTCTGTTCGTTTTAAGTTTTAATGTTGCTCCTTACTTTCAGTTTAAAAAACTTGTTTTTTTTTATTTAATCTTCATATGCTATATCCAACTAAATCCAAGCAGAGCTTTCCTTAAGTTAAATTATTATTATTATTATAAATAAATTAATTATTAGTTTAGTATATTATTAGTTTAGTATATTAAATTATGTTATTATTAGTTATATTATTTATATTAAATTTATATTATTAAATTTATTAGTAATTTATTATATTATTATTATTATTAATATATTAAAAAATATTATTATTATTATTAAATTGTATTATTGTATTGTATTATTTGTTTAGTATATTAAATTATTAGTACAAATAAAATAATTTATATTTATCGTCCGAGATATTAGGGACCTGGTTTCGTATTCAAGCGAAACCACTGAAATTAGAAATAAAGTGTTTGATAAAAAAAAAGCTGACCTCGGGATGTTGATTGTCCTTGCTCCTGATGTAATCTAGGAATGGAGAATGTGGCACACATTCTAGCTGGTCGCCAGCAGCTTTCTCCTTAAAAAGTAATTTTTCTAATGGTTATAGCCATGAGTTCCCTGGGATCCTGCAGACGACTTTAAAAAGAATAATCTTTGAAATTTGTAAAAATACTAATGAGGTGATAAAGAAAGGGGAGTAATTTAAGTTTTTTTTGTGATGTTGTTTATGGGGGAGGAGAGACTTTTTTCGCGTATCGATATTATATCATGTGTGGCATAAAATACTGTGTTGTATGGCCTTATTTTGCTTACAGTAAAAATATCCCCACAAATGTTCTTCCAGCAACGAACTATATGGGGGCCTCTCCCCCCCCCTTCCTCACTCACTTTTTCCCTGATAGTTATTAATTTTAATGCCCATTTTGCAAACTTGGAGGTTTTTTATTTATGTTTTTTAGTCACCAACTAACTTATGTTTTTGTTTTAATTTTTTTTTTATCCCCTTGTTAATTTTACGAGTTTTCGTTTTTTTGGAATTTTTGCCGACTTGACATTGGCCTTCTAATTTTATGAGTTTAATTTGTTTTTGTTTTTAACATTTTTACGTATTTGAGATTGACCCTTTTATAATTTTCTGTTGTTGTTTGATTGTTTGTTTTTGTTGTTCTTTTTTCGCTTTATTTGACGCTAAAATGCGAATTCGGCCCTTTTGGGCTTGGAATAGCCGTTTTTCAGCAATAAATCTTATCTTATATCATCAAGTTTAATAGTAATAACAATTACCATTTTTGAATCAGCTTCGAATGGTGACTATGCCTCACTGCACAGTTGTTTAGCGCATTTAAAATTTTTGGTTACTGTTTGCTACGGTTTGTTCTTTACTAATAATTAATTTGAACAACTTTTTCCACAAAAAAAGTTTTTAAAAGAAAAGTAAAGAGCTCCATTAAGCAAAAATGAGCAGAAGTAAAGTAGAATAATATTCCAAGCGTAAAACTACCACAAATCACTGTCAATAAATAAATGAAATTAAAAACGAACAGAAATTACAATAAATAGCCGAGTCAAACTAAAAACGATAAAAAAGTAACAGAAGTAGGGCTGATAACCCCAATGCCTTCTGAAGACTAGAAAATAATTTGCACTTCACTAAAAAAAAAAAAAACTCCCAACTTCCAATCAAATGAGCCCCATCCGATCCATAGTTTATGCAACCACCCATTCAATAAAAACCTCATATGGCCCGGGGCATAACGTTTGCCCGTGGGCTTTGGGAGGTTGTATCCACCCTGAAGACATTGTTATATGCTCTTTGGACTATTGGTAACAAAACGGCTATCTCACTATTTCGATCAAATGCGTTTGGGGAAAAGAGGATGTCAGAGAGGGGAAGCTAGTTGCCCTCCATCATGTTTGACTCTTGAAAGGGAACTAGAACTATGCATTTCCAATCAAATGAGCCTCCTGTAAATTTGACACGACCACCCCTTCCATAAAAACCTTGTATGCCTCCGGGGAATAACTTACAAACCTTACCCCAAGAATCGGGGGGGGGGGGGTATGTAAACCTTAAACGCCATTTTGTGTGGTCTTTGGACTATTTTGAGCAAATGAATATCTTAAAAATTTCTATTGGATGTTTTGGGGAAAATACGACTTGAGGGTTAGCTGCCCTTCGATCACTTTGACCCTTAAAAAGGACACTAGAACTTCGGATTTCCAATCCAAAGAGCCCCCTCCGAAGTCAATACGACCACCCTTTCCATAAAAACCTTATATGCCCTCGGGGTGTAACTTACAACCCTTGTCCTGGGGGATGTGGGGGGTTGTCATCCTCAAAGACATAATTTCCGGACCTTTCAACCACGTTGAACAAAATGGGTATTTCAAATTTTGATTGTATGTGTTTGAGAAAATGATGGGAGGGGGTGGCTGGTTTGCCCTCCAATCATTTTCGACTATTAAAAACGGCACTAGCCCTTTCAAGTTCCAATCTAATGGGCCCTTTTGGAAGTTGTTAAAACAACAAATGCCCATCTCTTAATTTCTATCATATGCATTTTGGGAAAATACGACGTGTGGGGGTGGGGGTATCAGTCCTCCGATCACTTTGGCTCTTTAAAAGGGAACTAGAACTTCTGATTACCAATCCATTGAGCCCCCTCCGGAGTTTATGCCGCCACCCTTTTTTTTTTATAAAACCTTATATGCCCTCAGGGTATAATTTACAACCCTTACCCTGAGGGCTGTGGGGGGTGTTGTTATCCTCAAAGACATAATTTCCGGACTTTTGAACAACGCTGAACAACATGGCTATCTCAAAATTTAGATTAGATCGAAGTTTATGCCGCCACCCTTTTTTTAAATAAAACCTTATATACCATTTGGGCATAATTTACAACCCTTGCCCTGAGGGCTGTGGGGGGTGTTGTTATCCTCAAAGACATAATTTCCGGACCTTTGAACAACGCTGAACAACATGGCTATGTCAAAATTTTTATTGGATGTTTTTTAGTTCCCTGGTCTAAGAAAAATAAATAAAACATTGTGCCCACATCAGTAGGAACCTATCATGAGGTCCGAACGGGGCACCATATATGGGCATAGACTCCCTAGGGGAAATGAATTTCCGAGAAATTGATTGCGTAATCGAAGGGGAAGTGAATTTCTGAGAAATTGATTTGTTGGAGTTCGTCCAGGAGAATTGTCTCCGGGCGAAGTTTACACATGCGCATTAACGGTGGGGAAGAGATATATTGATCTATAACTCGTGACGGGGCACCATATATGGGCATAGACTCCCTAGGGGAAATGGATTTCTGAGAAATTGATTGCGTAATCGAAGGGGAAGTGAATTTCCGAGAAATTGATTGCGTAACCTAACCTAACCTCATGAGCTCGTGACGGGACTCCATATATGGCCATAGAATCCCTCGAGGGGAGAGGATTTCCGAGAAATTGATTGCGTAATCGAAGGGAGAGAATTCCTGAGAAATTGATTACATAATCGGTAGAACCCTATCAGGAGGTCGTGACGGGGGTCCATTTATGGGCATAGAATGACGTAATCGACTAGGACAAATGGATTTCTGAGAAACTGATTACATAATCGGTAGAACCCTATCAGGAGGTCGTGACGGGGGTCCATATATGGACATAGAATGACGTAATTGACTAGGACAAATGGATTTCTGAGAAATTGATTACATAATCGGTAGAACCCTATCAGAAGGTCTTGACGGGAGTCCATACATGGGCATAGAATGACGTAATCGACTAGGACAAATGGATTTCTGAGAAATTGATTACATAATCGGTAGAACCCTATCAGAAGATCATGACGGGGGTCCATATATGGGCATAGAATGACGTAATCGACTAGGACAGTTGGATTTCTGAGAAATTGATTACATAATCGGTAGAACCCTATCAGGAGGTCATGACGGGAGTCCATATATGGGCATAGAATGACGTAATCGACTAGGACAGTTGGAATATTTCAGTAATGGTTTGTCGTGGTTTACCATTTCACAGTTACATTCTCTTGATTTTTAAAAGTTCATTTTCGATTTCTTTCGTTGAAATGCAAGAGTTGGAATATTTCAGTAGTGTTTTGTCGTGGTTTACCTTGTCACAGTTACATTCTTCTTGATTTTTCAAAGTTCATTTTGAATTTCTTTCGTTGAAATGCAAGAGTTGGAATATTTCAGTAGTGTTATGTTGTGGTTTACTTTGTCACAGTTACATTCTCTTAATTTTTCAAAGTTCAATTTGAATTTCTTTCATTGAAATGCAAGGGTTGGAATATTTCAGTAGTGGTTTGTTGTAGTTTACCTTGTCACAGTTACATTCTCTCGATTTTTTAAAGTTCATTTTGAATTTCATTCATTGAAATGCAAGAGTTGGATTATTTCAGTAGTGGTTTGTCGTGGTTTACCATTTCACAGTTACATTCTCTTGATTTTTAAAAGTTCATTTTCGATTTCTTTCGTTGAAATGCAAGAGTTGGAATATTTCAATAGTGTTTTGTCGTGGTTTACCTTGTCACAGTTACATTCTCTTGATTTTTCAAAGTTCATTTTGAATTTCTTTCGTTGAAAAGCAAGAGTTGGAATATTTCAGTAGTGTTATGTCGTGGTTTACTTTGTCACAGTTACATTCTCTTGATTTTTCAAAGTTCATTTTGAATTTCTTTCATTGAAATGCAAGAGTTGGAATATTTCAGTAGTGTTTTGTTGTGGTTTACATTGTCACAGTTACATTCTCTTAATTTTTCAAAGTTCATTTTGAATTTCTTTCGTTGAAATGCAAGAGCTGGAATATTTCAGTAGTGTTTTGTCGTGGTTTACCTTGTCACAGTTACATTCTCTTGATTTTTCAAAGTTCATTTTGAATTTCTTTCATTGAAATGCAAGAGTTGGAATATTTCAGTAGTGGTTTGTTGTGATTTACCTTGTCACAGTTACATTCTCTCGATTTTTCAAAGTTCATTTTGAATTTCTTTCATTGAAATGCAAGAGTTGGATTATTTCAGTAGTGGTTTGTCGTGGTTTACCATTTCACAGTTACATTCTCTTGATTTTTAAAAGTTCATTTTCGATTTCTTTCGTTGAAATGCAAGAGTTGGAATATTTCAATAGTGTTTTGTCGTGGTTTACCTTGTCACAGTTACATTCTCTTGATTTTTCAAAGTTCATTTTTGATTTCTTTCGTTGAAATGCAAGAGTTGGAATATTTCAGTAGTGATTTGTCGTGGTTTACCATTTCACAGTTACATTCTCTTGATTTTTAAAAGTTCATTTTGAATTTCTTTCATTGAAATGCAAGAGTTGGAATATTTCAGTAGTGTTTTGTCGTGGTTTACCTTGTCACAGTTTCATTCTCTTAATTTTTCAAAGTTCATTGTGGATTTCTTTCATTGAAATGCAAGAGTTGGAATATTTCAGTAGTGTTTTGTTATGGTTTACCTTGTCACAGTTAAATTTTTTTGATTTTTCAAAGTTCATTGTGGAAATCTTTCATTGAAATGCAAGGGTTGGAATATTTCAGTAGTGTTTTGATATGGTTTACCTAGTCACAGTTACATTCTCTTGATTTTTCAAAGATCATTTTGGATTTCTTTCGTTGAAATGCAAGAGTTGGAAATATTTCAGTAGTGTTTTGTTGTGGTTTACCTTTTCACTGTCACATTCTCTTGATTTTTTAAAGTTCATTTTGAAAATCTTTCGTTGAAATGTAAGAGTTCGAAATATTTCAATAGTGTTTATCGTGATTTACCTTGTCACTGTTACATTCTCTTGATTTTTCAAAGTTCATTTTGAATTTCATTCATTGAAATGCAAGAGTTGGAATATTTCAGTGGTGTTTTGTCGTGGTTTACCTTGTCACAGTTACATTCTCATGATTTTTCAAAGTTCATTTTGAATTTCTTTCATTGAAAGACAAGAGTTGGAATATTTCACTAGTGTTTTGTTATGGTTTACCTAGTCACTGTTACGTTCTCTTGATTTTTCAAAGTTCATTTTGGATTTCTTTCATTGAAATGCAAGAGTTGGAATATTTCAGTAGTGTTTTGTTGTGCTTTACCTTGTCACAGTTACATTCTCTCGATTTTTCAAAGTTCATTGTGGATTTCTTTCGTTGAAATGTGTTTTGTTGTGCTTTACTTTGTCACAGTTACATTCTCTTAATTTTTCAAAGCTCATTTTGAATTTCTTTCATTGAAATGCAAGAGTTGGATTATTTCAGTAGTGGTTTGTCGTGGTTTACCATTTCACAGTTACATTCTCTTGATTTTTCAAAGTTCATTTTCGATTTCTTTCGTTGAAATGCAAGAGTTGGAATATTTCAGTAGTGTTTTGTCGTGGTTTAGCTTGTCACAGTTACATTCTCTTGATTTTTCAAAGTTCATTTTGGATTTCTTTCGTTGAAATGCAAGAGTTGGAATATTTCAGTAGTGTTATGTCGTGGTTTACTTTGTCACAGTTACATTCTCTTGATTTTTCAAAGTTCTTTTTGAATTTCTTTCATTGAAATGCAAGAGTTGGAATATTTCAGTAGTGTTTTGTTGTGGTTTATATTGTCACAGTTACATTCTCTTAATTTTTCAAAGTTCATTTTGAATTTCTTTCGTTGAAATGCAAGAGTTGGAATATTTCAGTAGTGTTTTGTCGTGGTTTACCTTGTCACAGTTACATTCTCTTAATTTTTCAAAGTTCATTGTGGATTTCTTTCATTGAAATGCAAGACCTGGAATATTTCAGTAGTGTTTTGTTGTGGTTTACCTTGTCACACTTACATTTTCTTGATCTTTCGAAGTTCATTTTGAATTTCTTTCATTGAAATGTAAGAGTTGGAATATTCCACTAGTGTTTTGTCGTGGTTTACCTTGTCACAGTTACATTCTCTTGATTTTTCAAAGTTCATTTTGAATTTCTTTCGTTGAAATGTAAGAGTTGGAATATTTCAGTAGTGTTTTGTTGTGGTTTACCTTGTCACAGTTACATTCTCTTGATTTTTCAAAGTTCATTTTGAATTTCTTTCATTGAAATGCAAGAGTTGGAATATTTCAGTAGTGTTTTGTCATGGTTTACCTTGTCACAGTTACATTCTCCTGATTTTTCAAAGTTCATTTTCAGAGTTGGATTATTTCAGTAGTGTTTTGTCGTGGTTTACCTTGTCACAGTTACATTCTCTTGATTTTTCAAAGTTCATTTTGGATTTCTTTCGTTGAAATGCAAGAGTTGGAATATTTCAGTAGTGTTTTATCATGGTTTACTTTGTCACAGATACATTTTCTTAATTTTTAAAAGTTGATTTTGAATTTCTTTCGTTGAAATGCAAGAGTTGGAATATTTCAGTAGTGTTTTGTCATGGTTTACCTTGTCACAGTTACATTCTATTGATTTTTCAAAGTTCATTATGAATTTCTTTCGTTGAAATGCAAGAGTTGGAATATTTCAGTAGTGTTATATCGTGGTTTACTTTGCCACAGTTACATTGTCTTTATTTTTCAGATTTCATTTTGGATTTCTTTCATTGAAATGCAAGAGTTGGAATATTTCAGTAGTGTTTTGTTTTGGTTTAAATTGTCACAGTTACATTCTCTTAATTTTTCAAAGTTCATTTTGAATTTCTTTCGTTGAAATGCAAGAGTTGGAATATTTCAGTAGTGTTTTTTTTGTGGTTTACCTTGTCACAGTTACATTTTCTTGATTTTTCAAAGTTTATTTTCCATTTCTTTCATTGAAATGCAAGAGTTGGAATATTTCAGTATTGTTTTGTTGTGCTCTACCTTGTCATAGTTACATTCTCTTGATTTTTCAAAGTTCATTTTGGATTTCTTTCGTTGAAATGCAAGAGTTGGAATATTTCAGTAGTGTTTTGTCGTGGTTTACTTTGTCACAGTTACATTTTCTTGATTTTTCAAAGTTCATTTTGAATTTCTTTCGTTGAAATGCAAGAGTTGGAATATTTCAGTAGTGTTTTGTTGTGGTTTACCTTGTCACAGTTACATTTTCTTGATTTTTCAAAGTTCATTTTCGATTTCTTTATTGAAATGCAAGAGTTGGAATATTTCAGTATCGTTTTGTTGTAGTTTACCTAGTCACAGTTACATTCTCTTGATTTTTCAAAGTTCATTTTGGATTTCTTTCGTTGAAATGCAAGAGTCGGAAATATTTCAGTAGTGTTTTGTCGTGGATACCTTGTCACAGTTACATTCTCTTGATTTTTCAAAGTTCATTTTGGATTTCTTTCATTGAAATGCATGAGTTGGAATATTTCAGTAGTGTTTTGTCGTGGTTTACCTTGCCACACTTACATTCTCTTGATTTTTCAAAGATCATTTTGGATTTCTTTCGTTGAAATGCAAGAGTTGGAATATTTCAGTAGTGTTTTGATATGGTTTACCTAGTCACAGTTACATTGTCTTGATTTTTCAAAGATCATTTTAGATTTCTTTCGTTGAAATGCAAGAGTTGGAAATATTTCAGTAGTGTTTTGTTGTGGTTTACCTTTTCACTGTTACATTCTCTTGATTTTTCAAAGTTCATTTTGAAATTCCTTCGTTGAAATGTAAGAGTTGGAAATATTTCAATAGTGTTTTATCGTGGTTTACCTTGTCACTGTTACATTCTCTTGATTTTTCAAAGTTCATTTTGAATTTCATTCATTGAAATGCAAGAGTTGGAGTATTTCAGTAGTGTTTTGTCGTGGTTTACCTTGTCACAGTTACATTCTCTTGATTTTTCAAAGTTCATTTTGAATTTCTTTCATTGAAAGGCAAGAGTTGGAATATTTCACTAGTGTTTCGTTATGGTTTACCTAGTCACTGTTACAGTCTCTTGATTTTTTAAAGTTCATTTTGGATTTCTTTCATTGAAATGCAAGAGTTGGAATATTTCAGTAGTGTTTTGTCGTGGTTTACCTTGTCACAGTTACATTCTCTTGATTTTTCAAAGTTCATCTTAGATTTCTTTCGTTGAAATGCAAGAGTTGTAATATTTCACTAATGTTTTGTATCTGGGTTGGTTTTTTACAAGTCCAAGAATTTGTCTTTGTTTGTTTGAATGTCTAAAGTGCATGTCTTTATCTCTTTCTATGTCTGAATCTATTTGTTTACATGTCTGGGTTGGTGTTTGGTTAAGTTAGGTTAGCTAAGTTAGGTTAGGTTAGCTAGTAAACATTTCTCCATGTTTAAGTTACGTTAGGTTAGGTTAACTTATCATGAGCACTCATGATAAGCTAACTTAACCTAACTAAAACATGGTACAAAGTCGACATGGGGGAATTTTCTGGCGAGTATGGTTAGGTTAGGTTAGGCTGGATCAAGTTAGGTTAGGTTAAGTTAGGTTAGGTTAGCCTACGCACCTGCTCGTACGTAGGCTAACCTAACCTAACAAACATGGTACAAAGTCGACATGGGGGGATTTTCCGTCGAGTGGTTAGGTTAGGTTAGATTAGGCTAGATCAAGTTAGGTTAGGTTAAGTTAGGTTAGGCTAGACCAAGTTAGGTTAGGTTAGGTTAGCTTACGTACGCGCGCGTATGTAGGCTAATCTAACCTAACTTAACCTAGCCTAATTTGATCCAGCCTAACCTAACCTAACCATACTCGCCGGAAAATCCCCCCATGTCGACTTTGTGCCATGTTTTAGTTAGGTTAAGTTAGCTTATCATGAGCGCTCATGATAAGTTAACCTAACATAACTTAAACATGGAGAAATGTTTACTAGCTAACCTAACTTAGCTAACCTAACCTAACCAAACACCAACCCAGACATGTAAACAAATAGATTCAGACATAGAAAGAGATAAAGACATGCACTATAGACATTCAAACCAACAAAGACAAATTCTTGGACTTGTAAAAAACCAACCCAGATACAAAACATTAGTGAAATATTCCAACTCTTGCATTTCGATGAAAGAAATTCAAATTGAACTTTGAAAAATCAAGAGAATGTAACTGTGACAAGGTAAACCACGACAAAACACTACTGAAATATTCCAACTCTTGCATCTCAATGAAAGAAATCCAAAATGAACTTGGAAAAATCAAGAGAATGTAACAGTGACTAGGTAAACCATAACAAAACACTACTGAAATATTCCAACTCTTGCCTTTCAATGAAAGAAATTCAAATTGAACTTTGAAAAATCAAGAGAATGTAACTGTGACAAGGTAAACCACGACAAAACACTACTGAAATATTCCAACTCTTGCATTTCAATGAATGAAATTCAAAATGAACTTTTGAAAATCAAGAGAATGGAACAGTGACAAGGTAAACCACGATAAAACACTATTGAAATATTTCCAACTCTTACATTTCAACGAAAGATCTTCAAAATGAACTTTGAAAAATCAAGAGAATGTAACAGTGAAAAGGTAAACCACAACAAAACACAACTGAAATATTTCCAACTCTTGCATTTCAACGAAAGAAATCCAAAATGATCTTTGAAAAATCAAGAGAATGTAACTGTGAATAGGTAAACCATATCAAAACGCTACTGAAATATTCCAACTCTTGCATTTCAACGAAAGTAATCCAAAATGATCTTTGAAAAATCAAGAGAATGTAAGTTTGGCAAGGTTAACCACGACAAAACACTGCTGAAATATTCCAACTCATGCATTTCGATGAAAGAAATCTAAAATGAACTTTGAAAATCAAGAGAATGTAACTGTGACAAGGTAAACCACGACAAAACACTACTGAAATGTTTCCGATTCTTGCATTTCAACGAAAGAAATCCAAAATGAACTTTGAAAAATCAAGAGAATGTAACTGTGACTAGGTAAACCACAACAAAACACTACTGAAATATTCCAACTCTTGCATTTCAATGAAAGAAATCCAAAATGAACTTTGAAATATCAAGAAAATGTAACTGTGACAAGGTAAACCACAACAAAACAGCACTGAAATATTCCAACTCTTGCATTTCAAAGAAAGAAATCCAAAATGAACTTTGAAAAGTCAAGAGAATGTAACTGTGACAAAGTAAACCACGACAAAACACTACTGAAATATTCCAACTCTCGCATTTCAACGAAAGAAATCCAAAATGAACTTTGAAAAATCAAGAGAATTTACCTGTGACAAGGTAGAGCACAACAAAACACTACTGAAATATTCCAACTCTTGCATTTCAATGAAAGAAATCGAAAATGAACTTTGAAATATCAAGAAAATGTAACTGTGACAAGGTAAACCACAACAAAACACTTCTGAAATATTCCAACTCTTGCATTTCAACGAAAGAAATTCAAAATGAACTTTGAAAAATCAAGAGAATGTAACTGTGACAAGGTAAACCACGACAAAACACTACTGAAATATTCCAATTCTTGCATTTCAACGAAAGAAATCCAAAATGAACTTTGAAAAATCAAGAGAATGTAACTGTGACTAGGTAAACCACAACAAAACACTACTGAAATATTCCAACTCTTGCATTTCAATGAAAGAAATCCAAAATGAACTTTGAAAAATCAAGAGAATGTAACTGTGGCAAAGTAAACCACGACATAACACTACTGAAATATTCCAACTCTTGCATTTCAACGAAAGAAATTCATAATGAACTTTGAAAAATCAAGAGAATGTAACTGTGACAAGGTAAACCATGACAAAAGACTACTGAAATATTCCAACTCTTGCATTTCAACGAAAGAAATTCAAAATGAACTTTGAAAAATTAAGAGAATGTAACTGTGACAAGGTAAACCATGATAAAACACTACTGAAATATTCCAACTCTTACATTTCAACGAAAGAAATCCAAAATGAACTTTGAAAAATCAAGAGAATGTAACTGTGACGAGGTAAACCACGACAAAACACTACTGAAATAATCCAACTCTCAAAATGAACTTTGAAAAATCAAGGAATGTAACTGTGACAAGGTAAACCATGACAAAACACTACTGAAATATTCCAACTCTTGCATTTCAATGAAAGAAATTCAAAATGAACTTTGAAAAATCAAGAGAATGTAACTTTGACAAGGTAAACCACAACAAAACACTACTGAAATATTCCAACTCTTGCATTTCAATGAAAGAAATTCAAAATGAACTTTGAAAAATCAAGAAAATGTAACTGTGACAAGGTAAACCACAACAAAACACTACTGAAATATTCCAACTCTTGCAGTTCAAGGAAAGAAATTCAAAATGAACTTTTAAAAATCAAGAGAATGTAACTGTGACAAGGTAAACCACGACAAAACACTACTGAAATATTCCAACTCTTACATTTCAACGAAAGAAATTCAAAATGAACTTTGAAAAATCAAGAGAATGTAACTGTGACAAGGTAAACCACGACAAAACCCTAGTGGAATATTCCAACTCTTACATTTCAAAGAAAGAAATTCAAAATGAACTTCGAAAGATCAAGAAAATGTAAGTGTGACAAGGTAAACCACAACAAAAACTACTGAAATATTCCAGCTCTTGCATTTCAATGAAAGAAATTCAAATTGAACTTTGAAAAATCAAGAGAATGTAACTGTGACAAGGTAAACCACGACAAAACACTACTGAAATATTCCAACTCTTGCATTTCAATGAATGAAATTCAAAATGAACTTTTGAAAATCAAGAGAATGGAACAGTGACAAGGTAATCCACGATAAAACACTATTGAAATATTTCCAACTCTTACATCTCAACGAAAGATCTTCAAAATGAACTTTGAAAAATCAAGAGAATGTAACAGTGAAAAGGTAAACCACAACAAAACACTACTGAAATATTCCAACTCTTGCATTTCAACGAAAGAAATCCAAAATGATCTTTGAAAAATCAAGAGAATGTAACTGTGACTAGGTAAACCATATCAAAACACTACTGAAATATTCCAACTCTTGCATTTCAACGAAAGTAATCCAAAATGATCTTTGAAAAATCAAGAGAATGTAAGTTTGGCAAGGTTAACCACGACAAAACACTACTGAAATATTCCAACTTATTCATTTCAATGAAAGAAATCTAAAATGAACTTTGAAAATCAAGAGAATGTAACTGTGACAAGGTAAACCACGACAAAACACTACTGAAATATTTCCGATTCTTGCATTTCAACGAAAGAAATCCAAAATGAATTTTGAAAAATCAAGAGAATGTAACTGTGACTAGGTAAACCACGACAAAACACTACTGAAATATTCCAACTCTTGCATTTCAATGAAAGAAATCCAAAATGAACTTTGAAAAATCAAGAAAATGTAAGTGTGACAAGGTAAACCACAACAAAACAGTACTGAAATATTCCAACTCTTGCATTTCAAAGAAAGAAATCCAAAATGAACTTTGAAAAGTCAAGAGAATGTAACTCTGACAAAGTAAACCACGACAAAACACTACTGGAATATTCCAACTCTCGCATTTCAACGAAAGAAATCCAAAATGAACTTTGAAAAATCAAGAGAATTTAACTGTGACAAGGTAGAGCACAACAAAACACTACTGAAATATTCCAACTCTTGCATTTCAATGAAAGAAATCGAAAATGAACTTTGAAATATCAAGAAAATGTAACTGTGACAAGGTAAACCACAACAAAACACTACTGAAATATTCCAACTCTTGCTTTTCAACGAAAGAAATTCAAAATTAACTTTGAAAAATCAAGAGAATGTAACTGTGACAAGGTAAACCACGACAAAACACTACTGAAATATTCCAATTCTTGCATTTCAACGAAAGAAATCCAAAATGAACTTTGAAAAATCAAGAGAATGTAACTGTGACTAGGTAAACCACAACAAAACACTACTGAAATATTCCAACTCTTGCATTTCAATGAAAGAAATCCAAAATGAACTTTAAAAAATCAAGAGAATGTAACTGTGGCAAAGTAAACCACGACATAACACTACTGAAATATTCCAACTCTTGCATTTCAACGAAAGAAATTCTTTGAACTTTGAAAAATTAAGAGAATGTAACTGTGACAAGGTAAACCATGATAAAACACTACTGAAATATTCCAACTCTTGCATTTCAACGAAAGAAATCCAAAATGAACTTTGAAAAATCAAGAGAATGTAACTGTGACAAGGTAAACCACGACAAAACACTACTGAAATAATCCAACTCTCAAAATGAACTTTGAAAAATCAAGGAATGTAACTGTGACAAGGTAAACCATGACAAAACACTACTGAAATATTCCAACTCTTGCATTTCAATGAAAGAAATTCAAAATGAACTTTGAAAAATCAAGAGAATGTAACTTTGACAAGGTAAACCACAACAAAACACTACTGAAATATTCCAACTCTTGCATTTCAATGAAAGAAATTCAAAATGAACTTTGAAAAATCAAGAAAATGTAACTGTGACAAGGTAAACCACAACAAAACACTACTGAAATATTCCAACTCTTGCAGTTCAAGGAAAGAAATTCAAAATGAACTTTTAAAAATCAAGAGAATGTAACTGTGACAAGGTAAACCACGACAAAACACTACTGAAATATTCCAACTCTTGCATTTCAATGAAAGAAATCCAAAATGAACTTTGAAAAATCAAGAAGATGTAAGTGTGGCAAGGTAAACCACAACAAAACACTACTGAAATATTCCAACTCTTGCATTTCAAAGAAAGAAATCCAAAATGAACTTTGAAAAATCAAGAGAATGTAACTGTGACAAAGTAAACCACGACAAAACACTACTGAAATATTCCAACTCTTGCATTTCAACGAAAGAAATCCAAAATGAATTTTGAAAATTTAAGAGAATGTAACTGTGACAAGGTAGAGCACAACAAAACACTACTGAAATATTCCAACTCTTGCATTTCAATGACAGAAATCGAAAATGAACTTTGAAAAATCAAGAAAATGTAACTGTGACAAGGTAAACCACGACAAAACACTACTGAAATATTCCAACTCTTGCATTTCAACGAAAGAAATTCAAAATGAACTTTGAAAAATTAAGAGAATGTAACTGTGACAATTTAAACCACAACAAAACACTACTGAAGTATTCCAACTCTTGCATTTCAATGAAAGAAATCCAAAATGAACTTTAAAAAATCAAGAGAATATAACTGTGGCAAAGTAAACCATGACATAACACAACTGAAATATTCCAACTCTTGCATTTCAACGAAAGAAATTCATAATGAACTTTGAAAAATCAAGAGAATGTAACTGTGACAAGGTAAACCATGACAAAAGACTACTGAAATATTCCAACTCTTGCATTTCAACGAAAGAAATTCAAAATGAACTTTGAAAAATTAAGAGAATGTAACTGTGAAAAGGTAAACCATGATAAAACACTACTGAAATAATCCAACTCTCAAAAAATGAACTCTGAAAAATCAAGAGAATGTAACTGTGACAAGGTAAACCACAACAAAACACTACTGAAATATTCCAACTCTTGCATTTCAATGAAAGAAATTCAAAATGAACTTTGAAAAATCAAGAAAATGTAAGTCTGACAAGGTAAACCACAACAAAACACTACTGAAATATTCCAGCTCTTGCATTTCAAGGAAAGAAATTCATAATGAACTTTGAAAAATCAAGAGAATGTAACTGTGACAAGGTAAACCAAGACAAAACACTACTGAAATATTCCAACTCTTACATTTCAACGAAAGAAATTCTAAATGAACATTGAAAAATCAAGAGAATGTAACTGTGAGAAGGTAAACCAAGACAAAACACTAGTGGAATATTCCAACTCTTACATTTCAATGAAAGAAATTCAAAATGAACTTCGAAAGATCAAGAAAATGTAAGTCTGACAAGGTAAACCACAACAAAACACTACTGAAATATTCCAGCTCTTGCATTTCAATGAAAGAAATCCACAGTGAACTTTGAAAAATTAAGAGAATGTAACTCTGGCAAGGTAAACCACGACAAAACACTACTGAAATATTCCAACTCTTGCATTTCAACGAAAGAAATTCAAAATGAACTTTGAAAAATTAAGAGAATGTAACTCTGACAATGTAAACCACAACAAAACACTACTGAAATATTCCAACTCTTGCATTTCAATGAAAGAAATTCAAAATGAACTTTGAAAAATCAAGAGAATGTAACTGTGAAAAAGTAAACCACGACATAACACTACTGAAATATTCCAACTCTTGCATTTCAACGAAAGAAATCCAAAATGAACTTTGAAAAATCAAGATAATGTAACTGTGACAAGGTAAACCACGACAAAACACTACTGAAATATTCCTTTTCATTTCAACGAAAGAAATCGAAAATGATCTTTGAAAAATCAAGAGAATTTAACTGTGAAATAGTAAACCACGACAAACCACTACTGAAATAATCCAACTCTTGCATTTCAATGAAAGAAATTCAAAATGAACTTTGAAAAATCGAGAGAATGTAGCTGTGACAAGGTGAACCACAACAAACCACTACTGAAATATTCCAACTCTTGCATTTCAATGAAAGAAATTCAAATTGAACTTTGAAAAATTAAGAGAATGTAACTGTGACAAAGTAAAGCACAACAAAACACATTTCAACGAAAGAAATCCACAATGAACTTTGAAAAATCGAGAGAATGTAACTGTGACAAGGTAAAGCACAACAAAACACTACTGAAATATTCCAACTCTTACATTTAACTGTGACAAGGTAAATCATGACAAAACACTACTGAAATATTCCAACTCTTGCGTTTCAATGAAAGAAATCCAAAATGAACTTTGAAAAATCAAGAGAACGTAACTGTGACAAGGTAAACCACGACAAAACACCACTGAAATATTCCAACTCTTGCATTTCAATGAATGAAATTCAAAATGAACTTTGAAAAATCAAGAGAATATAACAGTGACAAGGTAAATCACGATAAAACACTATTGAAATATTTCCAACTCTTACATTTCAACGAAAGATTTTCAAAATGAAATTTGAAAAATCAAGAAAATGTAACAGTGAAAAGGTAAACCATAACAAAACACTACTGAAATATTTCCAACTCTTGCATTTCAACGAAAGAAATCCAAAATGATCTTTGAAAAATCAAGAGAATGTAACTGTGACTAGGTAAACCATAACAAAACACTACTGAAATATTCCAACTCTTGCATTTCAATGAAAGAAATCCACAATGAACTTTGAAAAATTAAGAGAATGTAACTGTGACAATGTAAACCACAACAAAACACTACTGAAATATTCCAACTCTTGCTTTTCAACGAAAGAAATTCAAAATGAACTTTGAAAAATCAAGAGAATGTAACTGTGACAAGGTAAACCACGACAAACACTGCTGAAATATTCCAACTCTTACATTTCAACGAAAGAAATTCAAAATGAACTTTGAAAAATTAAGAGAATGTAACTGTGACAATTTAAACCACAACAAAACACTACTGAAATATTCCAACTCTTGCATTTCAATGAAAGAAATCCAAAATGAACTTTAAAAAATCAAGAGAATGTAACTGTGGCAAAGTAAACCACGACATAACACTACTGAAATATGCCAACTCTTGCATTTCAACGAAAGAAATTCATAATGAACTTTGAAAAATCAAGAGAATGTAACTGTGACAAGGTAAACCATGACAAAAGACTACTGAAATATTCCAACTCTTGCATTTCAACGAAAGAAATTCAAAATGAACTTTGAAAAATTAAGAGAATGTAACTGTGACAAGGTAAACCACGACAAAACACTACTGAAATATTCCAACTCTTGCATTTCAACGAAAGAAATCCAAAATGAACTTCGAAAAATCAAGAGAATGTAACAGTGAAAAGGTAAACCACAACAAAACACTATTGAAATAATCCAACTCTCAAAATGAACTTTGAAAAATCATGAGAATGTAACAGTGAAAAGGTAAACCACAACAAAACACTATTGAAATATTTCCAACTCTTGCATTTCAACGAAAGAAATCCAAAATGATCTTTGAAAAATCAAGTGAATGTAACTGTGACTTGGTAAACCATATCAAAACACTACTGAAATATTCCAACTCTTACATTTCAATGAAAGAAATCCATAATGAACTTTGAAAAATCAAGAAAATGTAACTGTGACAAGGTAAACCATAACAAAACACTACTGAAATATTCCAACTCTTGCATTTCAATGAAAGAAATCCACAATGAACTTTGAAAAATTAAGAGAATGTAACTGTGACAAGGTAAACCACGACAAAACACTACTGAAATATTCCAACTCTTGCATTTCAACGAAAGAAATTCAAAATGAACTTTGAAAAATTAAGAGAATGTAACTGTGACAATGTAAACCACAACAAAACACTACTGAAATATTCCAACTCTTGCATTTCAATGAAAGAAATCCAAAATGAACTTTGAAAAATCAAGAAGATGTAAGTGTGACAAGGTAAACCACAACAAAACACTACTGAAATATTCCAACTCTTGCATTTCAACGAAAGAAATTCAAAATGAACTTTGAAAAATACAGAGAATGTAACTGTGACAAAGTAAACCACGACAAAACACTACTGAAATATTCCAACTCTTGCATTTCAACGAAAGAAATCCAAAATGAACTTTGAAAAATCAAGAGAATGTAACTGTGACAAGGTAGAGCACAACAAAACACTACTGAAATATTCCAACTCTTGCATTTCAATGAAAGAAATCGAAAATGAACTTTGAAAAATCAAGAAAATGTAACTGTGACAAGGTAAACCACAACAAAACACTACTGAAATATTCCAACTCATGCTTTTCAACGAAAGAAATTCAAAATGAACTTTGAAAAATCAAGAGAATGTAACTGTGACAAGGTAAACCACGACAAAACACTACTGAAATAATCCAACTCTCAAAATGAACTTTGAAAAATCAAGAGAATGTAACTGTGACAAGGTAAACCACAACAAAACACTACTGAAATATTCCAACTCTTGCATTTCAATTAAAGAAATTCAAAATGAACTTTGAAAAATAAAGAAAATGTAACTGTGACAAGGTAAACCACAACAAAACACTACTGAAATATTCCAACTCTTGCAGTTCAAGGAAAGAAATTCAAAATGAACTTTTAAAAATCAAGAGAATGTAACTGTGACAAGGTAAACCACGACAAAACACTACTGAAATATTCCAACTCTTACATTTCAACGAAAGAAATTCAAAATGAACTTTGAAAAATCAAGAGAATGTAACTGTGACAAGGTAAACCAAGACAAAACACTAGTGGAATATTCCAACTCTTACATTTCAATGAAAGAAGTTCAAAATGAACTTCGAAAGATCAAGAAAATGTAAGTCTGACAAGGTAAACCACAACATAACACTACTGAAATATTCCAGCTCTTGCATTTCAATGAAAGAAATCCACAATGAACTTTGAAAAATTAAGAGAATGTAACTGTGACAAGGTAAACCACGACAAAACACTACTGAAATATTCCAACTCTTGCATTTCAACGAAAGAAATTCAAAATGAACTTTGAAAAATTAAGAGAATGTAACTCTGACAATGTAAACCACAAAAAAACACTACTGAAATATTCCAACTCTTGCATTTCAATGAAAGAAATTCAAAATGAACTTTGAAAAATCAAGAGAATGTGACTGTGAAAAAGTAAACCACGACATAACACTACTGAAATATTCAAACTCTTGCATTTCAACGAAAGAAATCCAAAATGAACTTTGAAAAATCAAGAGAATGTAACTGTGACAAGGTAAACCACGACAAAACACTACTGAAATATTCCAACTCTTGCATTTCAACGAAAGAAATCGAAAATGAACTTTGAAAAATCAAGAGAATGTAACTGTGAAATGGTAAACCACGACAAACCACTACTGAAATAATTCAACTCTTGCATTTCAATGAAAGAAATTCAAAATGAACTTTGAACAATCGAGAGAATGTAACTGTGACAAGGTAAACCACAACAAAACACTACTGAAATATTCCAACTCTTGCTTTTCAATGAAAGAAATCCAAAATGAACTTTGAAAAATCAAGAAGGTGTAAGTGTGACAAGGTAAACCACAACAAAACACTACTGAAATATTCCAACTCTTGCATTTCAAAGAAAGAAATCCAAAATGAACTTTGAAAAATCAAGAGAATGTAACTGTGACAAAGTAAACCACGACAAAACACTACTGAAATATTCCAACTCTTGCATTTCAACGAAAGAAATCCAAAATGAACTTTGAAAATTTAAGAGAATGTAACTGTGACAAGGTAGAGCACAACAAAACACTACTGAAATATTCCAACTCTTGCATTTCAATGAAAGAAATCGAAAATGAACTTTGAAAAATCAAGAAAATGTAACTGTGACAAGGTAAACCACGACAAAACACTACTGAAATATTCCAACTCTTGCATTTCAACGAAAGAAATTCAAAATGAACTTTGAAAAATTAAGAGAATGTAACTGTGACAATTTAAACCACAACAAAACACTACTGAAGTATTCCAACTCTTGCATTTCAATGAAAGAAATCCAAAATGAACTTTAAAAAATCAAGAGAATATAACTGTGGCAAAGTAAACCATGACATAACACTACTGAAATATTCCAACTCTTGCATTTCAACGAAAGAAATTCATAATGAACTTTGAAAAATCAAGAGAATGTAACTGTGACAAGGTAAACCATGACAAAAGACTACTGAAATATTCCAACTCTTGCATTTCAACGAAAGAAATTCAAAATGAACTTTGAAAAATTAAGAGAATGTAACTGTGACAAGGTAAACCATGATAAAACACTACTGAAATATTCCAACTCTTGCATTTCAATGAAAGAAATCCAAAATGAACTTTGAAAAATCAAGAGAATGTAACTGTGACCAGGTAAACCACGACAAAACACTACTGAAATAATCCAACTCTCAAAATGAAACTCTTACATTTAACTCTGACAAGGTAAATCATGACAAAACACTACTGAAATATTCCAACTCTTGCATTTCAATGAAAGAAATCCAAAATGAACTTTGAAAAATCAAGAGAACGTAACTGTGACAAGGTAAACCACGACAAAACACCACTGAAATATTCCAACTCTTGCATTTCAATGAATGAAATTCAAAATGAACTTTGAAAAATCAAGAGAATATAACATTGACAAGGTAAATCACGATAAAACACTATTGAAATATTTCCAACTCTTACATTTCAACGAAAGATTTTCAAAATGAACTTTGAAAAATCAAGAAAATGTAACAGTGAAAAGGTAAACCATAACAAAACACTACTGAAATATTTCCAACTCTTGCATTTCAAAGAAAGAAATCCAAAATGAACTTTGATAAATCAAGAGAATGTAACTGTGACAAAGTAAACCATGACAAAACACTACTGAAATATTCCAACTCTTGCATTTCAACGAAAGAAATCCAAAATGAACTTTGAAAAATCAAGAGAATGTAACTGTGACAAGGTAGAGCACAACAAAACACTACTGAAATATTCCAACTCTTGCATTTCAATGAAAGAAATCGAAAATGAACTTTGAAAAATCAAGAAAATGTAACTGTGACAAGGTAAACCACGACAAAACACTACTGA
Source organism: Artemia sinica (assembly GCA_027921565.1). Taxonomy (NCBI): domain Eukaryota; kingdom Metazoa; phylum Arthropoda; class Branchiopoda; order Anostraca; family Artemiidae; genus Artemia; species Artemia sinica. Next base: position 55,959,710 of record CM051271.1, on the reverse strand, counting down.
AATATTCCAACTCTTACATTTCAACGAAAGAAATTCAAAATGAACTTTGAAAAATCAAGAGAATGTAACTGTGACAAGGTAAACCACGACAAAACACTACTGAAATATTCCAACTCTTGCATTTCAACGAAAGAAATTCAAAATGAACTTTGAAAAATTAAGAGAATGTAACTGTGACAATGTAAACCACAACAAAACACTACTGAAATATTCCAACTCTTGCATTTCAATGAAAGAAATCCAAAATGAACTTTGAAAAATCAAGAAGATGTAAGTGTGACAAGGTAAACCACAACAAAACACTACTGAAATATTCCAACTCTTGCATTTCAAAGAAAGAAATCCAAAATGAACTTTGAAAAATCAAGAGAATGTAACTGTGACAAAGTAAACCACGATAAAACACTACTGAAATATTCCAACTCTTGCATTTCAACGAAAGAAATCCAAAATGAACTTTGAAAAATCAAGAGAATGTAACTGTGACAAGGTAGAGCACAACAAAACACTACTGAAATATTCCAACTCTTGCATTTCAATGAAAGAAATCGAAAATGAACTTTGAAAAATCAAGAAAATTTAACTGTGACAAGGTAAACCACAACAAAACACTACTGAAATATTCCAACTCTTGCTTTTGAACGAAAGAAATTCAAAATGAACTTTGAAAAATCAAGAGAATGTAAATGTGACAAGGTAAACCACGACAAAACACTACTGAAATATTCCAACTCTTGCATTTCAACGAAAGAAATTCAAAATGAACTTTGAAAAATTAAGAGAATGTAACTGTGACAATTTAAACCACAACAAAACACTACTGAAGTATTCCAACTCTTGCATTTCAATGAAAGAAATCCAAAATGAACTTTAAAAAAATCAAGAGAATATAACTGTGGCAGAGTAAACCATGACATAACACTACTGAAATATTCCAACTCTTGCATTTCAACGAAAGAAATTCATAATGAACTTTGAAAAATCAAGAGAATGTAACTGTGACAAGGTAAACCATGACAAAAGACTACTGAAATATTCCAACTCTTGCATTTCAGCGAAAGAAATTCAAAATAAACTTTGAAAAATTAAGAGAATGTAACTGTGACAAGGTAAACCATGATAAAACACTACTGAAGTATTCCAACTCTTGCATTTCAATGAAAGAAATCCAAAATGAACTTTGAAAAATCAAGAGAATGTAACTGTGACAAGGTAAACCACGACAAAACACTACTGAAATAATCCAACTCTCAAAATGAACTTTGAAAAATCAAGAGAATGTAACTGTGACAAGGTAAACCACAACAAAACACTACTGAAATATTCCGACTCTTGCATTTGAATTAAAGAAATTCAAAATGAACTTTGAAAAATCAAGAAATTGTAACTGTGACAAGGTAAACCACGACAAAACACTACTGAAATATTCCAACTCTTACATTTCAACGAAAGAAATTCAAAATGAACTTTGAAAAATCAAGAGAATGTAACTGTGACAAGGTAAACCAAGACAAAACACTAGTGGAATATTCCAACTCTTACATTTCAATGAAAGAAATTCAAAATGAACTTCGAAAGATCAAGAAAATGTAAGTCTGACAAGGTAAACCACAACATAACACTACTGAAGTATTCCAGCTCTTGCATTTCAATGTAAGAAATCCACAATGAACTTTGAAAAATTAAGAGAATGTAACTCTGACAAGGTAAACCACGACAAAACACTACTGAAATATTCCAACTCTTGCATTTCAACGAAAGAAATTCAAAATGAACTTTGAAAAATTAAGAGAATGTAACTCTGACAATGTAAACCAAGACAAAACACTAGTTGAATATTCCAACTCTTGCATTTCAATGAAAGAAATTCAAAATGAACTTTGAAAAATCAAGAGAATGTAACTGTGAAAAAGTAAACCACGACATAACACTACTGAAATATTCCAACTCTTGCATTTCAACGAAAGAAATCCAAAATGAACTTTGAAAAATCAAGAGAATGTTACTGTGACAAGGTAAACCACGACAAAACACTACTGAAATATTCCAACTCTTGCATTTCAACGAAAGAAATCGAAAATGAACTTTGAAAAATCAAGAGAATGTAACTGTGAAATGGTAAACCACGACAAACCACTACTGAAATAATCCAACTCTTGCATTTTAATGAAAGAAATTCAAAATGAACTTTGAACAATCGAGAGAATGTAACTCTGACAAGGTAAACCACAACAAAACACTACTGAAATATTCCAACTCTTGCATTTCAATGAAAGAAATCCAAAATGAACTTTGAAAAATCAAGAAGATGTAAGTGTGACAAGGTAAACCACAACAAAACACTACTGAAATATTCCAACTCTTGCATTTCAATGACAGAAATCGAAAATGAACTTTGAAAAATCAAGAAAATGTAACTGTGACAAGGTAAACCACGACAAAACACTACTGAAATATTCCAACTCTTGCATTTCAACGAAAGAAATTCAAAATGAACTTTGAAAAATTAAGAGAATGTAACTGTGACAATTTAAACCACAACAAAACACTACTGAAGTATTCCAACTCTTGCATTTCAATGAAAGAAATCCAAAATGAACTTTAAAAAATCAAGAGAATATAACTGTGGCAAAGTAAACCATGACATAACACTACTGAAATATTCCAACTCTTGCATTTCAACGAAAGAAATTCATAATGAACTTTGAAAAATCAAGAGAATGTAACTGTGACAAGGTAAACCATGACAAAAGACTACTGAAATATTCCAACTCTTGCATTTCAACGAAAGAAATTCAAAATGAACTTTGAAAAATTAAGAGAATGTAACTGTGAAAAGGTAAACCATGATAAAACACTACTGAAATAATCCAACTCTCAAAATGAACTCTGAAAAATCAAGAGAATGTAACTGCGACAAGGTAAACCACAACAAAACACTACTGAAATATTCCAACTCTTGCATTTCAATTAAAGAAATTCAAAATGAACTTTTAAAAACAAGAGAATGTAACTGTGACAAGGTAAACCAAGACAAAACACTACTGAAATATTCTAACTCTTACATTTCAACGAAAAAATTCTAAATGAACATTGAAAAATCAAGAGAATGTAACTGTGAGAAGGTAAACCAAGACAAAACACTAGTGGAATATTCCAACTCTTACATTTCAATGAAAGAAATTCAAAATGAACTTCGAAAGATCAAGAAAATGTAAGTCTGACAAGGTAAACCACAACAAAACACTACTGAAATATTCCAGCTCTTGCATTTCATTGAAAGAAATCCACAGTGAACTTTGAAAAATTAAGAGAATGTAACTCTGGCAAGGTAAACCACGACAAAACACTACTGAAATATTCCAACTCTTGCATTTCAACGAAAGAAATTCAAAATGAACTTTGAAAAATTAAGAGAATGTAACTCTGACAATGTAAACCACAACAAAACACTACTGAAATATTCCAACTCTTGCATTTCAATGAAAGAAATTCAAAATGAACTTTGAAAAATCAAGAGAATGTAACTGTGAAAAAGTAAACCACGACATAACACTACTGAAATATTCCAACTCTTGCATTTCAACGAAAGAAATCCGAAATGAACTTTGAAAAATCAAGATAATGTAACTGTGACAAGGTAAACCACGACAAAACACTACTGAAATATTCCTTTTCATTTCAACGAAAGAAATCGAAAATGATCTTTGAAAAATCAAGAGAATTTAACTGTGAAATAGTAAACCACGACAAACCACTACTGAAATAATCCAACTCTTGCATTTCAATGAAAGAAATTCAAAATGAACTTTGAAAAATCGAGAGAATGTAGCTGTGACAAGGTGAACCACAACAAACCACTACTGAAATATTCCAACTCTTGCATTTCAATGAAAGAAATTCAAATTGAACTTTGAAAAATTAAGAGAATGTAACTGTGACAAAGTAAAGCACAACAAAACACATTTCAACGAAAGAAATCCACAATGAACTTTGAAAAATCGAGAGAATGTAACTGTGCAAGGTAAAGCACAACAAAACACTACTGAAATATTCCAACTCTTACATTTAACTGTGACAAGGTAAATCATGACAAAACACTACTGAAATATTCCAACTCTTGCATTTCAATGAAAGAAATCCAAAATGAACTTTGAAAAATTAAGAGAATGTAACTGTGACAATGTAAACCACGACAAAACACCACTGAAATATTCCAACTCTTGCATTTCAATGAATGAAATTCAAAATGAACTTTGAAAAATCAAGAGAATATAACAGTGACAAGGTAAATCACGATAAAACACTATTGAAATATTTCCAACTCTTACATTTCAACGAAAGATTTTCAAAATGAAATTTGAAAAATCAAGAAAATGTAACAGTGAAAAGGTAAACCATAACAAAACACTACTGAAATATTTCCAACTCTTGCATTTCAACGAAAGAAATCCAAAATGATCTTTGAAAAATCAAGAGAATGTAACTGTGACTAGGTAAACCATAACAAAACACTACTGAAATATTCCAACTCTTGCATTTCAATGAAAGAAATCCACAATGAACTTTGAAAAATTAAGAGAATGTAACTGTGACAATGTAAACCACAACAAAACACTACTGAAATATTCCAACTCTTGCTTTTCAACGAAAGAAATTCAAAATGAACTTTGAAAAATCAAGAGAATGTAACTGTGACAAGGTAAACCACGACAAAACACTGCTGAAATATTCCAACTCTTACATTTCAACGAAAGAAATTCAAAATGAACTTTGAAAAATTAAGAGAATGTAACTGTGACAATTTAAACCACAACAAAACACTACTGAAATATTCCAACTCTTGCATTTCAATGAAAGAAATCCAAAATGAACTTTAAAAAATCAAGAGAATGTAACTGTGGCAAAGTAAACCACGACATAACACTACTGAAATATGCCAACTCTTGCATTTCAACGAAAGAAATTCATAATGAACTTTGAAAAATCAAGAGAATGTAACTGTGACAAGGTAAACCATGACAAAAGACTACTGAAATATTCCAACTCTTGCATTTCAACGAAAGAAATTCAAAATGAACTTTGAAAAATTAAGAGAATGTAACTGTGACAAGGTAAACCATGATAAAACACTACTGAAATATTCCAACTCTTGCATTTCAATGAAAGAAATCCAAAATGAACTTCGAAAAATCAAGAGAATGTAACTGTGACAAGTTAAGCCACGACAAAACACTACTGAAATAATCCAACTCTCAAAATGAACTTTGAAAAATCAAGAGAATGTAACAGTGAAAAGGTAAACCACAACAAAACACTATTGAAATATTTCCAACTCTTGCATTTCAACGAAAGAAATCCAAAATGATCTTTGAAAAATCAAGTGAATGTAACTGTGACTTGGTAAACCATATCAAAACACTACTGAAATATTCCAACTCTTACATTTCAATGAAAGAAATCCATAATGAACTTTGAAAAATCAAGAAAATGTAACTGTGACAAGGTAAACCATAACAAAACACTACTGAAATATTCCAACTCTTGCATTTCAATGAAAGAAATCCACAATGAACTTTGAAAAATTAAGAGAATGTAACTGTGGCAAGGTAAACCACGACAAAACACTACTGAAATATTCCAACTCTTGCATTTCAACGAAAGAAATTCAAAATGAACTTTGAAAAATTAAGAGAATGTAACTGTGACAATGTAAACCACAACAAAACACTACTGAAATATTCCAACTCTTGCATTTCAATGAAAGAAATCCAAAATGAACTTTGAAAAATCAAGAAGATGTAAGTGTGACTAGGTAAACCACAACAAAACACTACTGAAATATTCCAACTCTTGCATTTCAACGAAAGAAATTCAAAATGAACTTTGAAAAATCAAGAGAATGTAACTGTGACAAAGTAAACCACGACAAAACACTACTGAAATATTCCAACTCTTGCATTTCAACGAAAGAAATCCAAAATGAACTTTGAAAAATCAAGAGAATGTAACTGTGACAAGGTAGAGCACAACAAAACACTACTGAAATATTCCAACTCTTGCATTTCAATGAAAGAAATCGAAAATGAACTTTGAAAAATCAAGAAAATGTAACTGTGACAAGGTAAACCACAACAAAACACTACTGAAATATTCCAACTCTTGCTTTTCAACGAAAGAAATTCAAAATGAACTTTGAAAAATCAAGAGAATGTAACTGTGACAAGGTAAACCACGACAAAACACTACTGAAATAATCCAACTCTCAAAATGAACTTTGAAAAATCAAGAGAATGTAACTGTGACAAGGTAAACCACAACAAAACACTACTGAAATATTCCAACTCTTGCATTTCAATTAAAGAAATTCAAAATGAACTTTGAAAAATCAAGAAAATGTAACTGTGACAAGGTAAACCACAACAAAACACTACTGAAATATTCCAACTCTTGCAGTTCAAGGAAAGAAATTCAAAATGAACTTTTAAAAATCAAGAGAATGTAACTGTGACAAGGTAAACCACGACAAAACACTACTGAAATATTCCAACTCTTACATTTCAACGAAAGAAATTCAAAATGAACTTTGAAAAATCAAGAGAATGTAACTGTGACAATGTAAACCAAGACAAAACACTAGTGGAATATTCCAACTCTTACATTTCAATGAAAGAAGTTCAAAATGAACTTCGAAAGATCAAGAAAATGTAAGTCTGACAAGGTAAACCACAACATAACACTACTGAAATATTCCAGCTCTTGCATTTCAATGAAAGAAATCCACAATGAACTTTGAAAAATTAAGAGAATGTAACTCTGACAAGGTAAACCACGACAAAACACTACTGAAATATTCCAACTCTTGCATTTCAACGAAAGAAATTCAAAATGAACTTTGAAAAATTAAGAGAATGTAACTCTGACAATGTAAACCACAACAAAACACTACTGAAATATTCCAACTCTTGCATTTCAATGAAAGAAATTCAAAATGAACTTTGAAAAATCAAGAGAATGTGACTGTGAAAAAGTAAACCACGACATAACACTACTGAAATATTCAAACTCTTGCATTTCAACGAAAGAAATCCAAAATGAACTTTGAAAAATCAAGAGAATGTAACTGTGACAAGGTAAACCACGACAAAACACTACTGAAATATTCCAACTCTTACATTTCAACGAAAGAAATTCAAAATGAACTTTGAAAAATCAAGAGAATGTAACTGTGACAAGGTAAACCAAGACAAAACACTAGTGGAATATTCCAACTCTTACATTTCAATGAAAGAAGTTCAAAATGAACTTCGAAAGATCAAGAAAATGTAAGTCTGACAAGGTAAACCACAACATAACACTACTGAAATATTCCAGCTCTTGCATTTCAATGAAAGAAATCCACAATGAACTTTGAAAAATTAAGAGAATGTAACTCTGACAAGGTAAACCACGACAAAACACTACTGAAATATTCCAACTCTTGCATTTCAACGAAAGAAATTCAAAATGAACTTTGAAAAATTAAGAGAATGTAACTCTGACAATGTAAACCACAAAAAAACACTACTGAAATATTCCAACTCTTGCATTTCAATGAAAGAAATTCAAAATGAACTTTGAAAAATCAAGAGAATGTGATTGTGAAAAAGTAAACCACGACATAACACTACTGAAATATTCAAACTCTTGCATTTCAACGAAAGAAATCCAAAATGAACTTTGAAAAATCAAGAGAATGTAACTGTGACAAGGTAAACCACGACAAAACACTACTGAAATATTCCAACTCTTGCATTTCAACGCAAGAAATCGAAAATGAACTTTGAAAAATCAAGAGAATGTAACTGTGAAATGGTAAACCACGACAAACCACTACTGAAATAATTCAACTCTTGCATTTCAATGAAAGAAATTCAAAATGAACTTTGAACAATCGAGAGAATGTAACTGTGACAAGGTAAACCACAACAAAACACTACTGAAATATTCCAACTCTTGCTTTTCAATGAAAGAAATCCAAAATGAACTTTGAAAAATCAAGAAGATGTAAGTGTGACAAGGTAAACCACAACAAAACACTACTGAAATATTCCAACTCTTGCATTTCAAAGAAAGAAATCCAAAATGAACTTTGAAAAATCAAGAGAATGTAACTGTGACAAAGTAAACCACGACAAAACACTACTGAAATATTCCAACTCTTGCATTTCAACGAAAGAAATCCAAAATGAACTTTGAAAATTTAAGAGAATGTAACTGTGACAAGGTAGAGCACAACAAAACACTACTGAAATATTCCAACTCTTGCATTTCAATGAAAGAAATCGAAAATGAACTTTGAAAAATCAAGAAAATGTAACTGTGACAAGGTAAACCACGACAAAACACTACTGAAATATTCCAACTCTTGCATTTCAACGAAAGAAATTCAAAATGAACTTTGAAAAATTAAGAGAATGTAACTGTGACAATTTAAACCACAACAAAACACTACTGACGTATTCCAACTCTTGCATTTCAATGAAAGAAATCCAAAATGAACTTTAAAAAATCAAGAGAATATAACTGTGGCAAAGTAAACCATGACATAACACTACTGAAATATTCCAACTCTTGCATTTCAACGAAAGAAATTCATAATGAACTTTGAAAAATCAAGAGAATGTAACTGTGACAAGGTAAACCATGACAAAAGACTACTGAAATATTCCAACTCTTGCATTTCAACGAAAGAAATTCAAAATGAACTTTGAAAAATTAAGAGAATGTAACTGTGACAAGGTAAACCATGATAAAACACTACTGAAATATTCCAACTCTTGCATTTCAATGAAAGAAATCCAAAATGAACTTTGAAAAATCAAGAGAATGTAACTGTGACAAGGTAAACCACGACAAAACACTACTGAAATAATCCAACTCTCAAAATGAAACTCTTACATTTAACTCTGACAAGGTAAATCATGACAAAACACTACTGAAATATTCCAACTCTTGCATTTCAATGAAAGAAATCGAAAATGAACTTTGAAAAATCAAGAAAATGTAACTGTGACAAGGTAAACCACGACAAAACACTACTGAAATATTCCAACTCTTGCATTTCAACGAAAGAAATTCAAAATGAACTTTGAAAAATTAAGAGAATGTAACTGTGACAATTTAAACCACAACAAAACACTACTGAAATATTCCAACTCTTGCATTTCAATGAAAGAAATCCAAAATGAACTTTAAAAAATCAAGAGAATATAACTGTGGCAAAGTAAACTATGACTTAACACTACTGAAATATTCCAACTCTTGTATTTCAACGAAAGAAATTCATAATGAACTTTGAAAAATCAAGAGAATGTAACTGTGACAAGGTAAACCATGACAAAAGACTACTGAAATATTCCAACTCTTGCATTTCAACGAAAGAAATTCAAAATGAACTTTGAAAAATTAAGAGAATGTAACTGTGACAAGGTAAACCATGATAAAACACTACTGAAATATTCCAACTCTTGCATTTCAATGAAAGAAATCCAAATGAACTTTGAAAAATCAAGAGAATGTAACTGTGACAAGGTAAACCACGACAAAACACTACTGAAATAATCCAACTCTCAAAATGAAACTCTTACATTTAACTGTGACAAGGTAAATCATGACAAAACACTACTGAAATATTCCAACTCTTGCATTTCAATGAAAGAAATCCAAAATTAACTTTGAAAAATCAAGAGAACGTAACTGTGACAAGGTAAACCACGACAAAACACCACTGAAATATTCCAACTCTTGCATTTCAATGAATGAAATTCAAAATGAACTTTGAAAAATCAAGAGAATATAACAGTGACAAGGTAAATCACGATAAAACACTATTGAAATATTTCCAACTCTTACATTTCAACGAAAGATTTTCAAAATGAACTTTGAAAAATCAAGAAAATGTAACAGTGAAAAGGTAAACCATAACAAAACACTACTGAAATATTTCCAACTCTTGCATTTCAACGAAAGAAATCCAAAATGATCTTTGAAAAATCAAGAGAATGTAACAGTGACTAGGTAAACCATGACAAAACACTACTGAAATATTCCAACTCTTGCATTTCAATGAAAGAAATCCACAATGAACTTTGAAAAATTAAGAGAATGTAACTGTGACAATGTAAACCACAACAAAACACTACTGAAATATTCCAACTCTTGCATTTCAATGAAAGAAATCCAAAATGAACTTTAAAAAATCAAGAGAATGTAACTGTGGCATAGTAAACCACGACATAACACTACTGAAATATTCCAACTCTTGCATTTCAACGAAAGAAATTCATAATGAACTTTGAAAAATCAAGAGAATGTAACTGTGACAAGGTAAACCACGACAAAACACTGCTGAAATATTCCAACTCTTACATTTCAACGAAAGAAATTCAAAATGAACTTTGAAAAATTAAGAGAATGTAACTGTGACAATTTAAACCACAACAAAACACTACTGAAATATTCCAACTCTTGCATTTCAATGAAAGAAATCCAAAATGAACTTTAAAAAATCAAGAGAATGTAACTGTGGTATAGTAAACCACGACATAACACTACTGAAATATTCCAACTCTTGCATTTCAACGAAAGAAATTCATAATGAACTTTGAAAAATCAAGAGAATGTAACTGTGACAAGCTAAACCATGACAAAAGACTACTGGAATATTCCAACTCTTGCATTTCAACGAAAGAAATTCAAAATGAACTTTGAAAAATTAAGAGAATGTAACTGTGGCAAGGTAAACCATGATAAAACACTACTGAAATATTCCAACTCTTGCATTTCAACGAAAGAAATCCAAAATGAACTTCGAAAAATCAAGAGAATGTAACTGTGACAAGTTAAACCACGACAAAACACTACTGACATAATCCAACTCTCAAAATGAACTTTGAAAAATCAAGAGAATGTAACTGTGACAAGGTAAACCATGACAAAACACTACTGAAATATTCCAACTCTTGCATTTCAATGAAAGAAATTCAAAATGAACTTTGAAAAATCAAGAAAATGTAACTGTGACAAGGTAAGCCACAACAAAACACTACTGAAATATTCCAACTCTTGCATTTCAATGAAAGAAATTCAAAATGAACTTTGAAAAATCAAGAAAATGTAACTGTGACAAGGTAAGCCACAACAAAACACTACTGAAATATTCCAACTCTTGCAGTTCAAGGAAAGAAATTCAAAATGAACTTTTAAAAATCAAGAGAATGTAACTGTGACAAGGTAAACCACGACAAAACACTACTGAAATATTCCAACTCTTACATTTCAACGAAAGAAATTCAAAATGAACTTTGAAAAATCAAGAGAATGTAACTGTGACAAGGTAAACCACGACAAAACACTAGTGGAGTATTCCAACTCTTACATTTCAATGAAAAAAATTCAAAATGAACTTTGAAAGATCAAGAAAATGTAAGTGTGACAAGGTAAACCACAACAAAACACTACTGAAATATTCCAGCTCTTGCATTTCAATGAAAGAAATCCACAATGAACTTTGAAAAATTAAGAGAATGTAACTGTGACAAGGTAAACCACGACAAAACACTACTGAAATATTCCAACTCTTGCATTTCAATGAAAGAAATCCAAAATGAACTTTGAAAAATCAAGAGAATGTAACTGTGACAAGGTAAACCACGACAAAACACTACTGAAATAATCCAACTCTCAAAATGAACTTTGAAAAATCAAGAGAATGTAACTGTGACAAGGTAAACCACAACAAAACACTACTGAAATATTCCAACTCTTGTATTTCAATTAAAGAAATTCAAAATGAACTTTGAAAAATCAAGAAAATGTAACTGTGACAAGGTAAAACACAACAAAACACTACTGAAATATTCCAACTCTTGCAGTTCAAGGAAAGAAATTCAAAATGAACTTTTAAAAATCAAGAGAATGTAACTGTGACAAGGTAAACCACGACAAAACACTACTGAAATATTCCAACTCTTACATTTCAACGAAAGAAATTCAAAATGAACTTTGAAAAATCAAGAGAATGTAACTGTGACAAGGTAAACCAAGACAAAACACTAGTGGAATATTCCAACTCTTACATTTCAATGAAAGAAATTCAAAATGAACTTCGAAAGATCAAGAAAATTTAAGTTTGACAAGGTAAACCACAACAAAACACTACTGAAATATTCCAGCTCTTGCATTTCAATGAAAGAAATCCACAATGAACTTTGAAAAATTAAGAGAATGTAACTGTGACAAGGTAAACCACGACAAAACACTACTGAAATATTCCAACTCTTGCATTTCAACGAAAGAAATTCAAAATGAACTTTGAAAAATTAAGAGAATGTAACTCTGACAATGTAAACCACAACAAAACACTACTGAAATATTCCAACTCTTGCATTTCAATGAAAGAAATTCAAAATGAACTTTGAAAAATCAAGAGAATGTAACTGTGAAAAAGTAAACCTTGACATAACACTACTGAAATATTCCAACTCTTGCATTTCAACGAAAGAAATCCAAAATGAACTTTGAAAAATCAAGAGAATGTAACTGTGACAAGGTAAACCACGACAAAACACTACTGAAATATTCCAACTCTTGCATTTCAACGAAAGAAATCGAAAATGAATTTAGAAAAATCAAGAGAATGTAATTGTGAAATGGTAAACCACGACAAACCACTACTGAAATAATCCAACTCTTGTATTTCAATGAAAGAAATTCAAAATGAACTTTGAAAAATCGAGAGAATGTAACTGTGACAAGGTAAACCACAACAAAACACTACTGAAATATTCCAACTCTTGCATTTCAATGAAAGAAATCCAAAATGAACTTTGAAAAATCAAGAAGATGTAAGTGTGACAAGGTAAACCACAACAAAACACTACTGAAATATTCCAACTCTTGCATTTCAAAGAAAGAAATCCAAAATTAACTTTGAAAAATCAAGAGAATGTAACTGTGACAAAGTAAACCACGACAAAACACTACTGAAATATTCCAACTCTTGCATTTCAACGAAAGAAATCCAAAATGAACTTTGAAAATTCAAGAGAATGTAACTGTGACAAGGTAGAGCACAACAAAACACTACTGAAATATTCCAACTCTTGCATTTCAATGAAAGAAATCGAAAATGAACTTTGAAAAATCAAGAAAATGTAACTGTGACAAGGTAAACCACAACAAAACACTACTGAAATATTCCAACTCTTGCTTTTCAAGGAAAGAAATTCAAAATGAACTTTGAAAAATCAAGAGAATGTAAATGTGACAAGGTAAACCACGACAAAACACTACTGAAATATTCCAACTCTTGCATTTTAACGAAAGAAATTCAAAATGAACTTTGAAAAATTAAGAGAATGTAACTGTGACAATTTAAACCACAACAAAACACTACTGAAGTATTCCAACTCTTGCATTTCAATGAAAGAAATCCAAAATGAACTTTAAAAAATCAAGAGAATATAACTGTGGCAAAGTAAACCATGACATAACACTACTGAAATATTCCAACTCTTGCATTTCAACGAAAGAAATTCATAATGAACTTTGAAAAATCAAGAGAATGTAACTGTGACAAGGTAAACCATGACAAAAGACTACTGAAATATTCCAACTCTTGCATTTCAACGAAAGAAATTCAAAATGAACTTTGAAAAATTAAGAGAATGTAACTGTGACAATTTAAACCACAACAAAACACTACTGAAGTATTCCAACTCTTGCATTTCAATGAAAGAAATCCAAAATGAACTTTAAAAAATCAAGAGAATATAAATGTGGCAAAGTAAACCATGACATAACACTACTGAAATATTCCAACTCTTGCATTTCAACGAAAGAAATTCATAATGAACTTTGAAAAATCAAGAGAATGTAACTGTGACAAGGTAAACCATGACAAAAGACTACTGAAATATTCCAACTCTTGCATTTCAACGAAAGAAATTCAAAATGAACTTTGAAAAATTAAGAGAATGTAACTGTGACAAGGTAAACCATGATAAAACACTACTGAAATATTCCAACTCTTGCATTTCAATGAAAGAAATCCAAAATGAACTTTGAAAAATCAAGAGAATGTAACTGTGACAAGGTAAACCACGACAAAACACTACTGAAATAATCCAACTCTCAAAATGAAACTCTTACATTTAACTCTGACAAGGTAAATCATGACAAAACACTACTGAAATATTCCAACTCTTGCATTTCAATGAAAGAAATCCAAATGAACTTTGAAAAATCAAGAGAACGTAACTGTGACAAGGTAAACCACGACAAAACACCACTGAAATATTCCAACTCTTGCATTTCAATGAATGAAATTCAAAATGAACTTTGAAAAATCAAGAGAATGTAACAGTGACAAGGTAAATCACGATAAAACACTATTGAAATATTTCCAACTCTTACATTTCAACGAAAGATTTTCAAAATGAACTTTGAAAAATCAAGAAAATGTAACAGTGAAAAGGTAAACCATAACAAAACACTACTGAAATATTTCCAACTCTTGCATTTCAACGAAAGAAATCCAAAATGATCTTTGAAAAATCAAGAGAATGTAACAGTGACTAGGTAAACCATAACAAAACACTACTGAAATATTCCAACTCTTGCATTCCAATGAAAGAAATCCACAATGAACTTTGAAAAATTAAGAGAATGTAACTGTGACAATTTAAACCACAACAAAACACTACTGAAATATTCCAACTCTTGCATTTCAATGAAAGAAATCCAAAATGAACTTTAAAAAATCAAGAGAATGTAACTGTGGCATAGTAAACCACGACATAACACTACTGAAATATTCCAACTCTTGCATTTCAACGAAAGAAATTCATAATGAACTTTGAAAAATCAAGAGAATGTAACTGTGACAAGGTAAACCACGACAAAACACTACTGAAATATTCCAACTCTTACATTTCAACGAAAGAAATTCAAAATGAACTTTGAAAAATTAAAAGAATGTAACTGCGACAATTTAAACCACAACAAAACACTACTGAAATATTCCAACTCTTGCATTTCAATGAAAGAAATCCAAAATGAACTTTAAAAAATCAAGAGAATGTAACTGTGGCATAGTAAACCACGACATAACACTACTGAAATATTCCAACTCTTGCATTTCAACGAAAGAAATTCATAATGAACTTTGAAAAATCAAGAGAATGTAACTGTGACAAGGTAAACCATGACAAAAGACTACTGAAATATTCCAACTCTTGCATTTCAACGAAAGAAATTCAAAATGAACTTTGAAAAATTAAGAGAATGTAACTGTGACAAGGTAAACCATGATAAAACACTACTGAAATATTCCAACTCTTGCATTTCAACGAAAGAAATCCAAAATGAACTTCGAAAAATCAAGAGAATGTAACTGTGACAAGTTAAACCACGACAAAACACTACTGAAATAATCCAACTCTCAAAATGAACTTTGAAAAATCAAGAGAATGTAACTGTGACAAGGTAAACCATGACAAAACACTACTGAAATATTCCAACTCTTGCATTTCAATGAAAGAAATTCAAAATGAACTTTGAAAAATCAAGAAAATGTAACTGTGACAAGGTAAACCACGACCAAACACTACTGAAATATTCCAACTCTTGCATTTCAACGAAAGAAATCGAAAATGAACTTTGAAAAATCAAGAGAATGTAACTGTGAAATGGTAAACCACGACAAACCACTACTGAAATAATCCAACTCTTGCATTTCAATGAAAGAAATTCAAAATGAACTTTGAACAATCGAGAGAATGTAACTGTGACAAGGTAAACCACAACAAAACACTACTGAAATATTCCAACTCTTGCATTTCAATGAAAGAAATCCAAAATGAACTTTGAAAAATCAAGAAGATGTAAGTGTGACAAGGTAAACCACAACAAAACACTACTGAAATATTCCAACTCTTGCATTTCAAAGAAAGAAATCCAAAATGAACTTTGAAAAATCAAGAGAATGTAACTGTGACAAAGTAAACCACGACAAAACACTACTGAAATATTCCAACTCTTGCATTTCAACGAAAGAAATCCAAAATGAATTTTGAAAATTTAAGAGAATGTAACTGTGACAAGGTAGAGCACAACAAAACACTACTGAAATATTCCAACTCTTGCATTTCAATGAAAGAAATCGAAAATGAACTTTGAAAAATCAAGAAAATGTAACTGTGACAAGGTAAACCACGACAAAACACTACTGAAATATTCCAACTCTTGCATTTCAACGAAAGAAATTCAAAATGAACTTTGAAAAATTAAGAGAATGTAACTGTGACAATTTAAACCACAACAAAACACTACTGAAGTATTCCAACTCTTGCATTTCAATGAAAGAAATCCAAAATGAACTTTAAAAAATCAAGAGAATATAACTGTGGCAAAGTAAACCATGACTTAACACTACTGAAATATTCCAACTCTTGTATTTCAACGAAAGAAATTCATAATGAACTTTGAAAAATCAAGAGAATGTAACTGTGACAAGGTAAACCATGACAAAAGACTACTGAAATATTCCAACTCTTGCATTTCAACGAAAGAAATTCAAAATGAACTTTGAAAAATTAAGAGAATGTAACTGTGACAAGGTAAACCATGATAAAACACTACTGAAATATTCCAACTCTTGCATTTCAATGAAAGAAATCCAAAATGAACTTTGAAAAATCAAGAGAATGTAACTGTGACAAGGTAAACCACGACAAAACACCACTGAAATATTCCAACTCTCAAAATGAAACTCTTACATTTAACTGTGACAAGGTAAACCATGATAAAACACTACTGAAATATTCCAACTCTTGCATTTCAATGAAAGAAATCCAAAATTAACTTTGAAAAATCAAGAGAACGTAACGGTGACAAGGTAAACCACGACAAAACACCACTGAAATATTCCAACTCTTGCATTTCAATGAATGAAATTCAAAATGAACTTTGAAAAATCAAGAGAATGTAACAGTGACAAGGTAAATCACGATAAAACACTATTGAAATATTTCCAACTCTTACATTTCAACGAAAGATTTTCAAAATGAACTTTGAAAAATCAAGAAAATGTAACAGTGAAAAGGTAAACCATAACAAAACACTACTGAAATATTTCCAACTCTTGCATTTCAACGAAAGAAATCCAAAATGATCTTTGAAAAATCAAGAGAATGTAACAGTGACTAGGTAAACCATAACAAAACACTACTGAAATATTCCAACTCTTGCATTTCAATGAAAGAAATCCACAATGAACTTTGAAAAATTAAGAGAATGTAACTGTGACAATGTAAACCACAACAAAACACTACTGAAATATTCCAACTCTTGCATTTCAATGAAAGAAATCCAAAATGAACTTTAAAAAATCAAGAGAATGTAACTGTGGTATAGTAAACCACGACATAACACTACTGAAATATTCCAACTCTTGCATTTCAACGAAAGAAATTCATAATGAACTTTGAAAAATCAAGAGAATGTAACTGTGACAAGGTAAACCACGACAAAACACTGCTGAAATATTCCAACTCTTACATTTCAACGAAAGAAATTCAAAATGAACTTTGAAAAATTAAGAGAATGTAACTGTGACAATTTAAACCACAACAAAACACTACTGAAATATTCCAACTCTTGCATTTCAATGAAAGAAATCCAAAATGAACTTTAAAAAATCAAGAGAATGTAACTGTGGCATAGTAAACCACGACATAACACTACTGAAATATTCCAACTCTTGCATTTCAACGAAAGAAATTCATAATGAACTTTGAAAAATCAAGAGAATGTAACTGTGACAAGGTAAACCATGACAAAAGACTACTGGAATATTCCAACTCTTGCATTTCAACGAAAGAAATTCAAAATGAACTTTGAAAAATTAAGAGAATGTAACTGTGGCAAGGTAAACCATGATAAAACACTACTGAAATATTCCAACTCTTGCATTTCAACGAAAGAAATCCAAAATGAACTTCGAAAAATCAAGAGAATGTAACTGTGACAAGTTAAACCACGACAAAACATTACTGAAATAATCCAACTCTCAAAATGAACTTTGAAAAATCAAGAAAATGTAACTGTGACAAGGTAAACCATGACAAAACACTACTGAAATATTCCAACTCTTGCATTTCAATGAAAGAAATTCAAAATGAACTTTGAAAAATCAAGAAAATGTAACTGTGACAAGGTAAGCCACAACAAAACACTACTGAAATATTCCAACTCTTGCATTTCAATGAAAGAAATTCAAAATGAACTTTGAAAAATCAAGAAAATGTAACTGTGACAAGGTAAGCCACAACAAAACACTACTGAAATATTCCAACTCTTGCAGTTCAAGGAAAGAAATTCAAAATGAACTTTTAAAAATCAAGAGAATGTAACTGTGACAAGGTAAACCACGACAAAACACTACTGAAATATTCCAACTCTTACATTTCAACGAAAGAAATTCAAAATGAACTTTGAAAAATCAAGAGAATGTAACTGTGACAAGGTAAACCACGACAAAACACTAGTGGAGTATTCCAACTCTTACATTTCAATGAAAAAAATTCAAAATGAACTTTGAAAGATCAAGAAAATGTAAGTGTGACAAGGTAAACCACAACAAAACACTACTGAAATATTCCAGCTCTTGCATTTCAATGAAAGAAATCCACAATGAACTTTGAAAAATTAAGAGAATGTAACTGTGACAAGGTAAACCACGACAAAACACTACTGAAATATTCCAACTCTTGCATTTCAATGAAAGAAATCCAAAATGAACTTTGAAAAATCAAGAGAATGTAACTGTGACAAGGTAAACCACGACAAAACACTACTGAAATAATCCAACTCTCAAAATGAACTTTGAAAAATCAAGAGAATGTAACTGTGACAAGGTAAACCACAACAAAACACTACTGAAATATTCCAACTCTTGTATTTCAATTAAAGAAATTCAAAATGAACTTTGAAAAATCAAGAAAATGTAACTGTGACAAGGTAAAACACAACAAAACACTACTGAAATATTCCAACTCTTGCAGTTCAAGGAAAGAAATTCAAAATGAACTTTTAAAAATCAAGAGAATGTAACTGTGACAAGGTAAACCACGACAAAACACTACTGAAATATTCCAACTCTTACATTTCAACGAAAGAAATTCAAAATGAACTTTGAAAAATCAAGAGAATGTAACTGTGACAAGGTAAACCAAGACAAAACACTAGTGGAATATTCCAACTCTTACATTTCAATGAAAGAAATTCAAAATGAACTTCGAAAGATCAAGAAAATGTAAGTTTGACAAGGTAAACCACAACAAAACACTACTGAAATATTCCAGCTCTTGCATTTCAATGAAAGAAATCCACAATGAACTTTGAAAAATTAAGAGAATGTAACTCTGACAATGTAAACCACGACAAAACACTACTGAAATATTCCAACTCTTGCATTTCAACGAAAGAAATTCAAAATGAACTTTGAAAAATTAAGAGAATGTAACTCTGACAATGTAAACCACAACAAAACACTACTGAAATATTCCAACTCTTGCATTTCAATGAAAGAAATTCAAAATGAACTTTGAAAAATCAAGAGAATGTAACTGTGAAAAAGTAAACCTTGACATAACACTACTGAAATATTCCAACTCTTGCATTTCAACGAAAGAAATCCAAAATGAACTTTGAAAAATCAAGAGAATGTAACTGTGACAAGGTAAACCACGACAAAACACTACTGAAATATTCCAACTCTTGCATTTCAACGAAAGAAATCGAAAATGAATTTAGAAAAATCAAGAGAATGTAATTGTGAAATGGTAAACCACGACAAACCACTACTGAAATAATCCAACTCTTGTATTTCAATGAAAGAAATTCAAAATGAACTTTGAAAAATCGAGAGAATGTAACTGTGACAAGGTAAACCACAACAAAACACTACTGAAATATTCCAACTCTTGCATTTCAATGAAAGAAATCCAAAATGAACTTTGAAAAATCAAGAAGATGTAAGTGTGACAAGGTAAACCACAACAAAACACTACTGAAATATTCCAACTCTTGCATTTCAAAGAAAGAAATCCAAAATTAACTTTGAAAAATCAAGAGAATGTAACTGTGACAAAGTAAACCACGACAAAACACTACTGAAATATTCCAACTCTTGCATTTCAACGAAAGAAATCCAAAATGAACTTTGAAAATTCAAGAGAATGTAACTGCGACAAGGTAGAGCACAACAAAACACTACTGAAATATTCCAACTCTTGCATTTCAATGAAAGAAATCGAAAATGAACTTTGAAAAATCAAGAAAATGTAACTGTGACAAGGTAAACCACAACAAAACACTACTGAAATATTCCAACTCTTGCTTTTCAACGAAAGAAATTCAAAATGAACTTTGAAAAATCAAGAGAATGTAAATGTGACAAGGTAAACCACGACAAAACACTACTGAAATATTCCAACTCTTGCATTTTAACGAAAGAAATTCAAAATGAACTTTGAAAAATTAAGAGAATGTAACTGTGACAATTTAAACCACAACAAAACACTACTGAAGTATTCCAACTCTTGCATTTCAATGAAAGAAATCCAAAATGAACTTTAAAAAATCAAGAGAATATAACTGTGGCAAAGTAAACCATGACATAACACTACTGAAATATTCTAACTCTTGCATTTCAACGAAAGAAATTCATAATGAACTTTGAAAAATCAAGAGAATGTAACTGTGACAAGGTAAACCATGACAAAAGACTACTGAAATATTCCAACTCTTGCATTTCAACGAAAGAAATTCAAAATGAACTTTGAAAAATTAAGAGAATGTAACTGTGACAAGGTAAACCATGATAAAACACTACTGAAATATTCCAACTCTTGCATTTCAATGAAAGAAATCCAAAATGAACTTTGAAAAATCAAGAGAGTGTAACTGTGACAAGGTAAACCACGACAAAACACTACTGAAATAATCCAACTCTCAAAATGAACTTTGAAAAATCAAGAGAATGTAACTGTGACAAGGTAAACCACGACAAAACACTACTGAAATATTCCAACTCTTGCATTTCAATTAAAGAAATTGAAAATGAACTTTGAAAAATCAAGAAAATGTAACTGTGACAAGGTAAACCACAACAAAACACTACTGAAATATTCCAACTCTTACATTTCAACGAAAGAAATTCAAAATGAACTTTGAAAAATCAAGAGAATGTAACTGTGACAAGGTAAACCAAGACAAAACACGAGTGGAATATTCCAACTCTTACATTTCAATGAAAGAAATTCAAAATGAACTTCGAAAGATCAAGAAAATGTAAGTCTGACAAGGTAAACCACAACAAAACACTACTGAAATATTCCAGCTCTTGCATTTCAATGAAAGAAATCCACAGTGAACTTTGAAAAATTAAGAGAATGTAACTGTGACAAGGTAAACCACGACAAAACACTACTGAAATATTCCAACTCTTGCATTTCAACGAAAGAAATTCAAAATGAACTTTGAAAAATTAAGAGAATGTAACTCTGACAATGTAAACCACAACAAAACACTACTGAAATATTCCAACTCTTGCATTTCAATGAAAGAATTTCAAAATGAACTTTGAAAAATCAAGAGAATGTAACTGTGAAAAAGTAAACCACGACATAACACTACTGAAATATTCCAACTCTTGCATTTCAACGAAAGAAATCCAAAATGAACTTTGAAAAATCAAGATAATGTAACTGTGACAAGGTAAACCACGACAAAACACTACTGAAATATTCCAACTCTTGCATTTCAACGAAAGAAATCGAAAATGAACTTTGAAAAATCAAGAGAATGTAACTGTGAAATGGTAAACCACGACAAACCACTACTGAAATAATCCAACTCTTGCATTTCAATGAAAGAAATTCAAAATGAACTTTAAAAAATCGAGAGAATGTAACTGTGACAAGGTAAACCACAACAAACCACTACTGAAATATTCCAACTCTTGCATTTCAATGAAAGAAATTCAAAATGAACTTTGAAAAATTAAGAGAATGTAACTGTGACAAAGTAAAGCACAACAAAACACATTTCAACGAAAGAAATCCACAATGAACTTTGAAAAATCGAGAGAATGTAACTGTGACAAGGTAAAGCACAACAAAACACTACTGAAATATTCCAACTCTTACATTTAACTTTGACAAGGTAAATCATGACAAAACACTACTGAAATATTCCAACTCTTGCATTTCAATGAAAGAAATCCAAAATGAACTTTGAAAAATCAAGAGAACGTAACTGTGACAAGGTAAACCACGACAAAACACTACTGAAATATTCCAACTCTTGCATTTAAATGAAAGAAATCCAAAATGAACTTTGAAAAATCAAGAGAATGTAACATTGACAAGGTAAATCACGATAAAACACTATTGAAATATTTCCAACTCTTACATTTCAACGAAAGATTTTCAAAATGAACTTTGAAATATCAAGAAAATGTAACAGTGAAAAGGTAAACCATAACAAAACACTACTGAAATATTTCCAACTCTTGCATTTCAACGAAAGAAATCCAAAATGATCTTTGAAAAATCAAGAGAATGTAACTGTGACTGGGTAAACCATATCAAAACACTACTGAAATATTCCCACTATTGCAGTTCAATGAAAGAAATCCACAATGAACTTTGAAAAATCAAGAAAATGTAACTGTGACAAGGTAAACCATAACAAAACACTACTGAAATATTCCAACTCTTGCATTTAAATGAAAGAAATCCACAATGAACTTTGAAAAATTAAGAGAATGTGACTGTGACAATGTAAACCACAACAAAACACTACTGAAATATTCCAACTCTTGCATTTCAACGAAAGAAATTCAAAATGAACTTTGAAAAATCAAGAGAATGTAACTGTGACAAGGTAAACCACGACAAAACACTGCTGAAATATTCCAACTCTTACATTTCAACGAAAGAAATTCAAAATGAACTTTGAAAAATCAAGAGAATGTAACTGTGACAAGGTAAACCATGACAAAACACTACTGAAATATTCCAACTCTTGCATTTCAACGAAAGAAATTCATTATGAACTTTGAAAAATTAAGAGAATGTAACTGTGACAAGGTAAACCATGATAAAACACTACTGAAATATTCCAACTCTTGCATTTCAACGAAAGAAATCCAAAATGAACTTTGAAAAATCAAGAGAATGTAACTGTGACAAGGTAAACCACGACAAAACACTACTGAAATAATCCAACTCTCAAAATGAACTTTGAAAAATCAAGAGAATGTAACTGTGACAAGGTAAACCACGACAAAACACTACTGAAATATTCCAACTCTTGCATTTCAATGAAAGAAATTCAAAATGAACTTTGAAAACTCAAGAAAATGTAACTGTGACATGGTAAACCACAACAAAACACTACTGAAATATTCCAACTCTTGCAGTTCAGGAAAGAAATTCAAAATGAACTTTGAAAAATCAAGAGAATGTAACTGTGACAAGGTAAACCACAACATAACACTACTGAAATATTCCAACTCTTGCATTTCAACGAAAGAAATTCAAAATGAACTTTGAAAAATCAAGAGAATGTAACTGTGACAAGGTAAACCACGACAAAACACTACTGAAAATATTCCAACTCTTACATTTCAACGAAAGAAATTCAAAATGAACTTTGAAAAATCAAGAGAATGTAACTGTGACAAGGTAAACCACGACAAAACACTAGTGGAGTATTCCAACTCTTACATTTCAATGAAAAAAATTCAAAATGAACTTCGAAAGATCAAGAAAATGTAAGTGTGACAAGGTAAACCACAACAAAACACTACTGAAATATTCCAGCTCTTGCATTTCAATGAAAGAAATCCACAATGAACTTTGAAAAATTAAGAGAATGTAACTCTGACAAGGGCAACCACGACAAAACACTACTGAAATATTCCAACTCTTGCATTTCAACGAAAGAAATTCAAAATGAACTTTGAAAAATCAAGAGAATGTAACTGTGACAAAGTAAACCACGACATAACACTACTGAAATATTCCAACTCTTGCATTTCAGCGAAAGAAATCCAAAATGAACTTTGAAAAATCAAGAGAATGTAACTGTGACAAGGTAAACCACGACAAAATACTACTGAAATATTCCAACTCTTGCATTTCAGCGAAAGAAATCCAAAATGAACTTTGAAAATTCAAGAGAATGTAACTGTGAAATGGTAAACCACGACAAACCACTACTGAAATAATCCAACTCTTGCATTTCAATTAAAGAAATTCAAAATGAACTTTAAAAAATCGAGAGAATGTAACTGTAACAAGGTAAACCACAACAAACCACTACTGAAATATTCCAACTCTTGCATTTCAATGAAAGAAATTCAAAATGAACTTTGAAAAATTAAGAGAATGTAACTGTGACAAAGTAAAGCACAACAAAACACATTTCAACGAAAGAAATCCACAATGAACTTTGAAAAATCGAGAGAATGTAACTCTGACAAGGTAAAGCACAACAAAACACTACTGAAATATTCCAACTCTTGCATTTCAATGAAAGAAATCCAAAATGAACTTTGAAAAATCAAGAGAACGTAACAATGACTAGGTAAATCATAACAAAACACTAGTGAAATATTCCAACTCTTGTCTTTCAATGAAAGAAATTCAAAATGAACTTTGAAAAATCATGAGAATGTAACTGTGACAAGGTAAACCACGACAAAACACCACTGAAATATTCCAACTCTTGCATTTCAATGAATGAAATTCAAAATGAACTTTGAAAAATCAAGAGAATGTAACAGTGACAAGGTATATCACGATAAAACATTATTGAAATATTTCCAACTCTTACATTTCAACGAAAGATTTTCAAAATGAACTTTGAAAAATCAAGAGAATGTAACAGTGAAAAGGTAAACCACAACAAAACACTACTGAAATATTTCCAACTCTTGCATTTCAACGAAAGAAATCCAAAATGATCTTTGAAAAATCAAGAGAATGTAACTGTGACTAGGTAAACCATATCAAAACACTACTGAAATATTCCAACTCTTGCATTTCAATGAAAGAAATCCACAATGAACTTTGAAAAATTAAGAGAATGTAACTGTGACAAGGTAAACCACGACAAAACACTACTGAAATATTCCAACTCTTGCATTTCAACGAAAGAAATTCAAAATGAACTTTGTGAAAAATTAAGAGAATGTAACTGTGACAATGTAAACCACAACAAAACACTACTGAAAAATTCCATCTCTTGCATTTCAATGAAAGAAATTCAAAATGAACTTTGAAAAATCAAGAGAATGTAACTGTGACAAAGTAAACCATGACATAACACTACTGAAATATTCCAACTCTTGCATTTCAACGAAAGAAATCCAAAATGAACTTTTAAAATTCAAGAGAATGTAACTGTGAAATGGTAAACCACGACAAATCACTACTGAAATAGTCCAACTCTTGCATTTCAACGAAAGAAATTCAAAATGAACTTTGAAAAATCGAGAGAATGTAACTGTGACAAGGTAAATCACAACAAACCACTACTGACATATTCCAACTCTTGCATTTCAATGAAAGAAATTCAAAATGAACTTTGAAAAATAAAGAGAATGTAACTGTGACAAGGTAAACCACGACAAAACACTACTGAAATATTCCAGCTCTTGCATTTCAACGAAAGAAATTCAAAATGAACTTTGAAAAATTAAGAGAATGTAACTGTGACAATGTAAACCACAACAAAACACTACTGAAATATTCCAACTTTTGCATTTCAATGAAAGAAATTCAAAATGAACTTTAAAAAATCAAGAGAATGTAACTGTGACAAAGTAAACCACGACATAACACTACTGAAATATTCCAACTCTTGCATTTCAACGAAAGAAATTCAAAATGAACTTTGAAAAATCGAGAGAATGTAACTGTGACAAGGTAAACCACGACAAAGCACTATTGAAATATTCCAACTCTTGCATTTCAACGAAAGAAATCGAAAATGAACTTTGAAAAATCAAGAAAATGTAACTGTGACAAGTAAACCACGACACAACACTACTGAAATATTCCAACTCTTGCATTTTAACGAAAGAAATTCAAAATGAACTTTGAAAAATCAAGAGAATGTAACTGTGACAAGGTAAACCACGACAAAATTCTACTGAAATATTCCAACTCTTGCATTTCAACGAAAGAAATTCAAAATGAACTTTGAAAAATCAAGAAAATGTAACTGTGACAAAGTAAACCACGACACAACACTACTGAAATATTCCAACTCTTGCATTTTAACGAAAGAAATTCAAAATGAACTTTGAAAAATCAAGAGAATGTAACTGTGACAAGGTAAACCACACAAAATTCTACTGAAATATTCCAACTCTTGCATTTCAACGAAAGAAATCGAAAATGAACTTTGAAAAATCAAGAGAATGTAACTGTGAAATGGTAAACCACGACAAACCACTACTGAAATAATACAACTCTTGCATTTCAATTAAAGAAATTCAAAATGAACTTTAAAAATCGAGAGAATGTAACTGTAACAAGGTAAACCACAACAAACCACTACTGAAATATTCCAACTCTTGCATTTCAATGAAAGAAATTCAAATTGAACTTTGAAAAATTAAGAGAATGTAACTGTGACAAAGTAAAGCACAACAAAGCACATTTCAACGAAAGAAATCCACAATGAACTTTGAAAAATCGAGAGAATGTAACTCTGACAAAGTAAAGCACAACAAAACACTACTAAAATATTCCAACTCTTGCATTTCAATGAAAGAAATCCAAAATGAACTTTGAAAAATCAAGAGAACTTAACAATGACTAGGTAAATCATAACAAAACACTAGTGAAATATTCCAACTCTTGTCTTTCAATGAAAGAAATTCAAAATGAACTTTAAAAAATCATGAGAATGTAACTGTGACAAGGTAAACCACGACAAAACACCACTGAAATATTCCAACTCTTGCATTTCAATGAATGAAATTCAAAATGAACTTTGAAAAATCAAGAGAATGTAACAGTGAAAAGGTAAACCACAACAAAACACTACTGAAATATTTCCAACTCTTGCATTTCAACGAAAGAAATCCAAAATGATCTTTGAAAAATCAAGAGAATGTAACTGTGACTAGGTAAACCATATCAAAACACTACTGAAATATTCCAACTCTTGCATTTCAATGAAAGAAATCCACAATGAACTTTGAAAAATCAAGAAAATGTAACTGTGACAAGGTAAACCATAACAAAACACTCCTGAAATATTCCAACTCTTGCATTTCAACGAAAGAAATCCACAATGAACTTTGAAAAATTAAGAGAATGTAATTGTGACAAGGTAAACCACGACAAACACTACTGAAATATTCCAACTCTTGCATTTCAATGAAAGAAATCCACAATGAACTTTGAAAAATTAAGAGAATGTAACTGTGACAAGGTAAACCACGACAAACACTACTGAAATATTCCAACTCTTGCATTTCAACGAAAGAAATTCAAAATGAACTTTGAAAAATTAAGAGAATGTAACTGTGACAATGTAAACCACAACAAAACACTACTGAAATATTCCAACTCTTGCATTTCAATGAAAGAAATTCAAAATGAACTTTGAAAAATCAAGAGAATGTAACTGTGACAAGGTAAACCACGACAAAACACTACTGAAATATTCCAACTCTTGCATTTCAACGAAAGAAATCCAAAATGAACTTTTAAAAATCAAGAGAATGTAACTATGAAATGGTAAACCACGACAAATCACTACTGAAATAATCCAACTCTTGCATTTCAACGAAAGAAATTCAAAATGAACTTTGAAAAATCGAGAGAATGTAACTGTGACAAGGTAAATCACAGCAAACCACTACTGAAATATTCCAACTCTTGCATTTCAATGAAAGAAATTCAAAATGAACTTTGAAAAATCAAGAGAATGTAACTGTGACAAGGTAAACCACGACAAAACACTACTGAAATATTCCAGCTCTTGCATTTCAACGAAAGAAATTCAAAATGAACTTTGAAAAATTAAAAGAATGTAACTGTGACAATGTAAACCACAACAAAACACTACTGAAATATTCCAACTCTTGCATTTCAATGAAAGAAATTCAAAATGAACTTTGAAAAATCAAGAGAATGTAACTGTGACAAAGTAAACCACGAAATAACACTACTGAAATATTCCAACTCTTGCATTTCAACGAAAGAAATTCAAAATGAACTTTGAAAAATCAAGAGAATGTAATTGTGACAAGGTAAACCACGACAAAGCACTATTGAAATATTCCAACTCTTGCATTTCAATGAAAGAAATTCAAAATGAACTTTGAAAAATCAAGAGAATGTAACTGTGACAAAGTAAACCACGAAATAACACTACTGAAATATTCCAACTCTTGCATTTCAACGAAAGAAATCCAAAATGAACTTTTAAAAATCAAGAGAATGTAACTATGAAATGGTAAACCACGACAAATCACTACTGAAATAATCCAACTCTTGCATTTCAACGAAAGAAATTCAAAATGAACTTTGAAAAATCGAGAGAATGTAACTGTGACAAGGTAAATCACAGCAAACCACTACTGAAATATTCCAACTCTTGCATTTCAACGAAAGAAATTCAAAATGAACTTTGAAAAATCAAGAGAATGTAACTGTGACAAGGTAAACCACGACAAAACACTACTGAAATATTCCAGCTCTTGCATTTCAACGAAAGAAATCGAAAATGAACTTTTAAAAATCAAGAGAATGTAACTGTGACAAGGTAAACCACGACAAACACTACTGAAATATTCCAACTCTTGCATTTCAACGTAAGAAATCGAAAATGAACTTTGAAAAATCAAGAGAATGTAACTGTGACAAGGTAAACCACGACAAAACACTATTGAAATATTGCAACTCTTGCATTTCAACGAAAGAAATCGAAAATGAACTTTAAAAATCAAGAGAATGTAACTGTGAAATGGTAAACCACGACAAACCACTACTGAAATAATCTAACTCTTGCATTTCAATGAAAGAAATTCAAAATGAACTTTGAAAAATCAAGAGAATGTAACTGTGACAAGGTAAACCACAACAAACCACTACTGAAATATTCCAACCCTTGCATTTCAATGAAAGAAATTCAAAATGAACTTCGAAAAATTAAGAGAATGTAACTGTGACAAAGTAAACCACAACATAACACTACTGAAATATTCCAACTCTTGCATTTCAACGAAAGAAATTCAAAATGAACTTTTAAAAATCAAGAGAATGTAACTGTGAAATGGTAAACCACGACAAACCACTACTGAAATAATCTAACTCTTGCATTTCAATGAAAGAAATTCAAAATGAACTTTGAAAAATCAAGAGAATGTAACTGTGACAAGGTAAACCACGACAAAACACTACTGAAATATTCCATCTCTTGCATTTCAACGGAAGAAATCGAAAATGAACTTTGAAAAATCAAAAGAATGTAACTGTGAAATGGTAAACCACGACTAACCACTACTGAAATTTTCCAACTGTCCTAGTCGATTACGTCATTCTATGTCCATATATGGACTCCCGTCACGACCTCCTGATAGGGTTCTACCGATTATGTAATCAATTTCTCAGAAATCCAACTGTCCCAGTCGATTACGTCATTCTATGCCCATATACGGACCCCCGTCATGATCTTCTGATAGGGTTCTACCGATTATGTAATCAACTTCTCAGAAATCCATTTGTCCTAGTCGATTACGTCATTCTATGCCCATATATGGACTCCCGTCATGACCTTCTGATAGGGTTCTACCGATTATGTAATCAATTTCTCAGAAATCCATTTGTCCTAGTCGATTACGTTATTCTATGTCCATATATGAACCCCCGTCACGAGCTCCTGATAGGGTTCTACCGATTATGTAATCAATTTCTCGGGAATTATCTCCCTTCGATTACGCAATCAATTTCTCGGAAATCCTCTCCCATCGAGGGATTCTATGCCCATATATGGAGTCCCGTTACGAGCTCATGAGGTTAGGTTAGGTTACGCAATCAATTTCTCGGAAATTCACTTCCCCTTCGATTACGCAATCAATTTCTCATAAATCCATTTCCCCTAGGGAGTCTATGCCCATATATGGTGCCCCGTCACGAGTCATAGATCAATATATCTCTTCCCCACCGTTAATGCGCATGTGCAAACTTCGCCCGGTGACAATTCTCCTGGACGAACTCCAACAAATCAAATTTCTCAGAAATTCACTTCCCCTTCGATTACGCAATCAATTTCTCGGAAATTCATTTCCCCTAGGGAGTCTATGCCCATATATGGTGCCCCGTTCGGACCTCATGATAGGTTCCTACTCACATCGCTCTTTACTTAGTTTAATTTTATTTACGAACGTTTTTATTAGTAATAAATATAATTAACTTACGAATTAACTTACTTAACGAACTTCTATTTTCATTTATTTTTAATACGTATATTAGGGGTTCGCCCCCTAGTCAATACCTTGCTCTTTAAGCGAAAGTTCAAATTTTGTTCCAATTCTTTAAACATGACCGCTTAATCACAAAGACGGTTAATTAGAATAAATAGCTATTATGAAAGTACTAAAAAATCTGTGGCTTAAAGAGCGAGGTATTGACTAGGGGGTGAACCCAATCATATATGTAATATTTTCTGTTCGTTTAAAGTTTTGATGTTGCTGCTGTTGCAGTTGAAAAACTTGTTTTTTTTATATTTAATTTTTGATCTTTTTTTAAATAATTCTGGAAGTCCGGCGTCCCCTTCACAGCAATTTCCCTTCCCCCATGAAAACTTCCTTCATGGAAAGATCCTCCCACATAACATCCGACCCCCCCACCCCCCCCCCCCCCACTACCAGGAAAAATCTCCCCTGAAAACGTCTGTATACTTCCCAATAACCAATACTATATGTTAACATTGGGTAAAGTTCATAACTTTCAGCCCTCCCCCCGGGAACTTTGGGGTATTAAGTCATCCAAAAAGACATACTTATAATATTCTCGAACATGCTGAACAAAATGGCTATCTCAAAATTTGATCAGTTGACTTTGGGGAAAAAATGAGCGTGGGAGGGGGCCTAGTTGCCCTCCATTTTTTTTGTCACTTAAAAAGGGCACTAGAACTTTAAATTTCCATTCCAATGAGCCCTCCCATGATATTCTAGGACCACTGGGTCGATACGATCACCCCTGGAAAAAAAAAAACAAACAAATAAACACGCACCCGTGATCTTTCTTCTGGCAAAAAAATGCAAAATTCCACATTTTTGTAGATAGGAGCTTGAAACCTCTACAGTAGGGTTCTCTGATACGCGGAATATGATGGTGTGATTTTCATTAAGGTTCTATATCTTTTAGGGGGTCTTTCCCCCTTTTATCGAAAATCAGCCAAATTTTCTCAGGCGTGTAACTTTTGATGGGTAGGATTAAACTTGATGAAACTTATATATTTGAAATCAGCATTAAAATCTGATTCTTTTGATGTATCTATCTGTATCAAAATACCGTTTTCTAGAGTTTCGGTTACCATTGAGCTTTGTCGCTCCTTACTTACAGTTCGTTACCACGAATGGCGATTACAATGATGTACTTTTCATTTTGATTTGGGCCAATTTCAGAGCTCTAGTGTTCACGATGGTAGATGATTGGTACTTGTCGCATGTCCAAGTTTTAGTTAGCTAGATATAGGAAGGGGTTAGATATGTGAGGTAAGGGCTAGATATATGGCATGAGGGCTAGATGTATGAGAGCTTTCATAACATGTTATGTCTGATATGATTTACCTGAGTATGAAATGATTGTAATATGTCATTATAAAAAAAGCTGTTTTATAAGAGAATTACGATCAGGGCCGTATCCAGGATTTCTTTTTTTTTGGGGGGGGGGGGGTGGAGTGGTCTACAAATGAATTTTTTTGGGGGGTTTAAAACTGAACCAACGCATACAAAATTTGTTTATATTCATTTGTTACGTTTTTACTAGTCGAATAAAGATATCGGGGGGGGGGGGGTCAAACCGCCCTAACCCCCTCCTGGATACGGCTTTGATTACGAGGATAAGAGCGATGTGTTTTCGGGATAGTAAAGAAAGTACATCTTTTAAATTTAAAGCATTTCCTTTAAAAATAGCAGGAATTTTTGTGAATTGGTAATCACTAGAAACAGCAGGAACATTCATCTAAACAGCATAAAACAGTAAAGTTACAAGAAAGTTCAGGATAGTCGGAAAACTGATGAAATATCAGGATTATCGTCTTGCAACAAGACAAATATTACAAGCGGGATTCTTGCAATGGCTATTTCAGGATGTAGGCTTGAACTAAACACTCGTTTTAAACAGCTTACCCTGAAACAATTCTTTTCAACCTAGATTAATGTGAAAATTCATAAATCATCATAATCATCGTCTACAATCATCACAGTCATCATAAGCAAACGGTTTAAAAACTAAAACACTAAACTCTAAAACAAGTCTATTCATACTAGGCGAACATGAAAACCCAAAAAAAACAACATAATCATCGTTTAGAATCATCATAATCATCACAAGAGATATATATATATATATAAAATTGCAAATGCGGAATGATGGTGGAGATTCAAGCTCTGATAAAGGGCGAAATGCTTTCTAGGAAAAAGTTTACTAATTTATATTCAAGATTTATCAACTGCCTATCCAGAAAATTTGTTTTGTTGCAATTATGTTGCAATTTATTACAACTGTTTTTAATTTTTGGCCATTGAGTTTTCCATAGCGCAACATAAACTGACATAACGTAAAATAATAAGTAGACCTAGAGTCTACTTAGCAATGTTTTCGTTACGGACAATACTTGCTCCGTAAGATCACGTCCAAGTACCATAAAGTTTTAAGTGATGCTGGATTGAAAGGCTCTACGGTATAGTGTGAAAGAACCATTAGAAGTGTTAAGTATTTCATGAAAATTAGGACGTTGGATAATATATACTGTGGGATAACATACCCCACGGTACCTACAAGTATTTGCTTCCCCACAGTGCCCTTCCTTTTTTGTAGCGAGCTATGAATAAATTGTTATTATTCAAGGTGCTATATGGCATTTTTTTCACATCAAACTAAGATTTGTAGTACACCATGAGCGCCTCCAGGAAGGGATCAGGGGAGGCGATTGCCTTCCATGAGAGTCAAAGAGATATAAAACACATACAAAACAAGAATAATAAATACCCCCTCCCTTTATATTATTATAAAACCAAATATCCATGTAGTACTTATTATCTTATCCCAGGGAAACTTACTGGCGGTTCTGTTACACCCCATGCTTCAAAATTAGAAAGATAGATCGATTGATCAACTTCATTTTTATGTGGTTCTCAACATGCTTAGAAGTTTCTTTTTTTAATACAATAGTGAAAAAAGACAATGGACTAGACTGTCTATTCCCACGAGCCTCAGTTGTCTTAAGAAAAAGAAAACCTATTCACCTGACAAGGCCGTATCCAGGGGGGGGGGGTACCCGGTTTTGAACCCCCTCCCCCCGAAATTTTTGACCGAGTTGAAAATTAGTCGAAAATTAGTAAAACCTTAGTAAAAATTAGTAAAATTAGTCGAAAACCGAGTCGAAAATTAGTACCCCCCCCCCCCCCGAACAAAAATCCTGGATCCGCTCTTGTCACCTGATGTCCTAATTTTGGCTGACCAAAAAAAGTACAATTAATAATATGCCTAATTATCTTTAAGTAGCTTTCACCATACTTGTAAGGATTGAAAAGAGTTGTTTTTTTTTAGGCATAATCTACGTGACGACGTGCGTCAAAGCCTATACGAAGAAGTCAACATCTGGCTCAAAGCCTTACAAAAGAAAGGTACACCTTTTATGGGAGGCAATGCCCCTGATCTGGGCGACTTGGCTGTCTACGGCTGCCTAAATTCTATCGAAGGATGCAAAGCTTTTCAAGACCTGTTAGCAAATACGAAAATTAGGCGTTGGTATGAAAATATGAGAAATGCAATAGGACACAGACAAGGTCAAGCTTTATTGGCTGAATATTAAGTGTAGGGTCCTAAATTGTTATATTTTGGAATGGCCCTTCATAGAAGTTTCTGTTTTTATCTGTCTTATTTGTGGAAATTTTGTTTTAATTCGGCCAAATAAAAGTATTTTCTTTTCGTTTTATCTTGTTAGTAACAGTGAAAGTTATAATACGAATTGTGAAGGAAATTTTTAAACTTCCTTGCATTTCATCACTACTGCTTTCCAAATTCACCTTTTTATCGCCAGTTTTACCCCTTAGACCTCACCTCCTCGTTCTGCTTCGGCCAAAATGTCCCTTTTTATCCAAATAAGATTTTTCACAGAAAGAAGTTGAAGACTTTTGTCCTCTACATAATTTATATGTTAAATCTCTTAACCCCCCACACCCTTTTACTACTCATTCTATAAGATTTATATTACTAATTTTAAACGTACTTATTATACATTTGTTTTCTCCTTTTTTCTTTTACTATACTCTATTTCGTGGTTTTTAGCCACAAAGCTTAAAGTGTTTTTGCGTTTTTATCAATCAATTTAATTCCTTTATAATGTTCATTATGTTTAGTCAGTTTTAAAAAATTGACTGTGACTCAGTCAAACATTTCAAAATTGTATGGCCAGGAAAAAACAGGGAAGAAGCAAAAATGAAACAAATACATAAAAAAAAACATTTGCAATGATTGTCAACTTTAACAGACTCCAAAAAATCCCCCTAAAAATGACCAAGCCAAAAATCAGGCAGAGGACTACCTCTCTGCCTAATTTTTAGTTAATGAATTAAAGTTATTTCAAATTGCATATTTGAAACCAAGCCACGAGAGATGCTAAGCACAAGTCAACACCCCAAACAACAATAATTCCTAACGCACCCCAGAGTCGTCCGTCTTATTAATAAAAATAAATTGAGAAAAAAAGATACAAAGAAAAAAAAAGAGAAAAAACGATATAAAGAAAAAAAAGTCCATAAATAAAAGTTCAAATAGGGATAAAATCCTTTTAATAGACAGTGATGATGATAACAGTGATAGAAATTCACAAAAAATACCAGATATTTCGGTCACATATACAGTGACCGTCATCAGTAGTAAAGGTCCACGATGAAAGTTAGAAGTTTAAATGTTTTCATGACTTCTAGTTTAAATGATTCATTGACCGTCTAGGACCTCCTTAAAGGAGGCCCTAGACGGTCAATCATTTTGATCAAAAACTTCCGTCAATCGATGAACTCAAGCATGATTGACCGTCTAGGAGCCTGTTTCGCGCTTGAGTCAAGCGTTGACGGTGATCGATAGAAAGTTTGAATGACTCAATCATTTTGATCAATAGCAGTGTGTTAGATTAGCTTGGGCCGAGATTGAAGGGCTGAAGGGTCGATTGAATATTAGTTGAACCACACGTCAAAGGATTGACGGAAACTTTTGATCAAAATGATTGACCGTCTAGGGCCTCCTTTAGAATAGACTTGTATAAACAGGCGAGTACACTTAGCATTAAAATACTTGCGTGAGTTTGTCTTGAAACAATTCAGTACCAAAAAGTGCCTAAGGTGGGACCTCCTCCCATGCTAGATTCCCCGCCGGATCCTTCCAGGATATTGGAATTTGATCCTTAGCTTGGATTCCTGATATAGAACGTAAACTTGAACGTAGAGAAGATTTTCTGATTTAACTTCCTCTGACTTAGAACAATTCCAAATTTAGGAGAAATTCATGTTGAATTAATAAAAGACTACTGGAAAATTTAGATTGGTGACATTGTCGATTTTATCTGCTGGCAATTTGGAAAACTTCTCGAGACAGCTACTACTACTACTACTAACAACTCACCGCAGCACCAAGCCGACTGAGGCCAACACCGCTACGCACGCTCCTCCTCCATCCCAATCTATTCAAAGCCTCCCTTTTTACACCCGCCCACGAAGTTCCGATTTACTTTAAATCTTTCTTCATGATATCCTCTCACCCTATACGAGGACGACCTGCTTTCCGTTTAGCCCTATATGGTTGGCCAAAAAAGAATAACCTTAGGCAATCTGTCATCCTTCATCCGCACAACGTGCCCTAGCCACCTCAACCTTTCTTTTATTACAGCCCTAGAGAGCGGTATTGAACCACATTTTCGTATAGCCTATTGTTTGAAATACGGTCAATCAGCAGGGTACCCAGAACAATCCTTAAGCAATTTCTCTGGAAAACATCTAGCGAATCTTCATCCGCTTTTTCGGAGCGCCCATGCTTCAGAGCCATATTTGACCACTGTCATCACTGTAGCTTCTAACATTCTAATCTTGGTTTGCAGACTTATCTTCCTATTCTTCCAAACTTTTTTTAACTGTGAAAAACACCTTGAGCCTTGGCTATTCTACTTTTAACATCTTTACTAATACTACTACCAAGGTAAGTGAAGCTGCCCACCTGATCAATCTTTTCATTACCCAACGTCACCTTTTCATGTTCACTTATTTCTAGCCTCAGTGACTTAGTCTTCTTAACAGTAATTATCAAACCTATTCTAGCACCCTGAACTTGCAAAACCGCTATAAGTTCATTCATGTTGCTCACACTTCATCTGGGATGCTTAAATCATTAGCATAATCTAAGTCCGTGGAAAATCCCCCCCCCACAGAAAGTACCCCCCCCCCCTGGAAAATAAGGCTTTCCAAACTTGAGAATTTTATTTGAGTTTTAATTTTTTGATTTCCGTAGAGGGAAGGAGTTTTGGTACTTGTCTATTATGGGCCAGTCACTCAAGTTTACGCTA
Organism: Artemia sinica; assembly: GCA_027921565.1. Classification (NCBI taxonomy): domain Eukaryota; kingdom Metazoa; phylum Arthropoda; class Branchiopoda; order Anostraca; family Artemiidae; genus Artemia; species Artemia sinica. The sequence continues at coordinate 55,922,789 of CM051271.1, read as the reverse complement.
AGTAAAACTCGAGAACAAACCGGTTTCTTCGCTAGATTTTTTCAGCTTAGCGCGTTACAAGACAAAGACAAGTGACAGAATATATGGGAAATATATAATTTGGGCCATATATTTGCGCATAAGGGGTGGAGGGGGGGGGGTATTTGGACAGTTTGAAGTCAGAAAACAATCCTTTCTAGTTATATGGCCACTAAAAAATTACAGAAGAATAGCGAGGTATCTGGAAATCTTGTTAACTAAAAAAAAAAGAAAAAAAAATCAGTATTAGTAAAAAAAAAATAGTAAAGTAAATGTATTGTTTCAGTTAAGTGTTTTTTCCAAGTCTTAAGTGCTTTTTTTTCAATGACCGTTTTTCCAAGTATTAAATACTATTTTTAGGTTAATTTGGTGTTTCATTTGAGTGTTTTATGACGATCGCTCATCAAAGTTTATGATATTTGTGCCTTTCATTTATGTTATTTTTCTGTGTTCATGGCCGTATATTTGGCTTTTAAATACACTTATCTATCTATCTATCTAATATGAAGAATAATTTTACCAAACACATTTTACATGCAGACCTACTATACTTTACCCCCCCCCCCCTAATGTGCAAATCTATAGCCCAAATTTATTTAATCGGTGTGTTCTCGAATTTTACACAGCGTAAACTTGAGTGTATGGTGCATAATACACAAATACCAAAGTTATTTCCCTCTACAGAAATAATAAAAAAAATAAATCTCACATACAATTTTCAATTTGGAAAGCCTTAATTTTCTCTACGGGGGGGGGGGATAAACGCCTAGAGCCACACATCACGATGAGCTTATAGCAACTGAACTAGGCTGTGACGACACTGCTTAAATTGTCAATTACAATATGTGGGGGAAACAATTAACAACATATATAAGAGATTTTCGGGACATAAAACTACAATTACCAAGGAAAAAACTAATAATTATCTAGTTCAACATTGTAATAATGGTACTTGCTCAGTATCTAATCTAACTATTACAATTTTAGAAATTTGAGCCCTAAATGGAAGGTTCTACTTGGAAATATTTTGCTAGATTTAAGGTGCTTTTGCTGGTAAATTTACAACGACTTACATTTATTGATGACGACTTTGCATGGATTTGGACATTTCTATTTGGTTGACGGTTCGGGTATACTGTTTGGTCCTAGGTAGTTGGATAGATGGGTAAGGTAAAAGCCTCGTTCAAGTGCACATTTGTCTCAATTGCTGGATTGGGACGACAGTTTTTTTTTTTTTTTTTTTTTTTTTTTTTTTTTTTTTTTTTTTTTTTTTTTTTTTTTTTTTTTTTTGCCAAGTAATTACCTCTTAAACATAATATGAATCCAGGTTGGATCTAGTGCTGGTTGGAGGAATTATCAAAAATTCCTCCCCGACGGACCTTAACCCTGGTCCAGGTTTTACCTGAAATTGATGATTATTTGGCGAATTTATCACTTATTTTAAAAGGGTAGCATAAGCAAATGTTCTATTTAGGGTAGTTTTTTTTTTTTTTTTTTTTTTTTTTTTTTTTTTTTATGATTGTTAGAGTAACCTTATTACTTGTGGACTTTTGGCTTGGCTTTTGGAGATGTTTTGGATTTTTCTATTGTTTGTCGTTTTGGCTTTATTTAATTTCTGATTTTATATTGAATAATATTGGTAAGGATTATATTCAAAGGGGTCTGCCGAATATTAGTAAGTGTAATGGTCGTTGTTTTCTTTGTCAAGATCACTTCATCCCTCGAAATTATGTTAAAAGCACTTTATATAATAAAAAGTTTCAATGTTTATTAACTGGACAGGTAAATTGTAAAACAAATAATATTATCTATTTACTAGAATGTAAAAATTGTCAATTACAATATGTGGGGGAAACAATTAACAACATATATAAGAGATTTTCGGGACATAAAACTACAATTACCAAGGAAAAAACTAATAATTATCTAGTTCAACATTGTAATAATGGTACTTGCTCAGTATCTAATCTAACTATTACAATTTTAGAAAATCTGGACCTAGAAAACTTTACTAAAGAAGAAAAAAATAATAAATTACGCAGACAAGAAGAGTATTGGATCCATGCCCTGGGTACCGCGTATCCTTTTGGGCTAAATGATCGAGTTGCGAAATACGGAGACATGTCGAATGTAGTTGCTAATTGTATCAATGGGTTAACTGAGCACCCTTCTTTTAATTGCCCCACTAAACGTAAAAACCGATCAAGAGGACATAGGAAAAATAATAAAAAGAATTATTTAGATTTAAATGCATTTTTAATCGATTTAGGTCACATATTTGAGACTAATGGAATGACTAGTTTAATAAAATCTTTAAATAAGTTATCAAGGAATAATTTAATAAAAGTATTCTGGATTGCAAAAAGTAGAACAACATGTAACTCAAAAAATAAATTAATTTATGATGCAGTTTGCATTTTAGCTAAATCAAAATTTATTTCAAAATATAATAAATCTGATAAAATTGTAAATAAGGATAATAGATTATATTTGTCTATTAATTTTTGTTCTAAACAAATAGAAGATATTAATTTGCCAAGAATCTTAAACCAGCGGAGAGTAAAGAATGCCCTTCCATGTAATTTGGTGTATAATGGTAGTCCAATTTTAACATATAAATTTTCAAAAACAATTGGTCAAATGATTTTTAACTATAATTCAATACTTAAAAAACTGGACAGGGGGAGTAATTGGAAACCGGTTTGTAATTGTGAGCAATTTTTACCGTATGTGGATCAAACTTATAAGCATATTGTAACGGGGGATTTGTCCATTATAAAGCATCGTGATCTTCAAAATATAATGAAAATGGGTGCTAAGTTCCGTCTTTCTTACCGCATAAGGCCAGCAGATATTCTTAGGGGATTAAAGAATGATTTAAACTTATTTATTGATAATTGGTGCAAGAAGGAGAAAATTACTAAAGATAGATTTCAGAATTGGATAAATTTGATTTTGACTAGTGTAAGAAATAGCATGTATAGAATTAATCCAACAGATTCTGTGAAAAATTCAATATTTTATAATGCCAATATGAAACAAGCAATTGCTAATATACAGAATGAATTTATAATTGTACCAGTTGATAAAGCTAGCAATAATTTTGCCATAATTTGTCAGAAACTCTATTGTGATATTTTATCAAAAGAGTTACAAACAACAAATACATACGAAAAGGCCCATATGGAGGAGAATAGTTTAATTGAAAATATAGAAGAAAGAATTTTGAAAAATTTCAATATTAAAATAAATGATAATGATAAACAGTTTCCTTTCTTATATTGGACGATAAAATTTCATAAAAATCCACCAAAACCACGTTTTATTGCTGGGGCAGCAAGGTGTCCAACCAGAATTGCGGCTACTGATCTATCTTTAATTTTAGGAGAAATTAGAAATAAATTTAAAGCATATTGCTCCGGAATTAAAAAATTTTCTAACTTTAACCCATATTGGAGTGTTAATAACTCGTTACAAGTGATAGATTCTTTGGCGAATGTTTCAGCTAAAAGAGTCGATTCATTTGATTTTACTACTTTGTATACAAATTTGTCACTAAATTTAGTATTCGAAAAATTGAAAATGGTGATAAAGAAATCTTTTCTTTTGTCTAATATCGGATTTTTGAAAATTGATACTTTTAATAAAAAAGCCCGATGGACGAATTTCTTTAGAAGTACTATTAATTCAAGATGTTATAGCTTGGATATGGTATGCGATTTATTGGAATTTGTTCTATTTAATACATTTATAAGATTCAATGGGAATTTATATAAACAAACTGTAGGTATTCCTATGGGTGGGAATGCGAGTCCATTCATAGCAGACCTGTTTTTAAGTCAATTAGAATATGAATATATGATAAATAAAAATAGCCCAAGCAATGTAAAATATAACCTTTCAAATAATAAAAGATATCTGGACGACCTCTTAGTAATAAATTGTGCAGAGTTTATTGAGATTTCAAAAAATATTTATCCACAAGAGTTAATTCTTGAGCCTAGCTATGGGATGGGACACTCCGACCATTTCTTAGATTTAAATATTAATATTTCAAATAATAATAAATTAGTTTTTAAATTATATAATAAAACGGATGATTTTAATTTTGAAGTAATTAATTTTCCATTTCTTGAAAGTAATATACATTCAAATATTACTTATTCGGCTTATTATTCCCAATTATTTAGGTATGCAAAAATATGCAGTAATTACACAGATTTTAAAAATAGATGTAAAAAGCTGAGCGAAAAACTGATCTTAAGAGGTTTTTCTGCCAAAAAAATTAGTTGGCAATTCAAAAAATTTAGTTTCATGTATCATGAACTTTTAAGTAAATATACAAAAAATTATAAAGAAATACTGAATGATATTTTAATATAATTTCTCTTGCGCTTTTCTTTTTTGGATGTTTGAGTTTGTAGGGGTTTTCAAACAAGCTTGAGGATCTTTAAATTGGTAATTGGTTCCAGATACCAATAAAAGATACATCTGGACATGTCTTCATTTGTTCCAGAATGGTCTCTTTCAGTGACCTCTGGGATTTTATTATGGAAACATTGAAACACTTTTTGTATGTAATTTTTAATAGCTTGACTAGTATGCATGTATTTCACAAGTTTTACCTGACATAGGGTTACCATATAGATCTTATGGTAGAGGCTCCACCGTGCCGGGTAAAGAATGTAAAGCCTCGAAACCCGTTAAGGCAGGTGGTATTTCTTCTGATGAGCCCTAAATGGAAGGTTCTACTTGGAAATATTTTGCTAGATTTAAGGTGCTTTTGCTGGTAAATTTACAACGACTTACATTTATTGATGACGACTTTGCATGGATTTGGACATTTCTATTTGGTTGACGGTTCGGGTATACTGTTTGGTCCTAGGTAGTTGGATAGATGGGTAAGGTAAAAGCCTCGTTCAAGTGCACATTTGTCTCAATTGCTGGATTGGGACGACAGTTTTTTTTATATATAGTATATATATATATATATATATATAGATATATATATATATATATATATATTATATATTATATATTATATATATATATTATATATATATATATATATATAATATATATATATATATATATATATATATATATATATATATAATATATATATATATAATAATATATATATATGTATATTAAATGCATATACATATATATATATACGTATATATATATATATATATATATATATATATATATATATATATATATATATATATTATATATATATATATATATATATATATATATATATATATATATATATATATATATATATATATATATATATATATATATATATATATATATATGTACATATATATATAATTTTTTCTAGTTTCCATCTGGATCAAAACTTTTATTTGTTTTTGCATATTTCCCTTTATATTGTAAACTGAAAGGCAGTGAGTCTTAAAAACTATTTGTCTAATTCAGCTTATAACATGAAGGGAGTGAAAATTCTCTGTAGATGGTTACGTTGCTTAAGACCAATCATCAATCTAATCCATAACTTTGACGAATAAAAGAAACCGATCCACCCACCCCGGCAAAATTTTACTCAGGTTTTTGTTTCGCTTGAAGAACCGAATTGAGTCAAATTTTATCAATGCTTTGAAAACTAGGTAGCCAAAAATACAGGACAATTTAGGATTCGGGGACGGGGGGGAGAGCCGAATCCTATTGAAGAACCGAATTGTACATTCTTTTGTTGCTACTGGGAGTTGGCGGCAGCAACTTTTGAAAGTCCCGCTTCCTTTGATTTGTGAATTTTAATCATTTTTTTAAAGTGCCCTTTTCTTAATTTGTCAGGTTAATAGCTTGTATTCTTTCTTTTTCCGTTTTATCCCTCCATTTTCTGTTTCATTCTGTTTCTGTTGCCGTTTCTATATAGTTTTTATTTTCGCCGAAGAGCGAAATATATTCTCGTCTTTTTCTCTTCTTTTCTTTTTTGCTCATTTCTTACCTGTTTCTTTGCAACAATGTTTCCTTTTGTTTTGGATGGATAAATAGTTCATTAGCTGCTTCCTGACAATCTGTTCCTATTTCAGAAATTATTTTTAAGTCTTAGACATAACGTTATCAAGCGCATACAACACATAAGATCCATATACTGTTATACACAAGCTTTTTTTCCGAGGTGTCTCCCACTTCAAAAACCTGTACACCAGGTTGCGCTTGCCACGCGTGGAAGAAGTGTGCCACGCGTGCCGGAACAATTAACAAGGTGGCCAAGAGTGGATGGCCCTTGCTTTTTTCCCAGAAGATTGGAACAGTCAGTTTTAAAGATTGCACTTGCAACATGGGGCATAAATGTGCCACATGTGGTGGAACAAATAGCACTCCAAGATGTACACCACGGGGCCAAGAGTGGGGAACCCATCGGTATTCCAGAAGATTTAAAATTTCAATTGGGAAATCAGCGTTTATTCAAAATACCTATTCAAGTTCCAATAGATTAATATGCATATGGCTTGCATAACTTAAATTCTTGTCTTTTTAGATATCAAAACTTTTATTTCATCTTTGTGTGTATCTTAGATTCTTAGTAAGTAAACTCGTCAATTATAGGATAATTCTCACGAAAGTTTCCCAAATTGTCAGCAGATAAAATCAACCCTGTTACCAATCTAAATTTTCGAGCAGTATTTTATTAAACATCCAAAATAAAACTCTTCAAAGTTTAGAAATTTTTCTTGATCAGAGGAAACTAAATAAGAGAATCCTTTTCGGCCAACCGTCTAGGACTAACCAAAATCAGGTCGTCAGCGGTTGCGGTGGGAGGATGACATAAAGAAAGATTTATGGAAAATGGAAACTTCCTGGCAGGGTCTAAAGAGGGAGGCTTTGAATAGATTGGGATGAAGGAGGAGCATGCGTAGTTGTGTTGGCCTCAGGCGGCTTGGCGTTGCGGTGAGTTGTTAATAGTTTCTTCTTAACAGCCAAGCTCCTGTCACCACAGTTTTTTTGCAGTCTGTTTTCTTCTTATCAAGGAGGCACACTTGTGCCTCTAGAAAGAGGCGACCCACCACAATGTTAAGCGACTTCAGGTCCTAGAAGTCGCAGAGAGACGGCGGTAATCGCATTTTGTAGCCCAAGCTCAAACTAAGAAACTTGCAAAATTTCATCCTCCTCCGACTTTATCTTCATGGGGTAAACTGGGCCGGAAGTTTCGACCCTCCCACCACAGCCCCCCTTTAACGTTGTCCGATTGGGCTGAAATTTAGAGGTTAAGCTTTCCTAGGGCCCAGGAGCTTATCCTCGAAATTTCAGCTCAATCCGATCCACTCCTTCCCTGTTTTCATAAAAACCAAATATAGCCACTTAAAATTCATTTCTTTTTTTTTTCTTATCCACGCCTACAGGCCACAGTTGGCAACTGATCGGGTGAATGAGGACTCATTCGAAGCAGAATTCGACCTGTTAGGGCCTTTTGATATTTTCAGACCGAAAAAATTATCCCCCGAATTTACATTTACGAAAAACCTCGTTTTCCTATAATAGCCCATGTTAATTTTTCCCACCACAACCCCCTTTAACGTTGTCTGATCGGGCTGAAATTTAGAGGATAAGCTTTCCTGGGGCCTGGGAGCTTATCTTCGAAATTTCAGCTCAATCTGATCACTCCTTCCCTGTTTTCCAAAAAACAAATATCAAGTTTTGTGGGAATTTGCTTGCGTCAAAAATAGATGCCATTTACTAAAAAACAATTACATTTGTGTCTCTTTAGTCCAGCGGTTGATACTCCAGACTGTCAGGCGGAAAACACAGGTTCGATTCACCGTCAGAGCAAATTTTTTATATACTGAATTTAAACTTTAAAAAAGAAACTCAGTTTCTTTTTTAAATTATTTGAAAAAAATTACGTTTTCTAAAGAGTTAAAGAGGCTGAGTTACAAGGTCAACCCTTAAAACGTACAGGGATTAGGAGGCACAGTTGGGGGGCTGTTAAAGAGGCTGAGTCACAAGTTCGAACCTTAAAACGTACAGGGATTAGGAGGCACCCTGTACGACGTGATTTGAGTATTCAGGAATTAAAAGCCTTTAACACAAGAATGTTTCAAGAGCGGTGGGTTTGGGGGGCGGCAGCCCCCCTACTTTAACTCCTGACACGATCAGCTAACAGTTAGTCAAGCAATAATAAGTAATAAACTGTACAAAAACGTGCAGAAATTATTTGAAAAAAACTACGTTTTCTAAAGAGTTAAAGAGGCTGAGTTACAAGGTCGAACCTTAAAACGTACAGGGATTAGGAGGCACAGTTGGGGGGCTGCCGCCCCCAAACCCCCCGCTTTCGGCAGCCTTTAAATAAAAAAAAAGTTCTTTAAACTGAAAGTACGGAGCGACATTAAATCTTAAAACGAACAGAAATTATTCCGTATATGAAAGGGGCTGTGCCCTCCTCAGTGCCTCGCTCTTTACGCTAAAGTTTGTACTTGTCTCACAAAACTAGTTTTTTGAGACAAGTCAAAACTTTAGCGTAAAGAGCGAGGCGTTGAGGAGGGCACAGCCCCTTTCATATACGGAATAATTTCTGTTCGTTTTAAGATTTAATGTCGCTCCTTACTTTCAGTTGAAAGAACTTTTTTTATTATTTAAAGGCTGCGAAAGCGGGGGGTTTGGGGGGCGGCAGCCCCCCAACTGTGCCTCCTAATCCCTGTACGTTTTAAGGTTCGACCTTGTAACTCAGCCTCTTTAACTCTTTAGAAAACGTAGTTTTTTTTCAAATAATTTCTGCAACGTTTTTTGTACAGTTTATTACTTATTATTGCTTGACTAACTGTTAGCTGATCGTGTCAGGAGTTAAAGTTGGGGGCTGCCGCCCCCAAACCCCCCATTTCGAGGATAAGCTCCCAGGCCCCAGGAAAGCTATCCTCTAAATTTCAGCTCAATCTGATCACTCCTTCCCTGTTTTCCAAAAAACAAATATCAAGTTTTGTGGGAATTTGCTTGCGTCAAAAATAGATGCCATTTACTAAAAAACAATTACATTTGTGTCTCTATAGTCCAGCGGTTGATACTCCAGACTGTCAGGCGGAAAACCCGGGTTCGATTCACCGTCAGAGCAAATTTTTTATATACTGAATTTAAACTTTAAAAAAGAAACTCAGTTTCTTTTTTAAATTATTTGAAAAAAATTACGTTTTCTAAAGAGTTAAAGAGGCTGAGTTACAAGGTCGACCCTTAAAACGTACAGGGATTAGGAGCACAGTTGGGGGGCTGTTAAAGAGGCTGAGTCACAAGTTCGAACCTTAAAACGTACAGGGATTAGGAGGCACCCTGTACGACGTGATTTGAGTATTCAGGAATTAAAAGCCTTAACACAAGAATGTTCAAGAGCGGGGGTTTGGGGGGCGGCAGCCCCCCTACTTTAACTCCTGACACGATCAGCTAACAGTTAGTCAAGCAATAATAAGTAATAAACTGTACAAAAACGTGCAGAAATTATTTGAAAAAAACTACGTTTTCTAAAGAGTTAAAGAGGCTGAGTTACAAGGTCGAACCTTAAAACGTACAGGGATTAGGAGGCACAGTTGGGGGGCTGCCGCCCCCCAAACCCCCCGCTTTCGCAGCCTTTAAATAAAAAAAAGTTCTTTAAACTGAAAGTAAGGAGCGACATTAAATCTTAAAACGAACAGAAATTATTCCGTATATGAAAGGGGCTGTGCCCTCCTCAACGCCTCGCTCTTTACGCTAAAGTTTGACTTTCTCGCAACTCTTTTTTTTTTAACAATAAAAACTTTAGCGTAAAGAGCGAGGTGTTGAGGAGGGCACAGCCCCTTTCATATACGGAATAATTTCTGTTCGTTTTAAGATTTAATGTCGCTCCTTACTTTCAGTTGAAAGAACTTTTTTTATTATTTAAAGGCTGCGAAAGCGGGGGGTTTGGGGGGCGGCAGCCCCCCAACTGTGCCTCCTAATCCCTGTACGTTTTAAGGTTCGACCTTGTAACTCAGCCTTTTTAACTCTTTAGAAAACGTAGTTTTTTTCAAATAATCCCTTATAATAAGGGCGTCAGGCTTGTTCACTTCTAAGTTTATTGACCACATTTATTTATTTATTCATTAGTTGTTTGGTTGGGCACATTTCGCTGGATTGGGAATGTGAGGAATTGTTGAAATATTGTAGCGACTTGGAATGACATTTTGTTCAATGTATTGTGGTTTTTGCTTATTTTCTGTAACTAGCTTTCTGAAAGTGTATATTGTGTACAGAGGCGTTACTATCCAAAATATTGGGGGGGGGGGGGGGTGGCAATGGATTTGATCAACTTTTTGATCATTTTACCAACTGATTTGGTGACATTGCTATTAAATTACTTAATTTTTTGTTTCCTACAGACTGAGACTGGTCTTCTATCACTTATTTTACGTCAAATAGTCCTTCAGCTAATATACCATAACAAAAAAATAAAATAAAAAAATAAACGAGTAAATTAGAGGTACTTCGTGCCCCTATTTTACCGACTCAAATTTTTCACCCACTGGTTCAAAACATTTGGGGGGGGGATACCTTTCACCCCCCATAAGTGATGCCCTTGACAGTTTTTTAATCGAAAACTACCTCGGTGGCAAAATTTTGTAAGCAATTCAAAGTTGCTTGCGCTCACCTCCCAATGTAAGTCTCCTTCCAAATAGCGCAAATTAGTCCCAGGTGGTTCGAACACCTACTACATATGCCGACGACAAGCCTAGCCCGAATAGTCTATAATTTCAATCCAAAAGCTCATGGCTGGTGCCAACCGAGGGGCAGACCCCGAATAAGTTGGTAGGATAGCCTGAATAAACTCCTGGAGGTTACTAACATTGCTGTCAACGAGGCCCCACTCTTATCAGCAAACCAGTCAACCTAGAGGAGCAGAGTTGCGATGCTTGCTACCCCCCCCCAATGTGGCAGAACCCTTAAGTCAAATAAGTCATAGACACATTTATTTGTGTACACATATATATTTTATTAAGCAAATTCAAAACTTACCCAAGAAAAAGTCAAAGTAACATCATAATTCTGTTTGGTAAGTGGATAGATCTGAGACTTAAGAATCCATTGATGTAAGTGTCTGGCTCTTTTGGTGCAGGTTACAGCTTAAGGCTTGTCGCATAATTGCTTGTTCCAGAGAAAAAATTTAACTTAGGAACAATCTATTAATTGTAGACAATCGAGGCCTGGAAATCAGATCATTTGCCCCTCTTCTTTCTGGATTAGAAAGAACGTTTAGTATGATGTCGATCATCTTCTTCTTAAAAAAAAAGAAAAAAAGAAGATACTAAAGCGAGATAGAGTTGCAGGAAAAGATATAGAGGGAAATGAAAAAGTTTGTGATACCTTGGATGTGAATGAAGATTTTTTTTTTTTTTTGTGAGGAAGAATTAGCGACAGTACTAAAAAAAAAAAGAAAAAAAGGCTCCAGATGCTGATAGGGTGGTAAATAAGTTTCTTAAATATGGTGGCTCTGAGGTTAGAAATAAGTTACTGAAGATTAAGAACATGATTTTTGAAAAAGGGGAAGTACCTAACGATTTTAGAAAAACCTTAATTAAGCCACTTTAAGAAAGGTAATAAAAGTGAGTGTGGTAATTATCGAGGCATTAGTCTAGTCTCTGTAGGTAGTAAATTACTTAGTAATATGATACTTATTAGACTGAGAGATGCCGTAGACAAAGTTTTAAGAGCAGAACAGTGCGGTTTTAGAAAAGGTAGAGGTTGTGTCGACCAAATTTTCACTCATAGGCTAATAATTGAGAAGTACCTGAGTTGACAAACACCTTTGGTCCTCGGTTTTATAGATTACGAGCAAGCGTTCGATTCTGTTGATAGAAGAGGTTTAGTGAAGGTTTTATCTTCGTATGGTATGCCGGACAAATACATTAAAACGATTAGTGCTATGTACAAGAATAACACTGCTGCGGTGAAGGAAATGAGGTTAGCAGCTGGTTTTGCATTAAATCAGGAGTTAAGCAGGGTTGTGTTCTATTCTACTTCATATGGATTATTTTGATGGACTTCGTCTTAAGGAGCACAGGAAAGGCAATGGGAGACCATGGAATCAAATGGGGAGGAAAAAGTCTCCTGGACTTGGATTATGCTGATGATTTAAGCATCCCAGATGAAAGTGTGAGCAACATGAATGAACTTATAGCGGTTTTGCAAGTTCAAGGTGCTAGAATAGGTTTGATAATTAATGTTAAGAAGACTAAGTCACTGAGGCTAGAAATTAGTGAACATGAAAAGGTGACGTTGGGTAATGAAAAGGTTGATCAGGTGGGCAGCTTCACTTACCTTGGTAGTAGTATTAGTAAAGATGTTAAAAGTAGAATAGCCAAGGCTCAAGGTGTTTTTCACAGTTAAAAAAAGTTTGGAAGAATAGGAAGATAAGTCTGCAAACCAAGATTAGAATGTTAGAAGCTACAGTGATGACAGTGGTCAAATATGGCTCTGAAGCATGGGCGCTCCGAAAAGCGGATGAAGATTCGCTAGATGTTTTCCAGAGAAATTGCTTAAGGATTGTTCTGGGTACCCTGCTGATTGACCGTATTTCAAACAATAGGCTATACGAAAAATGTGGTTCAATACCGCTCTCTAGGGCTGTAATAAAAGAAAGGTTGAGGTGGCTAGGGCACGTTGTGCGGATGAAGGATGACAGATTGTCTAAGGTTATTCTTTTTGGCCAACCATATAGGGCTAAACGGAAAGCAGGTCGTCCTCATATAGGGTAAGAGGATATCATAAAGAAAGATTTAAAGTAAATCGGAACTTCGTGGGCGGGTGTAAAAAGGGAGGCTTTGAATAGATTGGGATGGAGGAGGAGCGTGCGTAGCGGTGTTGGCCTCAGTCGGCTTGGTGCTGCGGTGAGTTGTTAGTAGTAGTAGTAGTAGCTGTCTTGAAAGTTTTCCAAATTGCCAGCAGATAAAATCGACAATGTCACCAATCTAAATTTTCCAGTAGTCTTTTATTAATTCAACATGAATTTCTCCTAAATTTGGAATTGTTCTAAGTCAGAGGAAGTTAAATCAGAAAATCTTCTCTACGTTCAAGTTTACGTTCTATATCAGGAATCCAAGCTAAGGATCAAATTCCAATATCCTGGAAGGATCCGGCGGGGAATCTAGCATGGGAGGAGGTCCCACCTTAGGCACTTTTTTGGTACTGAATTGTTTCAAGACAAACTCACGCAAGTATTTTAATGCTAAGTGTACTCGCCTGTTTATACAAGTCTATTCTAAAGGAGGCCCTAGACGGTCAATCATTTTGATCAAAAGTTTCCGTCAATCCTTTGACGTGTGGTTCAACTAATATTCAATCGACCCTCCAGCCCTTCAATCTCGGCCAAAGCTAATCTAACACACTGCTATTGATCAAAATGATTGAGTCATTCAAACTTTCTATCGATCTCTGTCAACGCTTGACTCAAGCGTGAAACAGGCTCCTAGACGGTCAATCATGCTTGAGTTCATCGATTGACGGAAGTTTTTGATCAAAATGATTGACCGTCTAGGGCCTCCTTTAAGGAGGCCCTAGACGGTCAATGAATCATTTAAACTAGAAGTCATGAAAACATTTAAACTTCTAACTTTCATCGTGGACCTTTACTATTGATGACGGTCACTGTATATGCGACCGAAATATCTGGTATTTTTTTGTGAATTTCTATCACTGTTATCATCATCAGGAAAAACCTAGTGGACGACCAAAACTCATTTGATTAAAGTTCGGTAGCTGACTAGACTATTGAAGTACCAAGGACAGTAAAATCATGTCTTTGTCTCAGATTCGGACTCGAGTTTGGGGATCGTGTCATATCATTCACCGACCTATCTAATGATTTGAACATTCTATTGTACTCCACGGAGCAACTGTTGGAAATACTCCGAATTCTGCAGGATGAAGCAGCAAAAGCTGGATTTCAGCTGGTTGCAAACAACCTCGCAGCTGACCGAAAAATCGCTGGTGCAACAGCCTGTTCAATTTTCTGGCGCTCGATATAATCAATTTTGATGAAGTATAGACGCCCGCCATGCCCCGAAGCAGATAGAGGATACTGATGTCACTCTATGCCGTTCAGTGTCCGGCAGGAGACAGCGTCAGTCAAGTCATTAACATAAAAACAATTCCCCCCTGGATCCATCTTAGGTCTGAAAGCTGTAATTTGCAGTTTTTTCTTTTGTTTTTTTTAGAGTCTTTCTTAGGATAGCACAACATTTTCGTCAGTATTGCCACCTTGAACCTTAAAAATAAATAAGCGTACAAATAACCGTAAAAACAAATAAATAAGTAAAAATAAATAACGTTTTCGTCAGTATTGCCACCTTGAACCGTAAAAATAAATAAGCGTACAAATAACCGTAAAAACAAATAACAAATAAGTAAAAATAAATAACTAATCACTTATATTTGACAACGCTCTTTGTTCATAAGAAATACAAGCATTAACAATGTGCCAATTCCCAAAGGAAACTACATCTATGTAGAAACACAACTATTTAAATATGTTTGATACTATTTTTTTTGGTTTTTTTTTTTGGTTTTAGCTTATTGTTGGCCAATTTTTCACCCACTTTTCTTTTTCTTCAATTTGGTGTACTCTCAACCAAAAAAACCGAACTTTCGAAGGAAAGTTCAGTTTGGCTAGCCGATAATTACCTCATACGTTGGTACATCTATTAACAAAAGCTTTCTTCGGTTTTGCAATGCAAAGACGGGGTCAAGACACCACAATTCCACCGAAAACAAACGTTTCCACAACGATCCAGTCACTCTCCATAGCCAATTCAGACCAGTTTCTATTTTGAACTAAATCCCTTATAATTCCTTAACTCTCAATGAGCGGGGAGGAGGGTGGGACTCTATGTACCAACGTATGAGGTAAGTATCGGCTAGCCAAACTGAACTTTCCTTCGAAAGTTCGGTTTTGGCGTCGCCATTACCTCATACGTTGGTACATCTATTAACAAAAGCTTAGATTCCAACCGATTTGGTGGTGGGTTCATAAATCAACTAATATAAAATATTAGTTTCAAACTCAACTATTCAAATGTATAAACTACAAAACTGTCTGAACCGCAACAAAATGTTGAGCATCGGTTCGATCTTCTATTTCATGAAGATAGTGTTGTCTGGGAGTAGATTCCGAAGACCAGCCGGCAGTGCTCATTATATCAGCAAGTGCTACTGATTTTGATAGCGCCCATGACGTCGTCATGGATCTTGTGTCACGTGCTTTCCTTTTTCTACACTCTTCTTTTGCTGCCTCATATTCCATAGTTATGGCCTGCTTTATCCAAGAAGAAATGGTTCCAGCTGCCACCTCTCGTGGTGCTGTTTTAGAAAAAGGAATGAAGAACCTTTTTCTCCCTTTTCTGACCGCCACGTTAGCTGTTCCCTGTGCGTACGCCGATAGTATTCTCACTGGACACAAAGCTGGATCTGCATCTAGCGCGGGAAGAAGGATAGGAGAAGGTGTCTCATGAGGCTTCACGGTTTCGGCTCTAAATGAAGGGAGAAACCTGAGAGTTACTGAATTATCCGAAAATTGTTCTGTACTGAAAGACAAGGCATGTATTTCACTCCTTCGACGACCCGATGCGATGGCAGTAATGAATACCGTCTTAAGAGTAACATCCTTCATACCAATATTCCACAAGTCAAGAAATCGTGAAGTTCTAAAATACCTTAGAACAAGGCCACGACCCCAAGCAGGAATATCATGTTGTGTCCGCCGTGACTCGTGCCAAAATTCTGTACTATTTTCGTCAAACAAGTATCTTTGCTGATATCTGTTCCTGTAGCTAGAGCTAGCGTTCCGCATTGTGCTGCTTTACAACCTTCTATCGTTGATGGTGCGAGGTTTCGACCAGTCTTTAGATATATCATGAATTCTGCAACTGTCTGAGTTCTGGTTGTGAGAGGATTAATCTTCCTTTCACTACACCAGCCTACGAACACTTGCCATTTTCCATTGAACAATTCAATGGTAGATCGTCACTGGACCGGGCCATTGCACGGGCTGATTCTTTAGAAAAACCTCTCTTTTCGAGTCCACGCTCGATATCTTCCAGCCGTGTAAATTTAGATTCCTTAGTGCTGGGTGGTGAAGTCGACCCTGCTGGAGGAGATCTGACTAATCTCCGAGGGGTATAGGCAAGTCTACTAGCAGGTTGAGAAGATTCATATACCAAGCTTGGCGAGGCCCTCACGGAGCAATTAGCATTATTTCAGCACTTCACAAACTTTCGAACCTTCTCCAGAACCTTTGGGATCAGGGCAAATGGAGGGAAGGCATAGCTGTGTTTGTTCGACCAATCGTGGACAAGGGCATCTGCGCCGATCGCAAGAGAATCTGGAACTGGTGAGAAATATACGTCGATCTTCCGGTTCAATCGAGTCGCGAATAGATCGACTTCTGGCAGTCCATACTCTTTTGACAGGGCTCTGAAGACACTCTCGTTGAGACTCCATTCCGTGGGCAGACCTTTTTCTTCTCGTGACAGTGTGCCGGCTACTAGATTGAGTGACCCAGCGATGTGTCTTGCCCTCAAGTGAACGTTCAGGGCCATCGTAATCTCGAAGAGCTTTATGGGTTCCTCCTCTAGGGAGAAAGAACGGGTTCCGCCCTCTTTGTTAATGTAATTGACTACAGTCGAGTTGTCCGTCGCTATTATGACTACCTCGTTTCCTAGCTCCTCCGCAAAGGCTTTGATTGTGTTGGCTACGGCTCTCATCTCGAGGCAATTTATATGAAGAGGTTTCTGTTCTGGAGACCAAGTCTCCGAAGTGTCTTGATGTGGGTCCTCTAGATAGCCACCCCGCCCGTAGGTTGAGCTGTCGGTGAATATTGTTTTGGAAACAATAGGGGGCTTGAGAGGAAGGCCTTGACTCAGCCAATCTTTGTTCAGCCACTTTGAAAATGCCTCTTTCATCTCTGTAGTCATTAGGATGTTTAAGTCTATGTTGCTCCAAGACTTGTCCCACAATCTTAGCATTAGTAACTGACATTTCCTGAGATGTAGTCTGTTGTAAGGAATTGCTCTTGAGCCCGCATTGAATAGTCTAATCAGCTTCATCAGTTGCCTTATTGAGGCATGCGATTTTTCCAGAGCTGCCTTGACTGCATGTATCAAGTTCTGAATCTTTTCCGGGGTTAGGTACACCCTCTGTACCTCCTGGTCTACCAGAAAACCCGAGAAATATGGTCCGTCGCATAGGTTGCAATTCTGATTTTTTGCTCGCATGAACCCGAGTCTATGCAGGAGAATCATCTGATATCTCGCTCAGCATGAACCCAATTCTGAGCTGGAGAATCATAATGGTCTTTACATTGTTCTATACTAATGACTTTTGGTAATTGTGCAGAATTTATTTGTTCATGTAAGCATGCCATTGGATGGTTTGAAGATGGCCATAGCTCACGATGGCACTTTGAACTGATATATTTTGTTTTTGAAAGTGAACCCTAACCTCATTCTGTGAGTTAGGTCCTTAAAGTCGGCGGAAAACATGAAATACTTTCCAGAGATAATAATTTTGAGTAAGCTCTAGAAAGAATATTTGAAAGATGCTGCTGACATCTATTAACAGAATCCAAGACTTTACCAGTTTTTGGGATAGTGTCAGGAGAGACGTTCTCTGCCTTTGACATCTTTATGACAGTACCTAGTTCTTGGTATTAACTAAACATATAAAACATTTTTATTAGTAAAAAAGAAAATGAGTTTATACTCAAAATATTTGTGTAATAGGAGAGGAACTTCCTACCCTCCCAGCATACATATTGCACAGTTATTCACAACATCTTTTTGGGAGTATGTGTAATGATTGCTAATGATTATACCTTCTTCAATAGAGATATCCAGGACACTATTGCGATATTGTATATAAAAATTCAAATTTTGATTTGAATTTTAGTACCTTAAAAGACTGTTCCACGAGTCTTTCTTTTGTTCATTTTTGTGCCACTAAAGTGGTTAATTCAAATGTTGAAAAGATGAAAAACCATATCATGTAAGTTTTGCAACCTTTTTCATTTTAAATTCTTATGCGTTTTTAAAATGCATTGATGCACTTCAGAAATGTTTCTCCTATGTTTCCTACATAGGAAACATATACACATTTTAACATATTTATCTATATTTATATAAATATCTACTTTTATTGTAGGCCTGGTGTTTAGTAGGCCAGATAATTATTTGTATTTTAATGGTTTAGCTGCGGTAAATCCAGTATTTGGGTATGGATAATACCTTTCATAGGTTTATATTTTATAAGTTTACACAAGGTCATAACGCCTAGGGCGTATAGGCCGTCATAACATAAGGTCATAACGCCTATGGCGTACAGGCCGTTATTACATAAGGTCATAACGCCTAGGGCTTATAGGCCGTCATTACATAAGGTCATAACGCCTAGGACGTATAGGCCGTCATAACATAAGGTCATAACGCCTAGGGCGTACATGCCGTTATTACATAAGGTCATAACACCTAGGGCGTACAGGCCGTCATTACATAAGGTCATAAAGTCTAGGGCGTACAGGCCGTCATTACATAAGGTCATAATGCCTAGGGCGTGTAGGCCGTCATAACATAAGGTCATAACGCCTAGGGCGTACAGGCCGTTATTACATAAGGTCATAACGCCTAGGACGTATAGGCCGTCATTACATAAGGTCATAACGCCTAGGACGTACAGACCATCATTACACAAGGTTCTAACGCCTACGGCGTTATAGGCCTTCTGGCAAGGGATAAGTTGGTCTGGAAATTGCAGCTCAGATTAGGCCCAGCATCTAATTATAAAGATTTTATAGTTGGTTAAAATTAGGCACCGATCCCGGAACAGATGACTTGGTCTCTTTGGCAGAGTTGCTGGACCGTGTATATGAAGTACTGGGTGACACCATATCCCCCAGGCCTAACATTACCGTCCAACAGCCTAGCTCGGCGGCAGAGCTGGTTTTGGCCATTGAGCCATTCAAGAGAAAACAGCCTATCACGTTACCTTTCTCCCAATGCTGAAAACTTCATCAAGCAGCGCTCAGAAGAACTGCAGTCAACAACAAAGAATAAGCCACTCTCAACGTAATAATTCCTTTGATCCTCTCGACATACCGGGCCGAGCGAAAGCACGGACTTTCACTCATTGAGTAAAATTTATCCCTTTTCCTTTACCCCTTTTTAGATATTGGCAGCTGGCAACCCTGATGGTACGCAGAAATCATGAAACAGAATATTACAGAAGTGAATTTTTGTGTCTTAGTTGTAATTATTTGTATTTTAATCATTTGGGTGTATTAAACCCAATATTTATGGTATAGTATATTACTCATTACATAAAGGGTATACAGGCCGTCATTATATACGGTCATAACGCCTTGGGCGTACAGACCGGAATTACACAAGGTCATAACACCATTGGGTGTACAAACTACCATTACATAAGTTCATAACACCTTGGGTGTACAGACCGTCATTACATAGGGTCACAACACCTTGGGTGTACATCATGTCATTGCATAAGGTAAAATCACCTTGGGTGTACAGACCGTCATTAAATAAGGTCATAACGCCTTGGGCGTACAGACCGGCGTTACACTTGATAATAACACCTTGGGTGTACCGGCCACCATTGCATAAGGTCATAACGCCTTGGGAGTACAGACCCTCATTACATAAGGTCATAATGCTTTGGAAGTACAGACTGCCATTATATAATGTCACGACGCCTTGGACGTATAGGTCTTCGTCTATCGACGCTAACCTCTAGGACTGGTCTGGCATGTGGTAAGTTTTTCCTGGTGATTAGAGTTGAATTTACTTCCAGCGTCCAATTACAAATATGCTATGCTAGCTGGATAACAGTATATACTTAGAATATTGAAGAAAATATCGTTCAAAACGTAGTACTTCTTTAACCCTTTCGGCATCCCGGACCGAGCGAGGGCTTACAAATGTCAAGACGCATTGTCAGCTTCACAGGCACCACGTATAAACACAAAGTTCATTTTGTTACCATCAACTGGATAAGTAGAGGACATAAAGTTCATATCAGTTGACAGAAAGTCATTCTTGGCCTTAGATTCTTCCACACGAGTGACTCTGAGCATGCTATCATACAGTGACCTCACGTTAGGTACTGTCATAAAGATGTCAAAGGCAGAGAACGTCTCTCCTGACACTATCCCAAAAACTGGTAAAGTCTTGGATTCTGTTAATAGATGTCAGCAGCATCTTTCAAATATTCTTTCTAGAGCTTACTCAAAATTATTATCTCTGGAAAGTATTTCATGTTTTCCGCCGACTTTAAGGACCTAACTCACAGAATGAGGTTAGGGTTCACTTTCAAAAACAAAATATATCAGTTCAAAGTGCCATCGTGAGCTATGGCCATCTTCAAACCATCCAATGGCATGCTTACATGAACAAATAAATTCTGCACAATTACCAAAAGTCATTAGTATAGAACAATGTAAAGACCATTATGATTCTCCAGCTCAGAATTGGGTTCATGCTGAGCGAGATATCAGATGATTCTCCTGCACAGACTCGGGTTCATGCGAGCAAAAAATCAGAATTGCAACCTATGCGACGGATCATATTTCTCGGGTTTTCTGGTAGACCAGGAGGTAAAGAGGGTGTACCTAACCCCGGAAAAGATTCAGAACTTGATACATGCAGTCAAGGCAGCTCTGGAAAAATCACATGCCTCAATAAGGCAACTGATGAAGCTGATTAGACTCATCAATGCGGGCTCAAGAGCAATTCCTTTCAACAGACTACATCTCAGGAAATGTAAGTTACTAATGCTAAGATTGTAGGACAAGTCTTGGAGCAACATAGACTTAAACATCCTAATTACGACAGAGATGAAAGAGGCATTTTCACAGTGGCTGAACAAAGATTGGCTGAGTCAAGGCCTTCCTCTCAAGCCCCCTATTGTTTCCAAAAAAATATTCCCCGATAGCTCAACCTACGGGCGGGGTGGCTATCTAGAGGACCCACATCAAGACACCTCGGAGACTTAGTCTTAGAAGAGAAATCCCTTCATATAAATTGCCTCTAGATGAGAGCCGTAGCTAACACAATCAAAGCCTTTGCGGAGGAGCTAGAAACAAGGTAGTCATAATAGCGACGGACAACTCGACTGTAGTCAATTACATTAACAAGGAGGGCGGAACCCGTTCTTTCTCCCTAGAGGAGGAACCCATAAAGCTCTTCGAGATTACGATGGCCCTGAACGTTCACTTGAGGGCAAGACACATCGCTGGGTCACTCAATCTAGTAGCCGGCACACTGTCAGGAGAAGAAAAAGGTCTGCCCACGGAATGGAGTCTCAACGAGAGTGTCTTCAGAGCCCTGTCAAAAGAGTATGGACTGCCAGAAGTCGATCTATTCGTGACTCGATTGAACCGGAAGATCGACGTATATTTCTTACCAGTTCCAGATTCTCTTGCGATCGGCGCAGATGCCCTTGTCCACGATTGGTCGAACAAACACAGCTATGCCTTCCCTCCATTTGCCCTGATCCCAAAGGTTCTGGAGAAGGTTCGAAAGTTTGTGAAGTGCTGAAATAATGCTAATTGCTCCGTGAGGGCCTCGCCAAGCTTGGTACTCGAATCTTCTCAACCTGCTAGTAGACTTGCCTATACCCCTCGGAGATTAGTCAGATCTCCTCCAGCAGGGTCGACTTCGCCACCCAGCACTAAGGAATCTAAATTTACACGGCTGGAAGATATCGAGCGTGGACTCGAAAAGAGAGGTTTTTCTAAAGAATCAGCCCGTGCAATTGCCCGGTCCAGTGACGATCTACCATTGAATTGTTCAATGGAAAATGGCAAGTGTTCATAGGCTGGTGTAGTGAAGTGTTCAGTTGATGTGCTGGCATGGTGCTGGGGTCTAGGTAAGACACAGAGCGCTACAAACATTAGAATAACTTAGATAGGCCTAGTCAGTGAGTTACACATTTTTATAAGTAGTAGGTTAAATATGTCACTGAGTTATATATTTCTGTATATAACTTATATGCCTAGTCTGTGAGTTACACATATTTATAAGCAGTAGGCTAAATATGTCACTCAGTTATATATTTTTGTATATAACTTATATAGGCCTAGTCAGTGAGTTATACATATTTTAAGTAGTAGGCTAAATATGTCACTCAGTTATATATTTCTGTATATAACTTAAATAGGCCTAGTCAGTGAGTTACACATATTTATAAGTAGTAGGTTAAATATGTCACTGAGTTATATATTTCTGTATATAACTTATATGCCTAGTCTGTGAGTTACACATATTTATAAGCAGTAGGCTAAATATGTCACTCAGTTATATATTTTTGTATATAACTTATATAGGCCTAGTCAGTGAGTTATACATATTTTAAGTAGTAGGCTAAATTTGTCACTCAGTTATATATTTCTGTATATAACTTAAATAGGCCTAGTCAGTGAGTTACACATATTTATAAGTAGTAGGTTAAATATGTCACTGAGTTATATATTTATGTATATAACTTGTATGCCTAGTCATTGAGTTACACATATTTATAAGCAGTAGGATAAATATGTCACTCAGTTATATATTTCTGTATATAACTTATATAGGCCTAGTCAGTGAGTTACACATATTTATAAGTAGTAGGCTAAATATGTCACTCAGTTATATATTTCTGTATATAACTTAGATAGGCCTAGTCAGTGAGTTACACATATTTATAAGTAGTAGGCTAAATTTGTCACTGAGTTATATATTTCTGTATATAACTTATATAGGCCTAGTCAGTGAGTTACACATATTTTAAGTAGTAGGCTAAATATGTCACTGAGTTATATATTTCTGTATATAACTTATATGCCTAGTCAGTCAGTTACACATATTTATAAGTAGTAGGCTAAATATGTCACTCAGTTATATATTTCTGTATATAACATATATAGGCCTAGTCTGTGAGTTACACATATTTATAAGTAGTAGGTTTAATGTGTCACTGAGTTATATATTTCTGTATATAACTAATATAGGCCTAGTCAGTGAGTTATGTATATTTATAAGTAGTAGGTTAAATATGTCACTGAGTTATTGCCTTTGCAAAACAAAAGTGATCCGTTTATCTGGCCTCCCCCAGGCCATTCAGCATGTCCCCAGGTGGCGATAGGGGAACACTCTACAGATATGTAGGGTACCTCCATAGGAGGCATGGACCAAGGGGGGACCTTGTCCCTGGGGGTCCATAATAGAATCTGGGGCACCCTTGCCCGGGGTCATAAATACAGGCGGAGGAGGAAGAAGGCCCCTCAAATGTACACTCAAAAGGGCCCACTTGTTTATCCACAAGTTCCATGAGTTGCAAACCTTCTCCCAGCAATGGGTTAAATTGCATGGTGATGCAGAACACCATCGCGGGAGGATCCTCTATAGGAGGACAACTGTGGCAGGGCGTAAGATCCAGATCTATGGACAACGGCCTCTGCAAAGGGCTGCCTCGACCTTTTCGGGTACCTGCAAGACTGGGGACCTTGCGGTCAACTCTATTCCCACTTGAGGAGTGGCGCCCCTCGAGGAAATTATAGCCTAGTAAACGACACAGCATTCGCACGGGATTCTGACTAATGGACAATTCTTCTGGGATTGGTATGTTTTGATGGGCGTCTTTGGGCTGAAAAACCTCTTCCTAGCTAATTTATCTATTACGGGTTGCCTCCCCGTAGTAGCATAATATTTGTAGGCATGAATATATAATGAGTCGGAGGTAATAGGCTTGAGATTGTCTGTGCAGGATTTCGACTCTTGTTGATAGAAGAGCATCGCCAAGCGCTGAAAACCATGTTGTGACCAAGATGGGCCCAGGATTGCACAAAGCCTCCATTCATGGAGGTCCCAGGGACTTCTTGCTGTCCGGTTCTAAGCCGGCTTAAGCACTTCGGTGTAGACTTGAGAAGATATGTGATCCCCGTCCTGCACTGGTATCCGGGATCATTGCTTTTCCTGAGGCGAAAAAAATTTCAATGATTTAAAGAACATGAAAATTGGAACTTGGAATGTTACGACATTAAAAAATGACTATCGTATCGACATTTTGACTGACGAATTCAGACGATTCGAACTGGATCTATTAGGAGTTTCAGAAACTCATATCCCAGGGGTAGGAAGCATGAAATTAGGTGATATAGAATTTGTTTACTCAGGCAGGAAGGATGGGTTACATAGACAGGGAGTAGGGCTCATGATGAATAAGGAAGCTGCTAAGTCTTGTTTAGGCTGGGAAGGTATTAATAATAGAATACTAATTGCTCATTTTATGACTAGAAAGTTCAAGGTATCAGTTATAGTAGTATACGCCCCTGTAGAACCGACTGATGGAGATACTAGTGACTCAGATGAATTTTACTTACAGTTACAGGAGCAAATAGACAAGGTCCCAGGTAGAAATATGATGTTATTGCTGGGAGATTTTAACGCCCAGGTTGGTAGAAATATGGATAGATGGTATCCCAGCTTAGGTAAATTTGGTGTAGGAAAAGAAAACAGTAATGGATACAGACTTTTGCAATTTTGTAGGTATAACAATCTAGTTATAACCAATACGGTGTTTGGTCATAAAATGGCTCATAAGCTAACATGGTATTCACGTGATGGTAAGACAGCAAACCTTATTGATTATGTTATAGTAAATCGAAGACTGGCAGGATCAATACAAGATACTAGGGTATATAGGAGTGCTGTTATTGATGTTAAAAGTAAAGATCACCATCTAGTAGTGTCAAGGGTTAATTTAAAGCTGAAATATCGGAAGGGTAATTACCTCCCGGGAAGTTATGATGTTAGTAGACTCCAGGATGAGAATTTGAGAGAAACTTTCCAGGAACAGTTGAATACTAAACTTGAGAGCTTAAAATTTGATAATGTGGAAGATGGTTGGAATAATTTTAGAAAAATAATTTGTGAAGTTGCTGAAGGTGTATTAGGGAAGAAAGCTAGAACTGCAGCTAAGAATATTAGTGAAAAAGCTTTAAGTTTAATAGAAAGGAGAAAGGACTTGTACAAGAATTATCTGAGTGATAGATCACATGAAAACAAAAGAAATGTAAAGAAAGTGGAGAAAGCATTGAAATATGAACTAAGGAGGTGTGAAGTGGAGGCCATGGATAAAATTGCCGAGGATTTAGAAGATGCAGCTAGACGGCATAATAGTAAAATATTGTACTGGCACGTTAACAAATTGAGAGGTAGTAGTCAATCCGGACTTGTCCCAGTTAAAGATAGGAATGGGGTGGCAATTAGCGATAAGACAAAAGCTAAAGCGAGATGGGCCGAACATTTTGAG
The DNA here is from genome assembly GCA_027921565.1 of Artemia sinica. Classification (NCBI taxonomy): domain Eukaryota; kingdom Metazoa; phylum Arthropoda; class Branchiopoda; order Anostraca; family Artemiidae; genus Artemia; species Artemia sinica. The sequence continues at coordinate 55,897,442 of CM051271.1, read as the reverse complement.
AATTTGCTTAACCGAGATAGAGTTGCAGGAAAAAATATAGAGGAAAATGAAAAAGTTTGTGATACCTTGGATGTGAAGGAAGATTTGTTTTGTGAGGAGGAATTAGAAACAGTACTAAAAGGATTAAAGAATAATAAGGCTCCAGGTGCTGATAGGGTAGTAAATGAGTTTCTTAAATATGGTGGCTCTGAGGTTAGAAATAAGTTATTGGAGATTATGAATATGATTTTTGAAAAAGGGGAAGTACCTAATGATTTTAGGAAAACCTTAATTAAGCCACTTTATAAGAAAGGTGATAAAAGTGAGTGTGGTAATTATCGAGGCATTAGTCTGGTCTCTGTAGGTAGCAAATTGCTTAGTAATATGATACTTTTTAGACTGAGAGATGCCGTAGACAAAGTTTTAAGAGAAGAGCAGTGCGGTTTTAGAAAAGGTAGAGGATGTGTTGACCAAATTTTCACTCTTAGGTTAATAATTGAGAAGTGCCTAAGTTTTCAAACACCTTTGGTCCTTAGTTTTATAGATTATGAGCAAGCGTTCGATTCTGTTGATAGAGGAGCTTTAGTAAAGGTTTTATCCTTGTATGGTATACCAGACAAATACATTAAAGTGATTAGTGCTATGTACGAGAATAACACTGCTGCGGTTAAGGTAGGAAATGAGGTTAGCAGCTGGTTTTGTATTAAATCAGGAGTTAAGCAGGGTTGTGTTCTATCCCCCTTTATATGGATTATTTTGATGGACTTTGTTTTAAGGAGCACAGGAAAGGCAATGGGAGACCACGGAATCAAATGGGGAGGAAAAAGTCTCCTGGACTTGGATTATGCTGATGATTTAAGCATCCTAGATGAAAGTGTGAGCAAAATGAATGAAGTTTTAGAGGTTTTGCGAGTTCAGGGTGCTAGTATTGGTTTGAAAATTAATGTTAGGAAGACCAAGTCACTAAGGCTAGGAATAAGTGAAGATGAAAAGGTGACGTTGGGTAATGAAAAGATTGATCAGGTGGGCAGTTTCACTTACCTTGGTAGTATTATTAGTAAAGATGGTGGGAGCAGTGAAGATGTTAAAAATAGAATAGCCAAGGCTCAGGGTGTTTTTTCACAGTTAAAAAAAGTCTGGAAGAATAGGAAGATAAGTCTGCAAACCAAGATTAGAATCTTAGAAGCTACAGTGATGACAGTGGTCAAATATGGCTCTGAAGCATGGACGCTCCGAAAAGCGGATGAAGATTTGCTAGATGTTTTCCAGAGAAATTGCTTAAGGATTGTTCTGGGTACCCGGCTGACTGACCGTATTTCAAACAATAGGCTATACGAAAAATGTGGTTCAATACCACTTTCTAGGTCTATAATGAAAGAAAGGTTGAGGTGGTTAGGGCATGTTGTTCGGATGAAGGATGACAGATTGCCGAAGATTGTTCTTTTCGGCCAACCATCTAGGGCTAAACGGAAAGCAGGTCGTCCCCGTCTGGGTTGGGAGGACGTCATAAAGAAAGATTTAAAGGAAATGGGAACTTCGTGGGCGGGTGTAAAAAGGGAGGCTTTGAATAGATTGGGGTGGAGGAGGAGCGTGCGTAGCTGTGTTGGCCTCAGGCGGCTTGGTGCTGCGATGAGTTGTTAGTAGTAGTAGTAGTGTAGTGAAAGGAAGACTAATCCTCTCGCAACCAGAACTCAGACAGTTGCAGAATTCATGATATATCTAAAGACTGGTCGAAATCTCGCACCATCAACGATAGAAGGTTATAAAGCAGCAATATGCGGAACGCTAGCTCTAGCTACAGGAACAGATATCAGCAAAGATACTTGTTTGACGAAAGTAGTACAGAATTTTGGCACGAGTCACCGCGGACATAACATGATATTCCTGCTTGGGGTCGTGGCCTTGTTCTAAGGTATTTTAGAACTTCGCGATTTCTTGACTTGTGGAATATTGATATGAAGGATGTTACTCTTAAGACGGTATTCATTACTGCCATCGCATCGGGTCGTCGAAGGAGTGAAATACATGCCTTGTCTTCCAGTACAGAACAATTTTCGGATAATTCAGTAACTCTCAGGTTTCTCCCTTCATTTAGAGCCGAAACCGTGAAGCCTCATGAGACACCTTCTCCTATCCTTCTTCCCGCGCTAGATGCAGATCCAGCTTTGTGTCCAGTGAGAATACTATTTGCGTACGCACAGGGAACAGCTAACGTGGCGGTCAGAAAAGGGAGAAAAAGGTTCTTCATTCCTTTTTCTAAGACAGCACCACGAGAGGTGGCAGCTGGAACCATTTCCTCTTGGATAAAGCAGGCCATAACTATGGAATATGAGGCAGCAAAAGAAGAGTGTAGAAAAAGGAAAGCACGTGACACAAGATCCATGACGAGGTCATGGGCGCTATCAAAATCAGTAGCACTTGCTGATATAATGAGTACTGCCGGCTGGTCTTCGGAATCTACTCCCAGACGACACTATCTTCATGAAATAGAAGATCGAACCGATGCTCAACATTTTGTTGCGGTTCAGAGAGTTTTGTAGTTTATACATTTGAATATTTGAGTTTGAAACTAATATTTTATATTAGTTGATTTATGAACCCACCACCAAATTGGTTGGAATCTAAGCTTTTGTTAATAGATGTACCAACGTATGAGGTAATGGCGACGCCAAAACCGAACTTTCGAAGGAAAGCTCAGTTTGGCTGGCCGATACTTACCTCATACGTTGGTACATAGAGTCCCACCCTCCTCCCCGCTCATTGAGAGTTAAGGAATTATAAGGGATTTAGTTCAAAATAGAAGCTGGTCTGAAATTGGCTATGGAGAGTGACTGGATCGTTGTGGAAACGTTTGTTTTCGGTGGAATTGTGGTGTCTTGACCTTCGTCTTTGCATTGCAAAACCGAAGAAAGCTTTTGTTAATAGATGTACCAACGTATGAGGTAATTATCGGCTAGCCAAACTGAACTTTCCTTCGAAAGTTCGGTTTTTTTGGTTGAGAGTACACCAAATTGAAGAAAAAGAAAAGTGGGTGAAAAATTGGCAAAAAATAAGCTAAAACCAAAAAAAAACAAAAAAAATAGTACCAAACATATTTAAATAGTTGTGTTTCTACATAGATGTAGTTTCCTTTGGCAATTGGCACATTGTTAATGCTTGTATTTCTCATGAACAAAGAGCGTTGTCAAATATAAGTGATTAGTTATTTATTTTTACTTATTTGTTATTTGTTTTTACGGTTATTTGTACGCTTATTTATTTTTACGGTTCAAGGTGGCAATACTGACGAAAATGTTATTTATTTTTACTTATTTATTTGTTTTTACGGTTATTTGTACGCTTATTTATTTTTACGGTTCAAGGTGGCAATACTGACGAAAATGTTGTGCTATCCTAAGAAAGACTCTAAAAAAAACAAAAGAAAAAACTGCAAATTACAGCTTTCAGACCTAAGATGGATCCAGGGGGGAATTGTTTTTATGTTAATGACTTGACTGACGCTGTCTCCTGCCGGACACTGAACGGCATAGAGTGACATCAGTATCCTCTATCTGCTTTGGGGCATGGCGGGCGTCTATACTTCATCAAAATTGATTATATCGAGCGCCAGAAAATTGAACAGACTGTTGCACCAGCGATTTTTCGGTCAGCTGCGAGGTTGTTTGCAACCAGCTGCGAGAGGATGAAAGTTATAGGTAGTCTTTCTGGGTAGATGCGGTGGCAGTCTAAGCAGGGGTCCAAACCAACGTAAGTTTCGTTCTGCTATTTGGGTAAAAAACCGATGTTGATTCCTAAGTTGGAGCAACCCTTCGATGTTAACGAAGTCGAACCATCGCACAACTTTGTTGCTTCTTAGACTCCTTGACTGAAAATGTCTATGAAAACTATGGCTGATGATCGCCACGTATCAGCTGCATAAATGACTACAGAGCTGACGAGGACGTTGAAAATCTGCAGTTTGATTTACGGCTGATATTTAGTTTTCTACAGGGGTAACAGTTCAGTCTCCAAATGTCTGAAGAGGCCTTGGACATTCTCTCTTGCAGCTCAGAGAGAAGTGAGCCATCAGATTGAATTATAGAGCCCAAGTGGTTGAATTTTATAACAACATTAATGCTAGTGATGTTGTCCAGGTTCACTGAACAGTCACCAGAAGCAGAGGGCGGGTCAATGGCTCTGATATTATTTTATTCAAGTTCATCTGAAATCCAGCTTTTGCTGCTTCATCCTGCAGAATTCGGAGTATTTCCAACAGTTGCTCCGTGGAGTACAATAGAATGTTCAAATCATTAGATAGGTCGGTGAATGATATGACACGATCCCCAAACTCGAGTCCGAATCTGAGACAAAGACATAATTTTACTGTCCTTGGTACTTCAATAGTCTAGTCAGCTACCGAACTTTAATCAAATGAGTTTTGGTCGTCCACTAGGTTTTTCCAAAGTAAACAAATATCACGACTGGATGTATGCACTACCCTCAAAAAGAATGGTTCTAGGCGTTTACCTCTCCGGCGTTTACCCCCATCCGAAAGATACACCCCACGGGAAGAACCCCCCGAAAATACCCCCCGCCCTGTAAAAAACACTCCCCAGTAAATACCCCTCCGTAAAATACCTCCCGTGGAATATGCGGCTTTCCAAATTTGATAAATGTTTTCTTTCATTTTGTTTTTTTATTTTCCGTAGGGGGGGGGATTTGGTATTTGCATATTATACGTCAATCACTCAAGTTTACACTGTGTAAAACTCGAGAACATACCGGTTTCTTCGTTAATTTCTTTCAGCTTAGCGCAAGAAAAGACAAAGACAAGTGACAGAATAGATGGGATATATATATATATATATAATTTGGGCTCTATATTTGCACATAAGGGGGGGGTGAAGTATTTGGACAGTTTAAAGTCAGAAAACAATTCTTACTTCATAATATGCAGAATAATTGTATCTAATACACTTTCCATGCAAACCCGCTGTACTTTACCCCCACCCCTAATGTGCAAATATATACCCCGAATTTGTTTCTAAAGTAACGAAGAAACTAACGAAGAAATCGGTTTGTTCTCGAGTTTTACACATCGTAAACTTGAGTGAGTGGCGTATAATACACAAGTACCGGAATTTTTCATGGAGAGAGAGAGCCGGATTTCCTGGTATTATTTAAAAACGATCAGAAATTAAATAAAAAAAAAAAAAACTAGGAGCACCATCAAAACTTAAAAAGAACAGAAATTATTACGTATATGAAAGAAATTGCCCCTTCTACAAGACCTTGCTCTTAGCACTAAAGTTTTGACTTTTTGTCCTAATTCTTTAAGAACGATTCCTAAAACACAATGGCCGTTTAATTAGAACAATAAGCTTTTTTTCATAATTCTTTAAAAAAAAACTTTAGGTTAAAGAGCGAGGTCTTGAGGAGGCGGCAACCCCTTTTGTATACGTAATAATTTCTGTTCGTAAGGCTTGATGTTGCTCCTTACTTTCAGTTGAAAAAATTGTTGTTGTTTTTTATTTAATCACTTACAGATAGTATTTGTCAATGGGAAACAAACGGAACAATTTTTTTTTTAAAGAAAAGTAAAGAGCCCCATTAAACCAAAAATAAGCAGAAATAAAGTCAAATAATTTTCCAAGCGTAAAACTACTACAAATCACCATCATAAATGAAAAAGACCCAAAATGAACAGAAATTGCTATATAAATAACCGATTCCAACTCAAAACAAGTAAAAATTAACATGAAAGGTCTATAAAAAAAAACTTCAGCGTAAAGAGCGAGGTCTTAAGGAGGAGGCAACCCCTTTCATATACGCAATAATTTCTGTTCGTTTTAAGTTTTGATGTTACTCCCTACTTCAATTGGAAAAACTTGTTTTCTTTTATTTAATTTCTGATTGTTTTTAAATAATACCGGGAAATCTGGCTCTCTCTCCGTGAAAAAATCTGGTACTTGTGTATTATACGCCGCTCAATTACGTTTACGGTGTGTAAAACTCGAGAACAAACCGGTTTCTTCGTTAGTTTCTTCGTTACTTTAGAGATAAATTTGGGCTATATATTTGCACATTAGGGGTGGGGGTAAAGTATAGCGGATTTGCATGCAAAATGTATTAGATACAATTATTCTGCATATTATGAAGTAAAGAATTGTTTTCTGACTTCAAACTTACCCCCCCCCCCCCTTTGTGCAAATATATAGCCCAAATGAAATATTTTCCGTCTATTCTGTCACTTGTCTTTGTCTTGTCTCACGCTAAGCTGAAAGAAACAAACGAAGAAACCGGTTTGTTCTAGAGTTTGACACAGTGTAAACTTGAGTGAGTGGCGTATAATGCACAAGTACTAAAATCCCTTCCCCCTACGGCAAATAAAAGAACAAAACTCAAATAAAATTCCTAAATTTGGAAAGCCTTATTTTCAACGGGGGCATTTTAGGGGGGCATTTTCCATGCGGGGGGGGGGGGGGGTAAACGCTGGCAAACAAACAAAATAGTAATTTTATTAACGTGGCGAGGACGTCAAAGTGAAACATTTTTTACTTCCTGAACATCTTAGGTTTATTCATACCTGAAAACCACAATTTCCTAGTATTTTTCTTTTGACTGTTCCAAATTAGAAATTTCTTAGAGCAGTACCAAAGTTTCATCAGTGTTGCCACGCTGAACAGTGGAAATAAATAAAAAAAAAACTTAATTAGTTAAATTTAACGATGCTTTTTGCCCGAAAAAATTCATACATTAACAATATGTTGATTCCAAAGTACAACTACACTTTCAAAAGAAACTTATACCTCCTTAAGCTATTTTGCATCAAATATTTTTCGCTCGTTTTTTGCTTTTTTTTCATCCACCTTTTCTTTTCTTTTTAATTTGGTGCCCGCTAGAGCAAAAAACTACACAACCGCATCAGGAGGGTTTTTGATTAAATTAAGTAAATAAAAGCTTCTTCAACTGAAAGTAAGGAGGAACATTAAAACTTAACGGACAGAAACTATTCTGTGTATGAAGAAGATCTCCCCTCTTCAATACCTCGCTCTTCACGCTAAAGTTTTTTAGTACTTTAAAAAAGCTCCTTATTCTAATTGCACGGCCATTGGGTTTCAGGAGTTGTTCTTAGAGAATTCGGACGAAAAAGTAAAACTTTAGCGTAAATAGAGAGGTATTGAGGAAAAGGTAACTCCCCTCAAATACGAAATAATTTCTGTTCGTTTTAAGTTTTAGTGTTGCTCCTTACTTTGATCTTTTTTTTTTAATTTAATTTCTTACCGTTTTTCAAATAGTGCCGGGAAATCTGAAACCCCTTTCATGGAGAATCCCCTTCCCACGGAAAATTCCTCCATGGAAGTATCCTCCCACGTAAAACACACTCCCCTGAACAATTCCATCTTCGCTAAAACTTCCCCCGGAAAATTTCTTGTGGACAATTCCGCCTAAAAAATTGTCCTTAGCATACTTGCATTTGAAAAATGATTTTAATTTCTGATGTTTGTTTTTTCAAATCATGCCAGCAATTCTCTCTCCGTGGATAATGTTTACCGGAAATCCCTCCTGCTAGCAGAAAGTTGATCCCGCGGAAATTTCCCCATGGAGAATTTCTCCGTGGAAAATTCCCTCCTGGAGAATTTCTCCCGTGGAAAGTCCTCGCCACCGAAAAATCCTCTACACAATTCTGCCCCAACTGAAAATTCCAAATACTATGCCTAAACAATGGTAAAATTTCATACCTTACAGTCATTTCCCCAGGGGCTGTGGGGGATCTTTTTATCCCCAAAGGCATAGTTATTGGACCTTTAAACTATGCCGAACATAATGGCTATTTCAAAATTATGATCAGACGAATTTGGAAAAAAAGGCTTGGGAGGGGGCTAGATGCCCTAAAATCCCTTTGGTCACCTAAAAGGGGCACTAGGACCTTTAATTTCCGTGTGAGTGAGCCCTCTCTTGATATTATTATACAATTGGTTTGATACGATCTCCCCTGGGAACTGGCAAAAACTAAAAGAATCCACATTTTCGCAGATGGAAGCTTGAAACCACTAAAGTAGGGTTCTCTGATACGATAAATCTGATGATGCGATTTTCATTAAAATTCCTTGACCCTTTGGGGATGTTTCCTCTATTTTTTGAAAATCAGGCAAATTTTCTCAGGTTCATAACTGTTGATCGGTAATGCTAAACTTAATGAATCTATATTTATCTATATATTATCTTAATAATCTATATTTATCTTATTAATCTATATTTATATATGAATCTATATTTAGAATCAGCACAATAAGCCAATTCCATGTAGGTTTCCATGTAGGTTGTGTAAGTTTCCACGTAACCCATTCAAGCAATGAAATTTCATTTTCACTGTCCTTTGTGTTTTAAGATTGGTTCTAAATCTAGTCAAGACTAGTCAGACATTGATCATCGTTAAGTACATCATTAAAGAAATGATTTTGTATTTAGTCAATAAGATAATTTTTTTCATAAAAATGGATTTTGTTTGTAATAAAATGTCGACAGGGTTATTAGTATTATGCTTGCAGAGCAACATACATGAAAGACGTTACGTATCAGTGAGGCAACAGAAGGTACTATCACAATCGAACCGTCACATTCCAGTGGCGGTAATTCAAAAGGACTTATGTTTCACAATATAAGTTTTGAGGTGCCAATTGGTGGATAGTAGGGGAGGGGGGCTGAAATGCAATATTACCCCTCCCTCAAATCTAGGTTTTAAAAATACCTTTTTGTATCGACATTTGAAAAAATTAAATAAGTCCCCCCCCTCTATATTTTTGGGAGTTGGCACCTTTGTACATTTTACAAGTGAAATAAAAATCTTAAAAGTACATTTTTTTTTTGTTTTTTGATTGTTGCTAAACCGTCGTTTGCACAAAGACAGTTTTGTTTAGCATGCATGATAACAAACAATTTTATATAAGAATTCCAAAATTTTGAGCTATTAGGATTTGAAAAGTGATACATGTCACGTTTTGATATAAATGTTCGGTGTTTATCAGTCAATTGTTCACCGGAAACTACGCTAGATTTACGCTGAAATGAGGTAAATATAAATCATTGAGGTATATGAGATATGTACACTGAGGTATATAGTATAAGAGGTATATAATTACTACCTGGGCTTGCACGGAATACTTCTGTTCAAGGGAGGGGGGTAGAATGGTAAAAATTGAGGGGATATATCCTCCCCTCGATCAATAAAAACAAAACAAATGTTATTCGATGCTTTGAATACTAGGTAGCCAAAAAAACAGGGAAATTTAGGATTTGGTGGGCCCGAGACCCGAGTCCTCTTACCCTTCTGCGTGTCCCTGACTCTAGCCAAAACATTTCATTTGCCTTTGTACAGTTTGTTTTTATTTAATTAGTTCGCAAGTCGCTTTTTTACATCGAAGTTCTCAGTGAACGTGAGTTCCTCTATATATGTGTATGTGAACATTTTTCCAAAGACGTGTAGGGGAAAAAATATCACTAGTCAGTACAACTGTTGAAGATCTTTAGGATACAAACTCCAGAGGTTTAATTTTTCTCCATAACGAGAATTCCGATACTTCTATATTGGGTACACGGAGGGGTATGTTTGCCTTGGTTTAACATCCGGGAACCCAAACGAAGGTACAAAGTGTGGATTTATTTCAACATTGGATGTCTAGCAGAGTATTAAATATACAAACACCGGAATTAAAGAAAAGGTAATTCAAAACTAAACAAAGCTTTTAGTTATTGTGAAAACCAAACAAGCTGCAAAAACACGGATTAGACCCCTGCCCCTCCACAATAAAAGTCCTAATTCACCCAGTTCAGTCTACATCAACTAATTGTCGACTAAATAATGATTTTAATTTCTTTCAACATTCATTTTTGTTCTGTGTTGCCAGAAACAGAAACTCACTCATTTCTTTTGCACAGTATTTGTCAAGGAAGACTGTTAAAAAAATGGAAACAATTTAAGGTCCCTGTTCTGTTTTATAAAACCAAATCAAAAAGCATCTAGGAGACTTCTAGAACTGATTAATTGATAACAGGTTGGGTAGCTCCGATATATGGGTGCCGCCAGGGAGCTACGAAAGGAGCTACGAGCTACGGGCTACGAGGGTAGTAACTAATCAACTGGCTTAAAAGTTTGAGCACAATCTGAAGTTTTGAACTAACATCCAATTGTCAAACCTATTACTACTTAGCCAATCCTTCTAGAGTTCAAAGTTTTTGGGCTATTTTATTTATTTGTATATATTTTATTAACATTTTAATTTTTGACTGTGCTATACTTTATCATCTATCCACCCCTATAATATATATATATATATATATATATATATATATATATATATATATATATATATATATATATATATATATATATATATATATATATATATATGTATATAATTGTTATTATATTTCAATTTCATTATTTATTTACACAGAGAATGTCACAATTTATTATATCATGCTAAAAAGTTGTGCTTTAATAAGCTTCACTTTCTCTCTTGTCTTCGATTACGTTTAATCGACTTTACAATTTCCTTCGACAAAAAGCTTGACTCAGGAAGTTTGGTTGCTAGTTTAAGGGCACGTAGCCTATTGGACTAAGTAGCTTTAATGGATATCCCTGCAATCTCTTTAGAACATAGATAGAGAATTTTTTCTAGTTTATGCCTTATCTTTTTGATCCAGGCTTTGTTAAGTGGTTAATTGAACGAAAAATCAATTTAAATTCATTAAGAATCTATTTAATTAACGATTCTTATGCAAAAGTATGTCTTACGGTTTTGCTGTCGTGATGCAAACTCAGGAATTTGTCTGTGAATTTGCTCTCTGTGGGCACCTAGCTTTACTCGATTAATGGACTCTAAACATACAACGTCCAGTTATTTGCATTAATACGGCATATGTGTATGGTATTTTCTATCGCAGAAACAATTCGTCTGTTCGTTTTTCGGATTTAGAAGGAGCAAAAGTATAAAAGGCAAGTTGGAATGAAAAAAGGAAACAGATTGTAAAAAACGGATGAAAAAAGCGATAATCAGTTACAAAAATCATATTGTTTGTCTCAGTGAGTGTTGGGCCCCTGGCTCCAATTATCAGATAAATGTACCGTTTCTCCTATATATATAAAGTAATTTCACCCGCGCTTTAAATTCACCTATATAAAGTACTTTCAATTCGAGCTTTAAATTTATTAATTTTTCTAGCTAAATCTAGCTCAAGAGGCCACCTTGGTTTATCGCATTAATTTTGCTGTATGAGTCATCATACTAGCTGACCTAATATTTCTTCATTGTTTTTACCTATAGGTATTGTTAGATTTAATCAATATCAATATATTATACCTATAGAGGGTTATAGTTTTGACTGGACGGCGTCTGGATGGCGCCCACGAAAGAAGTGACCTTAGTTTTTGTATATGTGTATATTCTTTTCCAGTGAGTTCTAAGAAATCATAGTATGTAAGTTACGTTCAATTATGTTGTTGGTTTGACACTTAGGCCAAGAAAAGCTAATTTTATTTTCTAATCCTCTTTCGGTCATTCCTCTAGCCCAACTAGGTTTAGGATTAAAGCTGAATCTGACGGTGTGATTTTAGTTAAGATCGCTTGAATTTTTGGGGTTTTTTTCCCACTTTCTTAGAAATTGGACAAATTTTCTCCGGCTCGTAACCTTTGATGGGTAATATTAAACTTAGTGAACTTATATATTTGAAATCAGCACAAAACTCAATTCTTTTGATGTATCTATTGTTATTAAAATTCTGTTTTTTAGAATTATTTATCCTTTCCTCTGAAGAGTTGATGTTCCCTGGGTGTTTGTTTCATGGTGTATGGTTGTCTTCTCTGCGCTTTACTCTCAGGCCTCAGGTATGTTCTCTTTTTAATCTTGTATGTTATTTGGCTATAGTTCTCTTTTTTTTGTTGTTGCTTATATCGGTTTTTTTTTTGTATCCCTCTTGCATCCGTGGCCATTGAGCCCGTCGAGGGGAAATAAGAGTATTGTATTTCCATTACGTATTTATTGGTAAATCAAACTCTGAACTTTGAAGATATAAGTCGAGCTTTTCAATGTTAATAATTCTTATTTTCTTATGCTTGGTAAATTGACACATCCACAATTTAATTGAATACTAATTATTTAAAAGCAAATGAAGCTACGATTTTCTGCCTGTTTTTTTCCCGACTGTACCAGTTTATCATAATGAAATTATTTGCTAAGTATTTCATAATATTTGGTCGAGCGATGGTCAAAATCAGATTTTAATTATTCCAACGAAGAAGGTGCATTTATGTACTTATTATCTACCCACATAGATAGTTAGTTCGATAACTTCCAGCCAATCACAAATCCGAAAATAATCATGTGATTTTATACAATGGGTACCTACAAGCAGTTTTTATCCATTGTACAATCAGAATCAGTTGGCTGTAGATCCTCAGAAGATAGTATGACATATTTTATGCCTGTCGCTCGGCAGGCTCTAATAATAATTGGGTTAAAAATTAATTATATTTAAGCTTGCACAGGGACATTCAGATGCAAATTTAACCAAGTTCATAAGGCAAACAGCAGAGAAAAAACCCAAGGATCATCGTGGGTCTTGACCTAACTCAATAGTTCTCAGGGGATGTATCCAAGGGAGAGAGATTACCGGGTTTGAACCCCAAAAAATGCCTCCGACTCTTAAATTGTATTTCAATAAAGGTAAAAAGACTATATCTCCTGAAAATATTTCTCCGACTCGTAAATTGGTATATAAAATGCATCGAACAAAATTTCTTGGAACCAAAATTTTTTTTTGGGGTAAAACCCTCTCCCCTCCAGCATAGATAAAAAAAATCCTGGATATGGACCTGTTTGCACTTATCATTTTCTAGAGAGAATGTATAGGATTGTTTGTCGCGGGTCAGTGGTGTGACTCTGTAAGCTTAGCCAGAGTCGACCCAGCTCTAAATGGGTACCTGGAGAAACCTGGGGAAGGTAAGCAGGAAGGGTGTGCTAAAGCACAGGATGGCTGGCCCCCAGCCCCCCATTTGAACTTCCTGGCTGAAGGGCCACGAAACGGAGATCAGCACCGCCGGTTTGGACCTTAAGGGTCTAGTGCCGTCATACTTACTTTTTTTTTTTTTTTTACTGTCTTGGAGTCAACGGTTTTTCTACCCTGGATTGAAACTGACTACCAACGTTTGACGTCTGAGAGCCCAATGTCTCAACACCACTTTTTTTGCTTTAAATGCCTCCCTTTAGAAGGCTTAATAGAAGTTAGCCCAACACCTGTTTGTGGCCATTTCTGCTCATCTTAAGTGTGCATGATTATTCATCTTAATTTGTGTTCGTTTTCAGATTTGTTTATTCATAACTTGTACCCCCCCCCCACATACACACACACTGGCTACACAATGTATGATTAACTTTTCCCAGAGAATAGTCTGTGAGAGTTTTGAGCTAATCGGACACCGAGGATCAGACAAGCCCTCCTTTTTCCATTAAAAAGTCGATATGTGAAAAACGGGCAAGTAGTATAATTTAAAGCCCTCACTCCACATTCTGTTGGGTAATGTCATCCCCAGAGGCATATTATCGAATCATTTACAACATGGACATTTGAAAATTTTGATCGCACGTCTTAGGGTGTTACGGTAGGGGGAAGGAGAAAAAGGACACGGGATGATGATTCCCCTCCAACTGCTTTAGGCTCTTAAAAAGAGCAGTTGAACTTTTTGTTTCCAACCCAATGAGCCCCCTCCAGAGTTCTTACGACAATTCCATCAATAGAAAGGGGTTGAAAAAAAAGTAAATAACACATACATTGTAGGCTATGTATCATTGCTTGTATCTCATACGAGCCACTTCATTCTTTACTTAGACAGCGCTATTGCGCTGTTTTTGACTTAGTGCAACTTCGTATCTCCCAACCTAGAATTGGGTTTCTAAATGGCGGTAAATCCATATTCTCAAAATCTTATAATTTACATATAAGGTCAAAAACCTTTATTGTATCAGGAAATATGAAGAAGCCGTGCTTTTTGACAAGAAGAATGACACACACAAAAAAGACACATGATATTAATTATATTGCATTATCACTCCTCTTCAGTAGTTCGGCTTTTGACCAATATACCGCATTTGTTAGCTTTGGTAATTTTCAAATGTGGACGGCCTTGGCAATAAACCATTTGATGATGGTTTAAAAACAGAGGTAAATTTACTATGTATAGTTCAATGTTCTGGTGTAGACATAAGAATTTTTGCAAATATGAGCTCACTACTGGAGTCACATCCGTTTTTTTTTTCCTTTTTTAGGGTTTAGTTTTTTTTAAGAAAAGCCAAAAATAGAAGTTCGAACTGTTGAAGATCTCAAATATGTTTCAAAAAATTATTGAATTACGATTTAATAAATAAAAATACTACTGAATTATTATTTGATTCATAAAAGGATTATGGCGATCTCTATCCTGGTACGTAAACTAGAGGTGTTGTACATTCCTTGTCGCCATCGATCTCAATCATACCCATTGACCTTGTGAATTGAATCACTTTATGAATGTTTTAAACAGTTTTCAGTGAAATTCCCCGCATTGACCTTATTCTGCAAATTGGAAATGTCTGAGAAACCAGTATATTTCTTCTTTTGGATTTTTTTTCTCGATTTAAAATTGCCAAATAAAGAAAAACTACGTTTTTTGGTACTGTTGCGCTTAATGGTACACACCGCTATAGACTCAGTAGCATTTTAGCATAAAGACCCGTAAAGCGAGTAATTGCTATCTAAATTGATCGAAGAGCGTGGCTTCTCATTGAATTTACAATATTTAAACTAGTGTTTTTGGGGTTTAGGGGGGGGGAGGTACCTAGGTTAGGTTACGTATTTAATATATGTTATTCCTTACCCCCTTACCCCCCTAATGTTCAAATATATAGCCTAAATTTTTTCATAAACCATTATAACCGGGTATCTCTCTCTCCCGTTTGACTAGTTTCCTTAATAGAGTCTATATCGGTTTGTACCATTAAGCGCAACAGTACCCGTTTTTTAACGAAAAGTAAAGAGTGAAATCAAAACTTAAAACCAACAGAAATTATTCAGTATATGAGGAGGGCTTCTCCCTCCTCAATCCCTTTCTCGTTACGCTGAAGCTGATCTGTGATTTAAATATCGTTTTTTATTCCAATTCGATAGCCCTTGTGTTTTAGCAATCGTTCTTAAATAATCAAAAACTCAAACTATGATGTACAGAGCGATGGGTTGAGGAGGGGGAGCCCTGCACACACACAGAATAATTTCTGTTGGTTTTAAGTTTTAATGTTATTCCTTATTTCCAGTTGAAAATGCCCGTTTTTTTTTATTTAATTTCTTATCGTTTTTCAAGTTGTGCCAAGACTTAACCAAGATATGATGTGGCTACCGGCTCAATAGCCCCCTCCCCCCATTTCTTGGAGTTGAACTGTAGCCTATATATCAATAGGTTATAAATAAATTGGCAGCGTCTTTTCAGCTTAAGAATTAAATGTTAGATTCTGATTAATTTTTTTTGAAAAAAATTTAAATATTTAGTTAAAGTTTTCAGCGATGAGCTGTTTTGATGAAGCTTAAAAGACGCTGCTTAAATATATATATATATATATATATATATATTATATATATATATATATATATATATATATATATATATATATTATATATATATATATATTATATATATATATATATATATATATATATATATATATATATATATATATATATATATATATATATAGTATATATATATATATATATATATATATATATATATATATAAATTATTTTAAGGTTTGGGATTGATATGGAGAACTGTTTGAGAAGCGAGAAAGATTTAAGGAGAAAACTACCAGATTCAAATAAATGGGAAATTTAGGAATTACATTCAAGGTCGTTGTCCAACTGCAAACCAAGCAGTGTAGCCGTATTTAAATATGGTATGCAAAGGTAATAATTGATAGGGGGTATATTTTCAAAAAAAAGAATAACATGAAACTGCTTTCGGGTATGCTTAAGTTGAGTTTAACATTGTCAAGATCATCCTTTAAACGGTTAATGAGTGAGTCGAGTGTAACATTCAAAGTATTAGATGTTTGATAAAGGTTCAGTAATGTCAAATCATCCGCAAATTTAAAAGAGTTGCCAAGACTTGGTAAAACATTATTAAAAACTATTAAAAATGCTAAAGGACCTAACTTAGTCCCTTGAGGTGCTCCCCAGGAAATCGAGGAAATACCTGATGATTCCCCGTTAGGGAGGACTACAGATTGCTCACGGCCAGACAAAAAGCTAGCTAACATACGTAAAACAAAATCTCTTGCACCTAAAGCCCTTGCATTATCTATAACTGTCTGATGATCCAAATTGTCGAAGGCTTTGCTTATATCAGCAAAAACAGCCTCAACGTAGGAACTATTCAACTCAAGATGTTTGAAAATAGTATCAGGTATATAAATTAAGCAATGCGTGTTGCTATGATTCGGCATAAAGCCCAACTGATTTGAGTTGATTTTATCATGAATATCGTCAAAAAGCAAATTGTAAATAAAACTTTCAACGATTTTAGAGAAAATGGAGGTTTCTGATTTGAAATCAGCATAAAACTCAATTCTTCTGATGCATCTATTGTTATTAAAATTCTGTTTTTCAGAGTTTCATTTACTGTTGAGCCGAGTCACTCCTTAATTACAGTTCCCATGAACTTTTAGCATGGCCTCTTCAACTGTGCCAAGAGCCTCAACAATACCATACTTAGCACCGACATGGCGATTTCTAACCAAAGGAGGTACTTGTAGCAGATACCGTGCATGCTTAAAAAATACTGTCCTGTATGTGCTTTGGTGAAAATCTTAAAATATTTTAGGTATCCCTAAAATAGGCAAGGACTAAGTGGCGTAGACAAGGAATAAATAAGGGTGAAGAGGTAATGTTATTTGATGAGAAAATAGGATACTTGAGTAGAATCAAACAATCCGTGGTAACGAACGCCCTAGAAGGTTGGCCAACCAGGACAATCTTCCATCCTTTATCTACGAAACATGTCCTAGCCGTCTAAACCTTTTTCGCATTATAGCCCTAGAAAGCAGGGTTGAGCCACACTTTTCTTACTGTTTGAATTATGTTCAGTCAGACAGAAACTCAAAACAATCTGTGGACCACGACTCTGGAAAATATCTAACAAATCCTCCTCTGTCTTTTGAAGCGCCTACGCTTCAGAACCATGCTGAACCACTAAAGTCACCGTAGCAATATTCTAATCCTGGTTTACAGACTTATCTTTCAATTCTTCCAAATCTTTCAGCTGTTAAAAAAAACCATGGGCCTTGGCCTTCTAATTTTAAAATCTTCACCACACCTGCCGTCTTTATTAATAATACTTGTAAGTAAGGAGCGACTTTGGCTGATAGCAACTGAAAAAAAGGAATGTTTATAACACCCATCAAAAGAATTGGAGTTTTATTCCAATGCCAAATATATAAAATTCTTCAGGTTTAAAGTTATCCATTATAAGCTACAGGCCCGAGAAAATCTGTGTGAATTTTGAACAAAGGTGAAACACGCCCTAAAAGGCAAGTGAACTCGATGAAAGCCGCACCATTAGATTTAGAGCATTAGAGAACCCTTGGGTAGAGGTTTCAAGCTCCTATATACAAAAATGTGGAATTTTGTATTTTTTTTTACCAGAAGAAATGTCATGGAAGTGTGTTTGCTTGTTTTTTTGTTTTCCCCAGGGATGATTGGATTGAATCAATGGGGTCTTAAAAGATTGGGAGAGGTCTCGTTCGAGCGGATATCAAAAGTTCTAGTGCCCTTTTTAAGTGACCAAAAAATTGGAAGGCAATTAGCTCCCCTCAGACACCCCCCTTTTCCCTAAAGACAAGCCTAAAACCTACTGCGTCATTGGCGCCTTACTGAAAACTATATGAGTCTTGAAGAGTCTTGGAAAGTATAAACAAAATCAAATTGAATATTAGATATATAATGACATTAATTGTTGAAAGATCCATCAGTTCAAGATTTGTTTTCACTGTAATTTTTATTTTCATTTTCAATGTTGTAAGAACTGGAAAAGAATAAATTTGTAATATACGAGTAATTCGTTTTCAGTGAAGCGCCAATGACGCAGAAGGCCTTAGGTTTTTATAGTTAAAGAAGGGGGCTGTATCCAAATTTTGTTTGTAGTGAAACTATATTTGTCTTGACCAATCTTGGAAAGAACTAATAAATTAAACTGAATATTTGATGTATAATGATATTAATCGCTGAAAGCTCATCACTTCAAAATTTTACTGTAAATTCAATACTTATTTTCAATATTAAGTACAAAAGAAAACATTTGTAATATAATTCGTTTTCAGTAAAGCGCCAATGACGCAGTAGGTTTTAGGCTTCTGCAGTGAGGCGATACCCAAACTCTTGTTTGTAGTTATTTTTATTCGATTCAAACTTGATTTGCATATTCAATTTAAGTTTCACTCGTTTTAAGATATATTTATTCATTTACATTAATATATATTGTATGTTTGTTTGCATTGATTGTCTATTAAATTTCTGTTCGTTTTAATTTTCATTTATACTTTAATAGCAAACTATTTTTTTTCGTTTTAAGCTTGATTTTCATATTGAATCTAAGCATTATTCGCTTTAAGATCTATTTATTCATTATATTATTACTTTTTGTATGTTTTTTGCTATGATTGTTTATTTAATTTCTTTTCGTTTTGGGTTTCATTTATTCTTTAATAGTAATTTCTGGTCGTTTTGAGTTTGAATTTTAACAGGTATTTGTATCTCCTGAGCTTAAGTTTAAAATAGCCTTTACTTTTCTTTGAAAAACTTATTTTTTGGAAAGTTTTTTTTAATTAATTTTTGTTCGTTTTTTATTGCAAAAAGTTTCAAGTTTTGTGTCGTGGGGGGGGGGGTTGCTTACTGTCCAATTATTCTTGACTTTAAAAAACGGATATAGAACTTTCAATTTAAATCGAATGAGGCTTTACACAAGAGATAACCATATAACCACGGGAGGATATCATAATTAATTTGATAATTTACATAGGTGATAACCATGGACAAGAAGTCTATAGAGCTATGGGACTCACAGACACAAGTTTACATGCGCTGTTAGTGGGAGGATATTAAAGGGTCGGGTTTGATGCTAGGGGGTGGACAGGGCTGGCTGTGTAAAACCTTTAAATTGGAGCACTGTTTTCACGAATCTCAGTGCATTTATACACAACTAGCAGCGCATCCAGAAGATCCAGGATCAAACATGCCCTATTTTCTGCTAAAATAAACTAAAATAACTTTACACAAGAGATAACCATTCACAAGCAGTATATAGAGCTATCATTAGGGGGCTGGACAGACCTATCCTTCAATTTACGCTGCAAATGGGAGGATATTAGGGGTTAGGTTTAATGCTAAGGGGTGGGCGAGCGGGGCTTGCTGTGCACAACAAAATGAGGAGTTTTTAGAAAAACTACTACTACTACTAACAACTCATCGCAGTACCAAGCCGCCTGAGGCCAACACAGCTACGCACGCTCCTCCTCCACCCCAATCTATTCAAAGCCTCCCTTTTTACACCCGCCCACGAAGTTCCCATTTCCTTTAAATCTTTCTTTATGACGTCCTCCCACCCCAGACGGGGACGGCCTGCTTTCCGTTTAGCCCTAGATGGTTGGCCGAAAAGAACAATCTTCGGCAATCTGTCATCCTTCATCCGCACAACATGCCCTAACCACTTCAACCTTTCTTTCATTATAGACCTAGAAAGCGGTATTGAACCACATTTTTCGTATAGCCTATTGTTTGAAATACGGTCAGTCAGCCGGGTACCCAGAACAATCCTTAAACAATTTCTCTGGAAAACATCTAGCAAATCTTCATCCACTTTTCGGAGCGTCCATGCTTCAGAGCCATATTTGACCACTGTCATCACTGTAGCTTCTAAGATTCTAATCTTGGTTTGCAGACTTATCTTCCTATTCTTCCAGACTTGTTTTAACTGTGAAAAAACACCCTGAGCCTTGGCTATTCTATTTTTAACATCTTCACTGCTCCCACCATCTTTACTAATAATACTACCAAGGTAAGTGAAGCTGCCCACCTGATCAATCTTTTCATTACCCAACGTCACCTCTTCATCTTCACTTATTCCTAGTCTTAGTGACTTAGTCTTCCTAACATTAATTTTCAAACCAATACTAGCACCCTGAACTCGCAAAACCTCTAAAACTTCATTCATTTTGCTCACACTTTCATCTAGGATGCTTAAATCATCAGCATAATCCAAGTCCAGGAGACTTTTTCCTCCCCATTTGATTCCGTGGTCTCCCATTGCCTTTCCTGTGCTCCTTAAAACAAAGTCCATCAAAATAATCCATATAAAGGGGGATAGAACACAACCCTGCTTAACTCCTGATTTAATACAAAACCAGCTGCTAACCTCATTTCCTACCTTAACCGCAGCAGTGTTATTCTCGTACATAGCACTAATCACTTTAATGTATTTGTCTGGTATACCATACAAGGATAAAACCTTTACTAAAGCTCCTCTATCAACAGAATCGAACGCTTGCTCATAATCTCTAAAACTGAGGACCAAAGGTGTTTGAAAACTTAGGCACTTCTCAATTATTAGCCTAAGAGTGAAAATTTGGTCAACACATCCTCTACCTTTTCTAAAACCGCACTGCTCTTCTCTTAAAACTTTGTCTACGGCATCTCTCAGTCTAAAAAGTATCATATTACTAAGCAATTTTCTACCTACAGAGACCAGACTAATGCCTCGATAATTACCACACTCACTTTTATCACCTTTCTTATAAAGTGGCTTAATTAAGGTTTTCCTAAAATCGTTAGGTACTTCCCCTTTTTCAAAAATCATATTCATAATCTTCAATAACTTATTTCTAACCTCAGAGCCACCATATTTAAGAAACTCATTTACCACCCTATCAGCACCTGGAGCCTTGTTATTCTTTAATCCTTTTAGTACTGTTGCTAATTCCTCCTCACAAAACAAATCTTCCTTCACATCCAAGGTATCACAAACTTTTTCATTTTCCTCTATATTTTTTCCTGCAACTCTATCTCGGTTAAGCAAGTTCTCAAAATGTTCGGCCCATCTCGCTTTAGCTTTTTCCGTATCGCTAATTGCCACCCCATTCCTATCTTTAACTGGGACAATTCCGGATTGACTACTACCTCTCAATTTGTTAACATGCCAGTACAATATTTTACTATTATGCCGTCTAGCTGCATCTTCTAAATCCTCGGCAATTTTATCCATGGCCTCCACTTCACACCTCCTTAGTTCATATTTCAATGCTTTCTCCACTTTCTTTACATTTCGTTTGTTTTCATGCGATCTATCACTCAGATAATTCTTGTACAAGTCCTTTAAAGCTTTTCACTAATATTCTTTTCACTAAAAAAATAAAGCTTTTTCACTAATATTCTTAGCTGCAGTTCTAGCTTTCTTCCCTAATACGCCTTCAGCAACTTCACAAATTATTTTTCTAAAATTATTCCAACCATCTTCCACATTATCAAATTTTAAACTCTCAAGTTTAGTATTCAACTGTTCCTGGAAAGTTTCTCTCAAATTCTCATCCTGGAGTCTACTAACATCATAACTTCCTGGGAGGTAATTACCCTTCCGATATTTCAGCTTTAAATTAACCCTTGACACTACTAGATGGTGATCTTTACTTTTAACATCAATAACAGCACTCCTATATACCCTAGTATCTTGTATTGATCCTGCCAGTCTTCGGTTTACTATAACATAATCAATAAGGTTTGCTGTCTTACCATCACGTGAATACCATGTTAGATTATGAGCCATTTTATGACCAAACACCGTATTGGTTATAACTAGATTGTTATACCTACAAAATTGCAAAAGTCTGTATCCATTACTGTTTTCTTTTCCTACACCAAATTTACCTAAGCTGGGATACCATCTATCCTTATTTCTACCAACCTGGGCGTTAAAATCTCCCAGTAATATCATCATATTTCTACCTGAGACCTTGTCTATTTGCTCCTGTAACTGTAAGTAAAATTCATCTGAGTCACTAGTATCTCCGTCAGTCGGTTCTACAGGGGCGTATACTACTATAACTGATACCCTGAACTTTCTAGTCATAAAATGAGCAAATAGTATTCTATTATTAATACCTTCCCAGCCTAAACAAGACTTAGCAGCTTCCTTATTCATCATGAGCCCTACTCCCTGTCTATGTACCCCATCCTTCCTGCCTGAGTAAACAAATTCTATATCACCTAATTTCATGCTTCCTACCCCTGGGATATGAGTTTCTGAAACTCCTAATAAATCCAGTTCGAATCGTCTGAATTCGTCAGTCAAAATGTCGATACGATAGTCATTTTTTAATGTCGTAACATTCCAAGTTCCAATTTTCATGTTCTTTAAATCATTGAAATTATTTTCGCCTCAGGAAAAGCAATGATCCCGGATACCAGTGCAGGACGGGGATCACGTATCTTCTCAAGTCTACACCGAAGTGCTTAAGCCGGCTTAGAACCGGACAGCAAGAAGTCCCTGGGACCTCCTTGAATGGAGGCTTTGTGCAATCCTGGGCCCATCTTGGTCACAACATGGTTTTCAGCACTTGGCGATGCTCTTCTATCAACAAGAGTCGAAATCCTGCACAGACAATCTCAAGCCTATTACCTCCGACTCATTATATATTCATGCCTACAAATATTATGCTACTACGGGGAGGCAACCCGTAATAGATAAATTAGCTAGGAAGAGGTTTTTCAGCCCAAAGACGCCCATCAAAACATACCAATCCCAGAAGAATTGTCCATTAGTCAGAATCCCGTGCGAATGCTGTGTCGTTTACTAGGCTATAATTTCCTCGAGGGGCGCCACTCCTCAAGTGGGAATAGAGTTGACCGCAAGGTCCCCAGTCTTGCAGGTATCCCGAAAAGGTCGAGGCAGCCCTTTGCAGAGGTCGTTGTCCATAGATCTGGATCTTACGCCCTGCCACAGTTGTCCTCCTACAGAGGATCCTCCCGCGATGGTGTTCTGCATCACCATGCAATTTAACCCATTACTGGGAGAAGGTTTGCAACTCATGGAACTTGTGGACAAACCAATGGGCCCTTTTGAGTGTACATTTGAGGGGCCTTCTTCCTCCTCCGCCTGTATTTATGACCCCAGGCGAGGGTGCCCCAGATTCTATTATGGATCCCCAGGAACAAGGTCCCCTCTTGGTCCATGCCTCCTATGGAGGTACCCTACATATCTGTAGAGCGTTCCCCTATCGCCACCTGGGGACACGCTGAATGGCCTGGGGGAGGCCAGATAAACGGATCACTTTTGTTTTGCAAAGGCCATAACTCAGTGACATATTTAACCTACTACTTATAAATATACATAACTCACTGACTAGGCCTATATAAGTTATATACAGAAATATATAACTCAGTGACATATTTAGCCTACTTTTTATAAATATACATAACTCACTGACTAGGCCTATATAAGTTATATACAGAAATATATAACTCAGTGACATATTTAGCCTACTACTTATAAATATGTGTAACTCACTGACTAGGCCTGTATAAGTTAAATACAGAAATATATAACTCAGTGACATATTTAGCCTACTACTTATAAATATGTGTAACTCACTGACTAGGCCTGTATAAGTTATATACAGAAATATATAACTGAGTGACATATTTAGCCTACTACTTATAAATATGTGTAACTCACTGACTAGAGCTATATACAGAAATATATAGCTCAGTGACATATTTAGCCTACTACTTAAAATATGTGTAACTCACTGACTAGGCCTATATAAGTTATATACAGAAATATATAACTCAGTGACATATTTAGCCTACTACTTATAAATATGTGTAACTCACTGACTAGGCCTGTATAAGTTATATACAGAAATATATAACTCAGTGACATATTTAGCCTACTACTTATAAATATGTGTAACTCACTGACTAGGCTTATCTAAGTTATATACAGAAATATATAACTGAGTGACATATTTAACCTACTACTTATAAATATGTGTAACTCACTAACTAAGCCTATATAGGTTATATACAGAAATACATAACTCAGTGACATATTTAGCCTACTACTTATAAATATGTGTAACTCACTGACTAGGCCTGTATAAGTTATATACAGAAATATATAACTGAGTGACATATTTAACCTACTACTTAGAAATATGTGTAACTCACTGACTAGGCCTATATAAGTTATATACAGAAATATATAACTCAGTGACATATTTAGCCTACTACTTATAAATATGTGTAACTCACTGACTAGGCCTGTATAAGTTATATACAGAAATATATAACTCAGTGACATATTTAGCCTACTACTATAAATATGTGTAAACTCACTGACTAGGCCTATATAAGTTATATACAGAAATATATAACTGAGTGACATATTTAACCTACTACTTAGAAATATGTGTAACTCACTGACTAGGCCTATATAAGTTATATACAGAAATATATAACTCAGTGACATATTTAGCCTACTACAATATGTGTAACTCACTGACTAGGCCTATCTAAGTTATATACAGAAATATATAACTGAGTGACATATAATATAAAATGGTGGGAAAAATAAAAAATGGTGTCTTTCAAAAAGTATTGCTTAGTATTAATGTATGCATAAAATCAAAACTAATAAAGTAATACTCTAATAATAAACTAATAATAAAAAAAACCACTAGATAAAAAGACGTTTTTAATAATAATAAAAAGAAATATAATAATAATATAAAAAAGAAATAAAAAAATAATAATAATAAAAAAGACGTCGTCTTTTTAATAATAAAAAGACGTTTTTAGAGAAAGACCCAATAAAACATTAAAGCCTTATAGTCTTTATGACCTTTGGTTTTCTATTGTCTAAAACTTAGTAACAGAAAAAAAATAATTAAAATAAATTAGAATAACTTTACAAAAGAGATAACCATTAACAAGCAGTATATAGAGCTATCCTCCCATTTGCGCAACAAATGGGAAGAGGGGGTCGGGTTTATTGCAAAGGGGTGGGCGGACGGGACTGGCTGTGCAAAACCTTCTAGTTGGTGGTCCTGTTTTCACTGATCTGATTGCACAACTAAAAAAACAATAAAACATCGAAACCTTATTGCCTTTATGGCAATGAGGAAATCCTTTTATATGGAAGCAAAATCTACAAACAGAAAAAATTATTTTAGTATCTAGAGAGAATTATATAATCGTTGCAGTATATAGCGCTATCCTCCCATTTGCGCTACAAATGGGAGGAGGGGGTCGGATTTAATGCTAAGGGGTGGGCGGACGAGGCTGGCTGTGCACAACCTTCTCGTTGGTGGCCCTTTTTTCACTAATCTTAGTGTACAACTAAAAAACAATAAAACATCGAAACCTTAATGCCCTTATGACCTTTAGTTTTCTATTGTCTAAAACTTAGTAGCATAAGAAAATTAATCCAAAAAACTAAAATATCTTTACACAAGAGATAACCATTCACAAGCAGTATATAGAGCTATCCTCCCATTTGTGCTGCAAATGCGAGGATATTACGGGGTTGGACAGACCTATCCTCCCATTTGCACTGCAAATGGGAGGATATCAGGGCGTCGGGTTTAATGCTAAGGGGTGGGTGGGCAGGGCTGGCTGTACAAAACAAATGAGGAGTAAAGACCCAATAAAACATTAAAGCCTTATGGTCTTTTTGACCTTTTGTTTTCTATTGTCTAAAACTTAGTAACAGAAAAAAATTAATTAAAAAAAACTAAATAACTTTACAAAAGAGATAACAATTAACAAGCACTATATAAGGCTATCCTCACATTTTCGCTACAAATGGGAGGATATTAGGGGGCCGGGTTTAATCCTAAAGGGTGGGTAGACGGGGCTGGCTGTGCACAACCTTCCCATTGGTGGCTCTGTTTTCACTAATCATAATGCACAACTAAAAAATAATAAAACATCGAAACTTCATTGCCTTTATGACCTTTAGTTTTCTATTGTCTAAACTTAGTAACATAAGAAAATTAATTTAAAAACTAAATTTATTTATTAATTTACATTAATATCTATTGTATGTTTGTTTGCATTGATTGTTTATTTAATGATTGCTTGATTGTTTATATGCCCCCAGGGCATAACTTACAACGACTACCCCTGGGCCCTGGTGGGCTGTGTCGACACCGGAGTTTTTTGTTATCAGAACTTTGAACTATTTTATCAAAATGTCTATACCAAAAATTTTATCTGATGCATTTAGGGCGTGGAGGAGGGGGGGGGGGGCTAGTTGCTCTCCAATCTCTTTTGACTCTTAAAAAGTGAACAAGAACTTTCAATTTCCAATCAAATGAGCCCTCTCTCAAGTTTATACGAGCATCCCTTCCATAAATAATAATATGAAGGATTCGGAGAATCCTTAAATTACAACCCTTGTCCTGAGGGCTGTGGGGGAGTTGTCATCCTCAAATACCTAATTTCCAGAACTTAAAACTACGTTTAATAAAATGGCTGTCTCAAAATTTTGATTGGATGTGTTTGGGGAAAAGGTGGGCGTGAGAAGGGGGTTAGTTGCCCTCAGATCACTTTCGACTATTAAAAATGGCACTAACCCTTTGAATTTCCAATCGAATGAGCCTTTTTTGAAGTTTCTTCGACACCGACTTCTATAAAAAACCTTATATGCCCCCAGGGTATAACTTAAAACCCCTGCCTTGAGGGTTTTGGGGGAGTGTCCTCCTCAAAAACATACTTTCTATCTGAAAATCATCTACGCTGAACAAAATGGCTATCTCAAAATTTTGATTGGATGTGTCTGGGGGAATGATGGGCGTGGGGGGGCTAGTTGCCCTCCAATCACTTTCGACTATTAAAAGTATTAATTTTCTCTCTTACCTAACAGAATCTAAATAAACTTTCGAGGCTTGTCCTTTTGTAACAAGAAATAAAGTTTGCTTGCCCATTCATCTAGTTACAATGCATAGGCATTTATTGTACGAGAGTAGGGTAAATGCCTATAGGGTAGCCTAGTCATCAAAGGTAGAAACATTTTGGGGGCTTGCCGTTTTGTTTCAGAAGAAAAAGAGGTTAAAATTAATGAATAAACATGCTTTCATTCTTGCTAAATGTCATTCTACTGAAAACCTTGCTTCATGACTCTAAAATTAGGCATTTTATTTCTTTTCGGTTTTTTGGACCAACCATTATTCTGATACAAATCTTCTTCAGCCAACGGCCATACCACGTTGAAAGTACCCAGTCTCGTCAGATCCTGGAAGTCACACAACGTCGGGCCCGGTCGGGCCCTTTGAATTTCCAATCGAATGAGCCTTTTGTTGAAGTTTCTACGACAATGCCTTCTATAAGAACCTTATATGCCCCCAGGGCATAACTTAAAACCCTTGTCCTAAGGGTTGTAGGGAGTGTCCTCCTCAAAAACATATTTTCTATCAGGAAATCAACTACGCTGAACAAAATGGCTATCTCAAAATTTTTATTGAATGTGTTTGGGGGAATGATGGGCGTGGGGGGGGGCTAGTTGCCCTCCAATCATTTTCGACTATTAAAACGGGCACTAGAACTCTCGATTTCCATACGAAAAAGCCCTCTTTGAAGTTTCTACGACGACTCCTTCCATATGAAGTGCCTCTAGAAAAAAAAAATAAATAAATAATAAAACATTGGAGCTGTATGGCCTTTACTATAGGCAACGTTACAGCGTTGCCTCTGATCAAAGTATAAACTAGTGTTTAATTTTATTCTGTTTTCACTTCTACACTAGAGCTTGAAGAAGTTGGAGTGATTCCTTTGTTTTGTATTGCTTTTTACCTCATTTTCTGATCGGGGTGCTAAGCACTATGAAATTTACAATCTGGTGTAATTCAGGAGTATTGATCTCCAAATTTTAGTTCTTGGTACTCCGCGGTAGGAAAAATAGTAAGGTACCACTATATCCCAGTTTTAAAAGCTTTCACCTCCAGGTATAATTTCCGCTCGGCTATTACCGAGGTGCGTAGGCCTATGCTCCCTTGTGTTGATCAAAGCAGTTTTCTAAGTTATAACAAAACAAGCATGGTATTAACTATTGGGAGCAATCTCAATTCTGAAATTCTCCCGGCAGGTTTTGGCTACAGGTGTTAGCTTATAATAATAGCCTGTAGCTATTCTCGTCCTAACTGAGTGGCTGGCACACTAGTCTTGAAATCATGTGTCTGTAAGGACAGCGGTTCGTGTCCTTGTGTCGCTGATTATTTGGTTTGGAACGGGGGTCAGTAGCATGACTCTGTAAGCTAAGCCTGATTTGACCCAGCTCTAAATGGGTACCTGGAGAAATCTGGAGAAGGTAAACAGAAAAGGTGTTGTGAAAGCACATGATGACTAGCCCCCCCCCCCTCCATTGCACATCCTGGCTGAAGGGCCATGAAACGGAGATCAGCACCGCAGTTGGAGTTTTTGGAGTTTAGTGCCGCATCCTTTATTTTTTCTTATAGCTGTTCTCGTTTGGATAGTAGTTCTATGTACCCTCGTTATGGTGACTTACACTTTATATTCAAAAAATATCCTCTGTTGACCTTTGCTCTGTTTCTTCGGACAAAATGTGTCAGAATGACCCCTACAGACAGGGATAAAACTTTTAGCTAGCAATGGATATTTTACAATTCATGACTGAATAATTACTATGTGAAAGCTTTTACAAAAGTAACAACTCCATTTTCAGGTAAATGGAATTCCAGCTGCTCATCCGGTAAAATTATAAATTAATTTGGAAATAAAAATCACTTTTTGCAGTTTCAAAGGAAGAAAGGGATACTTCAAAATCTCGAGTCTCAAGAATTCATAGACGTCATGTCTCGAATGTGTGCAACACTTATTAGAATCTATATCCGCGTAGGTCCAGAATAGAACCTAGAAGAGAGAAGGTCCAGGGAACCGTAAATATTTGTGTTTTGATGTCCTTGAAACTTCAAGACGTATTAGGTTTTAATTATATAATCTTCATTATTATAATCCTATCTCAAATTTGATAAGGGAACTAGCACTTTCTTGGAAAGTGCAAGTGATAAATCAACGCCTAATCCAAGAAATCTTTGTTTACTTCAATTGGATTATCAGGACTCTTGCCAAAGAGTTTGGGAAACAGGCCTTTTACATGGACTAAATAGAAATTAAAAAGTACAGACAGCGCCACAAAAAGTGCCACAGATAGTGTTTTCAATCCCCTCATTGCTTCTCACCAGGTCTAGAATTCCCTACCTTCTTCAGTACATAGATGCCACTAGTTTGGGACGTTTAAAAGGATTCTTAAGGACCATTTGGTTAAGAATCAAACAGAATAGCAATTTTTTGTCCTTTCCTCTGAGGAGTTGATGTCCCCTGAGTGTTTGTTTCATGGTGTATGGTTGTCTTCTCTGCGCTTGACTCTCAGGCCTCAGGTATGTTCTCTTTTTAATCTTGTATATTATTTGGCTATAGTTCTCTTTTTTTGTTGTTGCTTATATCGTTTTTTTTGTATCCCTCTTGCATCCCTGGCCATAGAGCCCGTAAAGGGGAAATAAGAGTATTGTATTTCCACTACGTATTTATTAGTAAATCAAACTCTGAACTCTGAAGATATAAGTCGAGCTTTACAATGTTAATAATTCTTATTTTCTTATACTTGGTAAATTGACACATCCACAATTTAATTGAATACTAATTATTTAAAAGCAAATGAAGCTACGATTTTCTGCCTGCTTTTTTCCCGACTGTACCAGTTTATCATAATGAAATTATTTGCTAAGTATTTCATAATATTCGGTCGAGCGATGGTCAAAATCAGATTTTAATTATTCCAACGAAGAAGGTGCATTTATGTACTTATTATCTACCCACATAGATAGTTAGTTCGATAACTTCCAGCCAATCACAAATCCGAAAATAATCATGTGATTTTATACAATGGGTACCTACAACAAGTTTTTATCCATTGTACAATCAGAATCAGTTGGCTGTAGATCCTCAGAAGATAGTATACATATTTTATGCCTGTCGCTCGGCAGGCTCTAATAATAATTGGGTTAAAAATTAATTATATTTAAGCTTGCACACGGACATTCAGATGCAAATTTAACCAAGTTCATAAGGCAAACAGCAGAGAAAAACCCAAGGATCATCGTGGGTCTTGACCTAACTCAATAGTTCTCAGGGGATGTATCCAAGACAGAGAGATTACCGGGTTTGAACCCCAAAAAATGCCTCCGACAAATTATTTTTTGGGACTATCCTAGTTTAAACTATCCTTTTTCACAGAACAATCTAGGCATAGCCAACTTTTAGTCCATTGAAAACGTTGAATTCCAGCACATTGTTCGTGGAAGCATGATCCACAGTCATTGCATATCCAACAGCTTAAAGTTACCCTGCAACGACATTCAGGGCACTCTCTCCTAGTCATTCTTAGGTTTAGGATAAAATGAAGTTCAGTCTCTAATTAATTCCGAATATAATCCTTATTTTTTTCACACATGTTCAAAAACTAAATTTAATCCTTTTAAAAGAATATATAATATAATATATATATATATATATATATATATATATATATATATATATATATATCTATATATATATATATATATATTATATATATATATTATATATATATATAGTAACATTTATATTGGAATTTTTGTATTTCCTGCCAGAAGAAAGAACAGTAGTAAGAGAGGTACTATTTCGAGGGGTACATCCAAATATGGAAGACAACTGGACTCGAGCCAGAACATCAACTCTATAATCTGAACCTAGATCCAAAAATAACCTATGACGAAAAATTACAAGAGAAAGGAATTTGACCTACTTTAGAGAGAGCGTTAGAATTCAAGTGAGAGATTACAGATTATTTCTTCAGGAATTTGACATGTGACTATTATGTGCACATAGAACTGGAAATAATTATTTAAAAATTTGAAATTTAAAAAGCATGCATCCAAAATTACGTCAACGTTTTACTAGCGTTGACTCTGAGAGTCAGCCTTGTTCAACCTATGTCTCTAACAGTTTCAGTGTTATTCTGAAAAGCGTATATGATCGTATTATGCTGGAATTGTATAGAAAGAAAATTTTCCTTAAAAGTGAAACATGAAAAATAGTGGGGGAAAAGTGGAGGTATGTTGTACAGGTATGATATGTTGTACAGTTTTTTTTCTACAAGATGGTGTAAAAATCATTTCTGTTGCAATTTGTTTGCGGTCGAGTCCTATTTGACACTAGATTGACTGTACTAGTATTTCTCCTTGAAGATTGATGTATTTGTCATATCTGTGAGTAAGTTTTGTTGGTACTTATGCAGTACACAGTGCTATATATATTACATATATAGATATATATTATATATGTATATATATATATAGTATATATATATATATATATATTATAATATATATATATATATATATATATATATATATATATATATATATATATATATATATATATATATATATATATATATACACAGCGCTATAGACTGTACAAGGAAACCAGACACGAAAGCGACAAACGAGTATTTGCTAGATAAATTGATGGCAAAGCGTGATTTCTCATTGCGTTTGCAATATTTAAACAAAGGTTTTTTGGGGTTTGGGGGGGGGGGTACCTAGGTTGGGTTAGGTTACGTATTTAATATATGCTATGCTTAACCGAAACTGAAACTCTAAAAAAAATTTTTTGATAACAATTGATATGCTAAAATAATTGGATTTTATTTTAGGTTCCAAATAATTGGATTTTATTTTAGGTTAATCGAACCAATGGTCCTAGAAGATCGTGAGAGGACCGATTCGAATAAAAATTTAAAATTCAAGTCTTTGGTCTTATTCGAGACCAAAAAGATTGGGGGAGAACTAGTGCACCTCCCAATCCCGATTTTTCCCCGGAGGCATCCGATCAAAACTATAGGATGGCTATTTGGTTCGAAATGCTCTAAGTTTATATGCGGAGAGAAAGTTCCAGGAGAGTTATCCAGGAAAATTTTCAGCAGAGAGGGAATTTTCTGTAGGATTTTTCCGTGGGGGTATTTTCTGCCAAAGGAATTTTCTATAGGGGAATTTGTGGCAGGAGATACCTTTTCATGGGGCTTGGAGATTTTCCTGGAAAGTTTTCCATGGAGGACGGATTTTTGACATGATTTGAAAAAGGATTAGAAATTAAATTAGAAAAAGCTTTTTTTTCAAATGAAAGTAAGTAGAGTTTTTTAGGGAGAGTTCTGAGCGAGTAAGGAATATCTCGGGGAGTATTTTCCAAGGGCAGGTAATATGGGAAGAATTTTACATGGGAAACTTTTCCACCGGAGGAACCTTTTGTGGGGAAGATTAATTTTAAACGGCGGGGAACGGATTTACTGATATAATTTAAAAAAGATCAGACCATAAATAAAAAAAAGTTTTTTCAACTGAAATTGAGGAAGAACATTAAAACGAACAGAAACTATCCCGTATATGAAAAGGCTACCCCCCTCCTCAACCCCTCACTATTTACTCTAGAGTTTGACTTTTTGTACCAATTTTTCAAGAATGATACCTGGAATACAAGGTCAATTTAATTGAAATAATAAGCTTTTTTTAAAGCACTGAAAAACTGTAGCATAACGAGCGAGGGATTGAAAACGGGGCAGCCCATTCATATACGGAATTAAATAAAATGAGGAGCGACATTAAAACTTGAAACGGACAGAAATTATTCCGTATATGAAAGGGGCTGTCTCCTCCTCAACGCCTCGCTCTTTACACTAAAGTTTGACTCTGTCTCACAACTTTGTTTTTTAAAACAATAAAAGGCTTTAGCGTGAGGAGGGGACAGCCCCTTTCATATACGGAATAATTTCTGTTCGTTTTAAGTTTTAATGTCGCTCCTTACTTTCATTTAAAGAAACTTGTTTTTTTATTTAGTTTCTGATCGTTTTTTAAATAATGCAGGTTTTTATTTTGGCTCACCGTACATGAATAATTAAAGCGAAATTTGTATATTAATTTTACTTTTTTGGCTAAATGGCTTCCTCGAAAGTTGTTTAATTTTATTTACGAACGTTTTTAGTAGTTATAAATAAACATAACTTACGAATTAACTTACATAACAAACTTCTATATTCGCATATTTTTATTACGTATTTTAGGGGGGTTTTCCCCTGCTAGTCAGAAATCTCGCTATTTACGCTAAAGTTCGAAAATTTCCCCATTCTTTAAGAATGACCTCTTAACAACAAAGGCCATTAATTAGAATAAATAGCTCTTATGAAAGTACTAACAAAACTTTTAGCGCAAAGAGCGATGTATTGACTAGGGGGCGAACCCAATCACATACTTAATAGTTTCTGTCCGTTTTAAGTTTCGATGTTGAATATTTTTCAGTTAAAAAGGTTTTCAGTGGAAAAATTGTTTCTTTATTTAATTTTTGATCGTTGTTTTAAATAATGCTGGGAAATCCGGGCCCCTTCATAGCAAAATCCCTTCCCCAATGAAAAACTTCCTCCATGGAAAGATTTCCCACGTAAAGCCCAATCCCGATCTTCCCTACCCCTCCCACTCAGAAAAAGGAAGGTTGAAATATTAATTGTTTGGCAACTATGGGATAAATCTCATGGAATGATAACTCCATCAAAAGATACATATTATTTTTTTTTACTTTGGAGGGATGTTTTGAGAAAAAGAGGGAATGACTCCCCTCACGCACATGATATACATGTAAGAAAAAGTTATCGAAACGTCCTAAGACCCCATCTATTGAGAATTGGATAGGCGAGCGGATTAAACACTCGATTTTGTGACACTTTTTACTTGACAATATCAACATATGCTAATTTAGAATGTTGTCATTTTAAAAGTTTCCCATGACCTAAACAGACAAATCACCCAAATTATTAGTAAAAATTTCACTTGACCAACTTCTAGCTATCTTAAAAAAAGGGGTATGTTATGAAAATTAAATTATCAAAGATGTGTCTATAGGCTACAATATGTCCCGGGACAGTATTTTGGAGTACATACCTCCACTTTTCCCCCACTATTTTTCATGTTTCACTTTTAAGAAAATTTTCTTTCTATACAGTTCCAGCATAATACGATCATATACGCTTTTCAGAATAACACTGAAACTGTTAGAGACATAGGTTGAACAAGGCTGACTCTCATAGTCAACGCTAGTAAAACGTTGACGTAATTTTGGCTGCATGCTTTTTAAATAATTTCAAATTTTTAAATAATTATTTCCAGTTCTATGTGCACATAATAGTCACATGTCAAATTCCTGAAGAAATAATCTGTAATCTCTCACTTGAATTCTAACGCTCTCTCTAAAGTAGGTCAAATTCTTTTCTCTTGTAATTTTTCGTCATAGGTTATTTTTAGATCTAGGTTCAGATTATAGAGTTGATGTTCTGGCTCGAGTCCAGTTGTCTTCCATATTTGGATGTACCCCTCGAAATAATACCTCTCTTACTACTGTTCTTTCTTCTGGCGGAAATACAAAAATTCCACTGTTCTATATATATATATATATATATATATATATATATATATATATATATATATATATATATATATATTATATATATATATATATATATATATATATATATATTATATATATATATATATATATATATATATATATATATATATATATTATATATATATATATATATATATATATATATCTAATATATCTATATATATACATATATATATATATATATATATATTATATATATATATATATATATATATATATATATATATATATATATATTATATATATATATATATATATATATATATATATATATATATATATATATAATATATATATATATATATAATATAATATATATATATATATATATATACTATATATATCTATATATATATATCTATATATATATATATATTCTTTTAAAAGGATTAAATTTAGTTTTTGAACATGTGTGAAAAAAATAAGGATTATATTCGGAATTAATTAGAGACTGAACTTCATTTTATCCTAAACCAAAGAATGACTAGGAGAGAGCGCCCTGAATGTCGTTGCAGGGTAACTTTAAGCTGTTGGATATGCAATGACTGTGGATCATGCTTCCACGAACAATGTGCTGGAATTCAACGTTTTCAATGGACTAAAAGTTGGCTATGCCTAGATTGTTCTGTGAAAAAGGATAGTTTTAAACTAGGATAGTCCCAAAAAATAATTTGTCGGAGGTATTTTTGGGGTTCAAACCCGGTAATCTCTCTCCCTTGGATACATCCCCTGAGAACTATTGAGTTAGGTCAAGACCCACGATGATCCTTGGGTTTTTTCTCTGCTGTTTGCCTTATGAACTTGGTTAAATTTGCATCTGAATGTCCGTGTGCAAGCTTAAATATAATTAATTTTTAACCCAATTATTATTAGAGCCTGCCGAGCGACAGGCATAAAATATGTATACTATCTTCTGAGGATCTACAGCCACTGATTCTGATTGTACAATGGATAAAAACTTGTTTTAGGTACCCATTGTATAAAATCACATGATTATTTTCGGATTTGTGATTGGCTGGAAGTTATCGAACTAACTATCTATGTGGGTAGATAATAAGTACATAAATGCACCTTCTTCGTTGGAATAATTTAAATCTGATTTTGACCGTCGCTCGACCGAATATTATGAAATACTTAGCAAATAATTTCATTATGATAAACTGGTACAGTCGGGAAAAAAGCAGGCAGAAAATCGTAGCTTCATTTGCTTTTAAATAATTAGTATTCAATTAAATTGTGGATGTGTCAATTTACCAAGTATAAGAAAATAAGAATTATTAACATTGTAAAGCTCGACTTAAATCTTCAGAGTTCAGAGTTTGATTTACCAATAAATACGTAGTGGAAATACAATACTCTTATTTCCCCTTTACGGGCTCTATGGCCAGGGATGCAAGAGGGATACAAAAAAAAAACGATATAAGCAACAACAAAAAAGAGAACTATAGCCAAATAACATACAAGATTAAAAAGAGAACATACCTGAGGCCTGAGAGTCAAAGCGCAGAGAAGACAACCATACACCATGAAACAAACACTCAGGGGACATGAACTCCTCAGAGGAAAGGACAAAAAATTTGCTATTCTGTTTGATTCTTAACCAAATGGTCCTTAAGAATCCTTTTAAAAGTCCCAAACTAGTGGCATCTATGTACTGAAGAAGGTAGGGAATTCTAGACCTGGTGACAAGCAATGAGGGGATTGAAAACGCTATCTGTGGCACTTTTTGTGGCGCTGTCTCTACTTTTTAATTTCTATTTAGTCCATGTAAAGGCCTGTTTCCCAAACTCTTTGGCAAGAGTCCTGATAATCCAATTGAAGTAAACAAAGATTTCTTGGATTAGGCGTTGATTTATCACTTGCACTTTCCAAGAAAGTGCTAGTTCCCTTATCAAATTTGAGATAGGATTATAATAATGAAGATTATATAATTAAACCTAATACGTCATGAAGTTTCAAGGACATCAAAACACAAATATTTACGGCTCCCTGGACCTTCTCTCTTCTAGGTTCTATTCTGGACCTACGCGGATATAGATTCTAATAAGTGTTGCACACATTCGAGACGTGCAGTCTATGAATTCTTGAGACTCGAGATTTT
Organism: Artemia sinica; assembly: GCA_027921565.1. Classification (NCBI taxonomy): domain Eukaryota; kingdom Metazoa; phylum Arthropoda; class Branchiopoda; order Anostraca; family Artemiidae; genus Artemia; species Artemia sinica. Next base: position 55,860,744 of record CM051271.1, on the reverse strand, counting down.
GAAGTATCCCTTTCTTCCTTTGAAACTGCAAAAAGTGATTTTTATTTCCAAATTAATTTATAATTTTACCGGATGAGCAGCTGGAATTCCATTTACCTGAAAATGGAGTTGTTACTTTTGTAAAAGCTTTCACATAGTAATTATTCAGTCATGAACTGTAAAACATCCATTGCTAGCTAAAAGTTTTATCCCTGTCTGTAGGGGTCATTCTGACACATTTTGTCCTAAGGAACAGAGCAAAGGTCAAGAGAGGATATTTTTTGAATAAAAAGTGTAAGTCACCATAACGAGGGTACATAGAACTACTATCCAAACGAGAACAGCTATAAGAAAAAATAAAGGATGCGGCACTAAACTCCAAAACAACTCCAAATCTGCGGTGCTGATCTCCGTTTCATGGCCGTTCAGCCAGGATGTGCAATGGAGGGGGGGGGGCTAGTCATCATGTGCTTTCACACACCTTTTTCTGTTTACCTTCTCCAGATTTCTCCAGGTACCCATTTAGAGCTGGGTCAAATCAGGCTTAGCTTACAGAGTCATGCTACTGACCCCCGTTCCAAACCAAATAATCAGCGACACAAGGACACGAACCGCTATCCTTACAGACACATGATTTCAAGACTAGTGTGCCAGCCACTCAGTTAGGACGAGAATAGCTATAGGCTATTATTATAAGCTAACACCTGTAGCCAAAACCTGCCGGGAGAATTTCAGAATTGAGATTGCTCCCAATAGTTAATACCATGCTTGTTTTGTTATAACTTAGAAAACTGCTTTGATCAACACAAGGGAGCATAGGCCTACGCACCTCGGTAATAGCCGAGCGGAAATTATACCTGGAGGTGAAAGCTTTTAAAACTGGGATATAGTGGTACCTTACTATTTTTCCTACTGCGGAGTACCAAGAACTAAAATTTGGAGATCAATACTCCTGAATTACACCAGATTGTAAATTTCATAGTGCTTAGCACCCCGATTAGAAAATGAGGTAAAAAGCAATACAAAACAAAGGAATCACTCCGACTTCTTCAAGCTCTAGTGTAGAAGTGAAAACAGAATAAAATTAAACACTAGTTTATACTTTGATCAGAGGCAACGCTGTAACGTTGCCTATAGTAAAGGCCATACAGCTCCAATGCTTTATTATTTATTTATTTTTTTTCTAGAGGCACTTCATATGGAAGGAGTCGTCGTAGAAACTTCAAAGAGGGCTCATTCGTATGGAAATCGAGAGTTCTAGTGCCCGTTTTAATAGTCGAAAATGATTGGAGGGCAACTAGCCCCCCCCACGCCCATCATTCCCCCAAACACATTCAATAAAAATTTTGAGATAGCCATTTTGTTCAGCGTAGTTGATTTCCTGATAGAAAATATGTTTTTGAGGAGGACACTCCCCTACAACCCTTAGGACAAGGGTTTTAAGTTATGCCCTGGGGGCATATAAGGTTCTTATAGAAGGCATTGTCGTAGAAACTTCAAAAAAGGCTCATTCGATTGGAAATTCAAAGGGCCCGACCGGGCCCGACGTTGTGTGACTTCCAGGATCTGACGAGACTGGGTACTTTCAACGTGGTATGGCCGTTGGCTGAAGAAGATTTGTATCAGAATAATGGTTGGTCCAAAAAACCGAAAAGAAATAAAATGCCTAATTTTAGAGTCATGAAGCAAGGTTTTCAGTAGAATTGACATTTAGCAAGAATGAAAGCATGTTTATTCATTAAAATTTAACCTCTTTTTCTTCTGAAACAAAACGGCAAGCCCCCAAAATGTTTCTACCTTTGATGACTAGGCTACCCTATAGGCATTTACCCTACTCTCGTACAATAAATGCCTATGCATTGTAACTAGATGAATGGGCAAGCAAACTTTATTTCTTGTTACAAAAGGACAAGCCTCGAAAGTTTATTTAGATTCTGTTAGGTAAGAGAAAAATTAATACTTTTAATAGTCGAAAGTGATTGGAGGGCAACTAGCCCCCCCACGCCCATCATTCCCCTAGACACATCCAATCAAAATTTTGAGATAGCCATTTTGTTCAGCGTAGATGATTTTCAGATAGAAAGTATGTTTTTGAGGAGGACACTCCCCCAAAACCCTCAAGGCAGGGGTTTTAAGTTATACCCTGGGGGCATATAAGGTTTTTTATAGAAGTCGGTGTCGTAGAAACTTCAAAAAAGGCTCATTCGATTGGAAATTCAAAGGGTTAGTGCCATTTTTAATAGTAGTGCTTCCGGTATGAACTTTGTTCGTATCCCGCTGCTCTGTTTGACAGCTCATTTATGCAGAGAGTGCCGAACAAGGCCGAATTCGCCAAGGCCATTGCACTTGCATGCAAACTCGAAGAAATTCCGTGTGTGCTGAACGACGGGACATACTACGTACTTGACGGCGGATCTCTATTGCACCGAGTCCCATGGATAAAAAATGACACGTATGCGGGTATCATACAGAGCTACTCTCTGTATATTTCGCGGAAGTACCCTGGCGCAACTGTAGTTTTCGATGGGTATGATAGTGGATCTTCCATCAAAGATATGGCCCATTCGTATCGTAATCGAACGATTGGTCGCGAGGTTTTCTTCACGAATGACATGCGTCTGAAAGTTAAGAAAGAAGAATTTCTCGGGAACAAGAAAAACAAGTCAAGATTCATTAGTGCGCTTGCAGTTCATCTCCGGCAAAAAGGCTATTTTGTACCCAGTGATGCAGACGTGCCTATTGTAAAAGCTGCTATCGAATCAGCTAAACAGAAGGTAACTGCCGTTATTGGAGAAGATACGGATCTTCTGGTCCTTCTCTGCTACCACTGTGGTGTCTCCACTAACAAGGTGTACTTCGCCCCAGAGCCAAAGAAAAATAAAGAGCGAAGGTGCTGGGATGTCCACGAAATGAAAAAAAGATTAGGCCAAGAAGTATGTGGTCTGATCCTCTTCGCCCATGCATTCCTTGGGTGTGATTCTACATCACGTGTCCACAACATCGGAAAAGGTCTTACCCTGAAAAAAGTGATAGAAGACGAAAGTTTTCGAGCATCTGCCAAGGTCTTTATGAAGAAGGCAGCAACAAAAATCGAAGTCAAGGAAGCCGGAGAAGACGCACTTCTTATAATATATGGTGGAAAGAAGGGGGGAAATCTGAACGAGCTTCGAAAGCAGCTCTTCGAAAGAAAGCTCGTCACAGCAACGGCTTTTGTTCACCCAGAGCAGCTACCTCCCACATCCAACTCTGCAGCATTTCACAGCTATAGAGTTTACTTTCAGGTACACGCCAGGAATGACGACCGTAATCTAGAATTGGACCCTCAAGAGTGGGGCTGGAAGGACCGAAATGGTACATTATACCCTGTGATGACGGACCTACCCCCAGCACCTCCCCAACTTCTTAAGATTGTTAAGTGTTCCTGCCGTTCAAACTGCACCTCTGATCGGTGCACTTGTGTCAGAAACGGCATGTCTTGCACTCTCGTGTGCAAAACTTGTCAGGGAGCAGAATGTGATAATTCTCCCAAATCAGAAGATCTCATCGACGATCTTGACGACGAAGTTTCAAACTACACTGCCAGTGATTAATGTCGCAAGTCATTTGAAAAGTTGCCTGCCTTTTACCAATGTGATTTTTGTTACCTGTGATTTTAGTCAGTTAATACATTAAGAGATGATTGATTATTTTGAGAAAACCTTTTGGTGATGAATGTGAAACACTGTCGGTTGAACATATCCTTGATCTGATGTGATATTCGAGTTCATTGCATAAAACTACTCAAGAAATGTGGTCAAACGACTATGTTATAATAGAATCGCGAGCTTCGTGAATGGTGATGAATGTGAAACACTTTTGGTTCACCGTATCTTAAATCTGATGTAATATCCGAGTTCAGCACATAAAACTAGATCACAAATGTGTTTCCCATGAAGTAAACTCTAAGCCTTGAGAAAATCGAAAATTTAGGCTTAAAAACGAAAAATAAAATACAAAACGCTAAAAAACACTAATTTTGCACCCCGCTAGGCTTCTCAACTTTTGATAATTTGTACAGTTTTTTTTTTCTTTACAAGATGGTGTAAAAATCATTTCTGTTGCAATTTGTTTGCGGTCAAACCTTATATTGACTGTACTATACAGAGAAGTAACCTTAACTGTACATTGCTTTTGATAATTATATAATTTTTATTTATTCAGCTGTCTTTCCTTTATAGCCAATCGGAGGTTGAAAAAAAACAGTCCATGTCAAACAGTTCGTGGCAACGAACTGTAAGTAAGGAGCGACTCGGTTCAATAGTAACCAAAACTCGAAGAATGGAATTTTGATATCAATAGAATAATCAAAAGAATTTGATTTTTTTGTGCTGATTCCAAATATATGAGATTCATTAAGTTTGCGAATACCCATCAAAAGCTACGAGCCAGAGAAAATTTGCCTGATTTTCGAAAAAACACCCCCAAAAATTCAAGGAATCCTATTGAAAATCGTACCATTAAATTTAGCGTATCAGCAATCCTTTCTGTAGAGGTTTCAAACTCCCATCTTCAAAAATGTGGATTTATATATTTATTAAATAAAAAAACAAGTTTTTTCAACTGAAAGTGAGGAGCAACATTAAAATTTTAAACGAACAGAAATTATTACGTATATGAGGGGGGGTTCACCTCGCTCTTTACGCTAAAGTTCGAATTTTGTTCGAATCACAAATCCCTGAATCACAAAGGCCGTTTAATAAGTACTAAAAAAAACTTTAGCGTAAAGAGCGAAGTATTGACTAGGGGATGAACCCCCTCATATACGTAATAATTTCTGCTCGTTTTAAGTTTTAATGTTGCTCATTACTTTCAGTTGAATAAACTTGTTGTTTTTTATTCAATTTCTGATCGTTTTTTAAATAATGCTGGGAAATCCGGCGCCCCCTTCATAGAAATGTCCCTTCCCCCAAGGAAACATCCTTCATTGAAAGATTCTCCCACGTATCCCCCTCCTTCGACCCCGCCCCCCCAACCAGAAAAAAATCCCTCCTGAAATCGGCTGTATACTTCCCAATAACCAATACTATATGCAAACAATGGGTAAAAATCATAACTTGCAGCCCTTCCCCCGGGAGCTTTGGGGGACTAAGTCATCCTCAAAGATATATTTCTTAGATTTTTGACTATGTTGAACAAATAGCTATCTCAAAATTTTGATTGGGTGACTTTGGGAAAAAAATGAACGTGGGAGGGGGCCAAGTTGCCGTTCAATTTTTTAGTCACTTAAAAAGGGCACTAGAACTTTTAATTTATATTTGAATGAGCCTTCTCGCGATATTCTAGGACTACTGGTCGATACGATGACTCCTGGGAAAAAAAAATAAATAAACACGCATCCATGGTCTTTCTTCTGGCAAAAAATACAAAATTCCCCATTTTTGCAGATAGGAGCTTGAAACATCTACAGTAGGGTTTTCTGATACACTGAATCTGATGGTTTGATTTTCATTAAGATTCTATCACTTTTAGGAGGTGTTTCCCCCTTTTTTCGGAAATAAAGCAAATTTTTTAGGCTCGTATCGTTTGATGGGTTCAAGCTTATATATTTGAAATCAACATAGAAATCCGATTCTTCTGATTTATCTACTGGTATCAAAATTCCTTTTTTTAGAGTTTCGGTTACTATTGAGCCGGTTCGCTCCTTACTTACAGTTCGTTACCACGAACTGTTTGATATATTTATTTTTTTTTTTTTTTGCCAGAACAAAGTTCACGAATGCGTGTTTATTTGTTGTTGTTTTTTTTTTCAGGGGTGATCGTATCAAACCAACGGTCCTAGAATATCGGGAGAGTGCTCGTTATAACCAAAATTAAAAGTTTCAGTGCTCTTTTTAAGTGACCAAAATAATTGGATGGCAACTAGCCCCCTTTCCACGCCCCTTTTTCGCTAAAATCGTCTGAAAAAATTTTGAGTTATCGTTTTTATTCAGCATAGTTGAAAAGTTCAATAGCCCTGCTTTTGGGGATAACAAGACCCCCCACAGCCCCTTGAGGAAGGGCTATAAGCTATAAAATTTGCTCATAATTTACGTATATCATATGTTATTTGGAAGTGTACAGACATTTTTTGCGGGGGAAATTTATAATTTGGGGTGAGGGAGTGCATGGTGAGAGTAGTTTCCGGGGCTGAGCTTCCCAGGGAAAATTTTGCACTTGGGGATTTCCTAGAATGCCTATACGACATTCTTTTTATTTGTCTTACTTTATGTTCTTCGACTCAATTTTATGTGAGGACATTTTTCGGGGGCATTGTCTGGGGGCATCTTTCATGGGGGGGGGGGGATTTTCGCACGATAAATTCTCTATGGGGGAATTTTCCGCGGGAGAAAGTTTCCATGGGTAATTTTTTGCGGGACCAACTTTCCACATGGGGTGGGACATTTCCAGGAGAAATTTTCCACAGAGGGGAGGTTTCCGGCATGATTTGAAAAACGATCTGAAATCATTTTTTTTTTTTCAAATAAAAGTATACTAAGGGGAATTTTCCAGGTAGAATAGTCCGGAAGAAACTTTCCCGCGAGAATTTCCAGCGAGGATGGAATTGTTCTGGGGCAATTTTCTGTTTGGATTTTTGTGGGAGCACCCTCCATGGAGTAATTTTTTGGAGGGAGGGAAATTTGTCACGGAGGGGAAGCCAGATTTGCTGGCATTATCTGAAAAACAATCAAAAATTGAATTAAAAAACAACAAGTTTTTTCAACTGAAAGTAAGGAACAACATTAAAACTTAGAACGAACAGAAATTATTAGGTATATGAGGGTGGTTCGCTCCTAAATACCTTGCTCTTTATGCTAAAGTTTGACTTTTTGTCCCGATTTCTTAAGAACGACTCCTGAACACACAAGGACCGTTTAACTAGATTAATTAAAAAAACTTTTTCCACAAAATAAGTTTTTCAAGGAAAAGTAAAGAACTCCATTAAACAAAAAATTATCAAAAATAAAATCAAATAATCTACCAAGCGTGAAACTATCACAAATCAGCATCGATAAATAAATGAAATCCAAAACGAACAGAAATTACAATAAATAACCGATTCAAACTCAAAACAAGCAGAAATTAACATGAGTAGGGCTCAAAACCCCTATGCCTTGCCAAGGCCAGAACACAATTTGCACTTTACTGAAAAAATATAAATATATTTACTTTTATAACATTAATAAATAAAATAATTTTAACATTTTGATTACTAAATATCAGTATATGTATATTACACTGACAATGAACATTCATTTGTATTTTTTCAGTAAAGTGCAAATTATGTTCTGGCCTTGGCAAGGCATATGGGTTTTGCGCCCAACTTATGTTAATTTCTCGCTTTGAGTTTGACTCGGTTATTTATTGTAATTTCTGTTCGTTTTGGGTTTCATTTATTTATCGATGCTGATTTGTGTTAGTTTCGAGCTTGGTAGATCATTTGATTTTATTTTTGCTCACTTTTTGTTTAATGGAGTTCTTTATTTTTCTTTGAAAAACTTATTTTGTGGAAAAAGTTTTTTTAATTAATTTCTTGTCGTTTTATATTGACATAGTCTTTTCAGGGAAAAAGAAAATAACACTTTAAATCTTTTCATTTTTTAAGACTTCATAGTTTGGCCTGCTATTTGTATGCTGGAGAAAAATTTTCAGCAATTTTTAACAACATACACCCTTTTAAAAATCTGGACACAAATAGTACTGTTTAACCTAGTTTCATACCTCCTCTAGTTGACCTGAAATGGAAAACTTGATTCCATTCGCCAAAAAATCTTTTTACTTTCTTTGATAGCTTGGATACACTTACACTATTTTGATTTGGTTAAATTCTAAGAGCAGAAGTAGACTCGAAAGTTTGAACATACTACCCTCAGTCGTTCTTGGGATACTGCTGAGATGCCTTATTGGGAATTAGCATTATCACAGTGCATTTTGATTTAATCTGCAGCGCTAGCGCGCTGCCTATGATTAAGATACTGTTTTAAAGTACCAAGAATTTAGCTTAAAGATCGGGGTATTGAGGAGGGGGTAACCCCCTTTATGTAAGGAGTAATTTCAGTTCGTTTTAAGTTTTAGTGTTGTTCATTACTTTCAGTTGAGAAAAACTTGTGGATTTTAACCTCTGTAACCTCTGTAAGCTTCCACTTAGCCAATTGAAACAGTCAGATTTCACTGTCCTTGGTACTTTGAGGGTAATGCGCTGAAGGGTAATTCATATTCGTAGCAATTCAAGTTTCTTTAAAAGAAGTATCACTGCCTATCAAAAAGAAATAATTACGAAGAATAACGGTACATCACCAAGTGATTAATGATGCTGTAAATATTACTATAAAAAAAGGGTTATTTGAATAGTAAAAGAGAAAGAAGAAGAGTAAAAGAGTAAATTTCATTGTGCTGTACCAACTCAATGTTCAACTTAGTAGCAGCATTTCTTTATGGTTCTGCGACATGGCTCAAACTTCTGTTGTCTGAATGTATTAATGAAGGTTTTGCCATTTGAATTGTCCAATTCAAGTTAATTTATTCAATATTAAATAAAAAAAACAAGTTTTTTTTAACTGAAAGTAAGGAACGACGTTAAAACTTAAAACGAACAGAAATTATTCCGTATATGAAAGGGGCTGTCCCCTCCTCAACGCCTCGCTCTTTACGCTAAAGTTTTTCATTGTTTAAAAAAAATAGAGTTGTGAGAAAGTCAAACTTTAGCGTAAAGAGCGAGGCGTTGAGGAGGGGACAGCCCCTTTCATATACGGAATAATTTCTGTTCGTTTTAAGTTTTAACGTCGTTCCTTACTTTCAGTTAAAAAAACTTGTTTTTTTTTATTTAATTTTTGAACGTTTTTGAATTAATGCAGGTTTTGATTTTGGCTCACTGTACATGAATAATAAAAAAAAAAAAATAGAACATTAATTTTACTTTTATTTGGTTCAATGGCTTTCTCGAAACCTGTTTAATTTTATTTAGGAACGTTTTTATTAGTAATAAATATACGTAACTTACGAATTAACTTACGTAACGAATCTCTATATTCTTATATTTTTAATACGTATATTAGAGGATTCGCCCCTAGTCAATACCTTGCTCTTTAAGCTAAAGTTCGAATTTTGTTCCAATTCTTTAAAATGACCCCTTAATCACAAATGCCGTTAATTAGAATAAATAGCTCTTATGAAAGTACTAAATAATCTTTGGCTTAAAGAGCGAGGTATTGACTAGGGGATGAACCCAATCGTATACGTAATGTTTTCTGTCGTTTTAAGTTTTGATGTTGCTCCTTGCTTTCAGTTAAAAAACTTGTTTTTTTATATATAATTTCTGATCTTTATCTAAAAATGCTGGGAAATCCGGCGCCCCCTTCATAGCAATGTCTCTTCTCCCAAGAAAACTTCCTTCATGATAAGATCCTCCCACATAACCCCCGATCCACTCCCCCCCCCCACTACCAGAAAAAATCCCCTCTGAAAACGTATGCATACTTCCCAATAACCAATACTATATGTTAACATTGGGTAAAGTTCATAACTTTCAGTCCTCCCCCTGGGGACTTCGGGGGATTAAGTCATCCTAAAAGACATATTTATCATATTTTCAACCATGCTGAACAAAATGGCTATCTCAAAATTTTGATCGGGTGACTTTGGGGAAAAAATGAGCGTGGGAGGGGGCCTAGTTGCCCTCCATTTTTTTGTTCACTTAAAAAGGGCACTAGAACTTTTAATTTCCGTTCGAATGAGCCCTCCCACGATATTCTAGGACAACTGGGTCAATACGATCACCCCTGGGAAAAAAAAACAATAAATAAACACGCATCCGTGATCTTTCTTCTGGCAAAAAATGCAAAATTCCACATTTTTGTAGATAGGAGCTTGAAACCTCCGCATTAGGGTTCTCTGATACGCTGAATATGATGGTGTGATTTTCATTAAGGTTCTATATATTTTAGGGGGTCTTTCCCCCTTTTTTTGAAAATCAGCCAAATTTTTTCAGGCGCGTAACTTTTGATAAGTAGGACTAAACTTGATGAAACTTATATATTTGAAATCAGTATTAAAATTTGATTCTTTTGATGTATCTATTGGTATCAAAATTCCGTTTTCTACAGTTTCGGTTACTATTGAACTGGGTCGCTCCTTACTTACAGTTCGTTACCACGAACTGTTTGATAAATAAAATGGAGACGTGCTACACTATCGGCTGTAACTCAGGTAAATTATGCTCATGTGGCTCTTTTATTATCGTCCTAGGTTTTAATATGGCTCTTTACTTTACTTTGAAAAAAACCCTTTTTTAGAAAGTGTTTTTTATGTTGACTTTGTAAAAGACTGATTATTCTATGATATAAATAAACGATTGACTGAAATTAAACATTTAGTTTTTACTACAAACAAAAATTCAGCTTGTGTGTCATTTTTTTAGGTTAATCTGAAGTATATAGTTGTTCAAGTGACCAAATATAGGAAGAGGAGATACCTCGGTCATGCAATCCACATGCCCAAAACCCGACTACCGAAGGTTTTCCTTCAGTGGCAGCGACGTGTTACTAGAAGAAGAGGACGCCCCAAAAAACACCTTGCAGCTACTGGCCTGACCTCACAAACTTCAATGTCTCAATCCAACCCGAATGGGAAGATGTCTTGGTGGCCGCAGCAATTAGAGATGCCCTAAGTGCCGCTGGAGGCACAGGAGGATCTAAGGTCTAAAAGAAAAAAAGTAGACACATCAGTGATACACAGGGTTGCCATCCCTAGTAATTTATCACTAGTTCTAGTGATTTTTTATGTTGCTTAGTGATTTTTTTTTCTCGCTAGTGGTTATAGTGATTTTTTTCTAAAACTAGTGATTTTTCTCAAATCTAGTGATTTTTCACCTTATAGCGCGTAGATTCATGATTATATCGAATGAATCATACAAGAAGTAATTAATAAAGAAAAAATACAAAATAGTTATTCACAACAGTTCCTAATATATTCCAGATTAGCATTTATCCAAATATACCGCCTTTGAAACTTCCGATTTCCCACCATTCGCCCATGTCAGATTCAGACAGGTAGACCCCAGAGCGCTATCAGCAAGATGATACGCGAACTTATTTAATCTGAAAATTGCAAAACTGTTCTATAATTCCTATTTCAAAACAATTGCTCAGGTCTATTTTTTTTTTCTTCAAATTTATGATTTTTTACTCTCTATAATCTATCAGTTCCAAATTAGATTTTCATTTGTCAAAACCTTTGAAAGTGGAGTGGATAGTGGATATGAACACACCCTCTACATCTACAGATAGAACAAAAACTGAGTCATGGAAAAATAAGAAGGTAGGTATAAATTCAATATAATTTTTGAATGAAAAAAGAAATTATTGAAAAAGAAAATAGGACTCAATGCTTTTTGTAATAAGATTTGTAACATAACTAGATAGGTTAATCGATTGTAGTTTGATGATTGAACGCAGTTGGAAGGGTATCTAATTCGAGAGTTGTTTAATGGTTTTATTTTTTACTTCTAATATCTAATTGAAACTCCAGTAATTCTTCAAAATCTCTTGTTTGTAACTGTAACACATAATAAGCGAAGATACCGTCCTATTCTTTAAGTTTTTGGATTCATGTGCTAACATCAAATAGAGGCAACGAACTATAAGAATGGAGGGACACGGCTCAATAGTAACCGAAACTTTAAAAAACGGAACTTCGATATTAATCGATATATCATCGGATTATTATGCTGATTTCAAATATATAAGATTCATTGAGCTTAGTGCTAGCCATAAAAAGCTATGAACCTGCAAAAATTTGCCTGATATTCTTAAGAGGGAGGAAACACCCCTGAAAGTAAAATAATTTTAAATAAAATCACAAAATAAGAAACAGCGTAACAGAGAACCCTACTGTACAGGTTTCACGCTCCTGTCTGTAAAAACTTGTAATTTTTTTTGTCAGAAGAAAAATCACAGATGCGTGTCATTTTTTTCCCCAAGGGTGATCGTATAGAACCAACAGTCTCAGAACATCGGGAGAGACAAATGAAACTCAGAGAGGAAAGAAAATCACAAAATGAAAAATAAAATCAAAAAAGGAGAAAAAACGAGGATTTTGTCAGCCAGTGGCGAACCATTAAGAAGAAGAAATAAGCAAATGTTTCGACAAGGACCTCCGCCGATTCGTCCTTCAGTGCTAAACAAAAAAGAAAGAAAAGAAAAAGAAACCAACGAAAATCAAACCTTTCGAAGTTTACTTTACAACCACAGAAAAAGAACGAGTTTTTGTACTGTCGTTGTAAAGTAAACTTCGAAAGGTTTGATTTTCGTTGGTTTCTTTTTCTTTTCTTTCTTTTTTGTTTAGTCTTACCCATTAAATGTCACGAGCCTAAGAAAATTTGCCTTATTTTCGAAAAAGCGGCAAACAAACTCTAAAAGTCATAGAATATTAATGAAAATCACACCATCACACTCGACGTACCAGATAATCCTACTGTAGAGGTTAAAAGCTCCTATCTGCAAAAATGGGAAATTTTGTATTTTTGCTAGAAGAAAGATCACGGATGCGTGTTTATTTGTTGTTTTTTTTTCAGGGGGGATCGTAATAACCCAGTGGTCCTAGAATATCGGAAGAGGGCTCATTCAAATGGAAATTACAAGTTCTAGCGTCTCTTTTTAAGTGAACGAAAAAAATGGAGGGCAACTAGGCCTCCTCCACGTCCATTTTTTTTCTCAGAACCGTCCGATCAAAATTTTAAGATAGCCATTTTGTTCAGCCTAGTTGAAAGGCTGAATAACTATACCTTTTGAGATATCATGACCCCCACAGCCCCTGGGGAAAGGTTTTTAAGTTACAAAATTTAGCCATTGTTTACGCATAGTATTTGTTATTGGGAAGTTTGCATACTTTTTGGGGGGGGGGCGAATTTCCTGCTTGTGGGATTTTCCGTGGGGATAATTTTCCATGGGGAGAAATGTTTCCAGGGAGTAAATTTTTCAGGGGAATTTTTGACGCTGGGGGAATTTACCAGAATTCCCATACAAAATTCATCTTATGTCTCGTTTTCTCTTTGCCGACTCAATTTTACGCGTGGAGATGTTAAGGGTAATTGTCTGGGGTAAATTTTCAACAGGAATGAATTGTCTAGAGAATAAACCCGTGGGGAGCAGGGATTTTTCCGTGGAGGTGAAGCCAGGTTTCCTGGCATTATTTAAAAAACGATCAGATATTAAATAAAAAAAAACAAGTTGTTTCAACTGAAAGTAAGGAGCAATATTAAAACATAAAATGAACCGAAACTATAACGTGTATGAGGAGGAGTTGCTCTTCATCGACACCTCGCTCTTTACGCTAAAGTTTGAATTCTCTCCCAACTCCTTAAGAACGATCCCTTAAACGCTATGTTCGTTTTTTAAAAGTACCGCACTAAAAAAACTTTAGCGTAAAGAGCGAGGTGTTGAGGAGGGGCAATCTCCTTCGTATACGTAATAATTTCTGTTTGTTTTAAGTCTTAATGTTGTTCCAAACTTTCAGTTGAAATTGCTTCCTATCGGGCATGAAGTCCCTCAACTAGAACTCAACCGAAATTTACTCTGTAAGATTGCATAATTTAATGTCTCAATTTACGTTAGCATGAAAGGTTCAACGGTGTAGTGTGAACGCACACCAACTGTTAACTATCAAGATTTTACTGCTTCCTATCGGACTTGCCTAGTTTAGAGCTTGGGATCCTTGCCCTGATTTTTCTTTAGTAATACATTGTGACTGTCTACACTTTTTCGGTTAGTTACACACATTGACCACAATTTACGAAATTTTGATTGAAATTTCGCATAAATCTCAGTCTGACTCAGACTCAACCTGACCACAAACAGCATAAAACCTTCTTTTTAATCGTAATGGTAACGGGGACGGTTCACTTCACAAAGTGATCCGTCAAAGGGTAACGGATCACTAGAAAAGGAAACTTTAGCTGTTCAGATGCCAGGTCGATCTGGTCCAAATCGTCGCGCTTACAGTGACACTATCACAATTATAAGATAATTTTTGAAAATATAGTTTGCTAAGCTGTACTCAAAGGAAGGACCAGCAGGGTAATTTATGGTATTTATAATATGGTATTTAGAACAATTAGGATGAATATTCATAAGCAATTTACGTTTGAAACTATATTCATGAACCTATGTTCTAAACATTAACACTGTTTCTTTTTTTTCCTGGTCAAATATTGACCAGGTCTTCTCTCTGTTTTCTGTCCTTTCTGTGTTTTTTTCTTTTTGCCTTTTTTTATTGGTATTTTTTACTGTATTTTAATGTATATATTCTGTTTTTCTTTGTTCTATTTTTTGTACATGCACTGTGCAATTTAGCGCATTTGCAGATTGTATTTGTAACGTTTCATCGTTTTAGTGTGTGGCCCCCAACAATACAGCTTAATAGACCAAATTCCCCTTTAGTGGTGGTGAAAGTAGATTTTATTTTAAAATGAATAAAATGATTGGTTGATTTATCATGCTTCGAACCTCCGAACCTACATCACCCTTCTGATTCTCCGTTTAAGAACAGTTTAATGCCCATTCACTGTGAGATTCTACTAATACCAACATTTAGCTAGTTCTAGTTCTTTTCATAGAAATGGCTGATATGCTAAAAAAAATTTATGGAGATTTCTTATTGGCTTAAGTAAGCGCCAGCTGAATTAGTAAAATCTCATTGTGAATGGACCTTTAGTAAACCGTTTCTAGCACTCACGTCATAGCTGTGATTATCAGTGTGTAATTGTGTCATGACGTCATAGATGTGACAGCGACGATAAAACATAATTGAAGTTAAGGAGATAGCACTACTGGTTTGGATTTTATTATGCGAATCCTCTGGAGGAGAAAATGTACAGGGTTTTCAGGATTTTACAAATGTTGATTGGGTTTGGAACACACTTAGTACAATTCAAAATGGACCAGGTTAAACTACGTTCCAAAGAAAATGTAGCATTCGATATTTTCTTTTTTTGCATACATTATATACAAGAAGCAGAAGATGATACCACAAACAAAGAAAAGAAGAAAACCGAGAATAGTTGATTTAGTCCTTTTAGCATTATAAGGTAACTTGTCATGTTGTCCGAAATATGCAAATCTTAAAAGGTTAGGGGAAGTATTTGGTTTACCAAAATAAATAGCCAAACATTCTGCTTTCAAATTTTAATCAAGTCAATCAACTCTTTGAATATTGTCAACAATCTACGTGGCGTCATTGGCAACAAATATGTCAGTATCATACTCGCATTATACGTTTACATTCGCACATGAGTTTCATCGAAGTATGATGTTTATGTACAATTTGCTTTTGATTTTGTTTTTAGGTAAGTCAACTTGCCTACTCACAAACCCGTTTCTAAGGAAAAAAAAAAAAAAAAATTGGGTAGGCCTACTGTTATGATATAGCCCCGACCTAATATTCTTCATCTAAGTAGAACCTGTTTCTCTGATGCTGAATCCTAATGAAAAATGCCTAAGTATGATAAAAATATAATACTTTAGAAGCAAATTTGGGCCACATATTTGCCCATTAAGCGGTGGGGGTAAAGTATAGCGGATCTGCATGCCTAATTTGTTAGGTACAATTATTCTGCATATTATGAAGTAAGAATTTTTTTCTAACTTCATACTGTCCGAATACTTTACTCCCCCCCCCCTCTAATGCGCAAATATATAGCCCAAATTATATATTTCGCATCTATTCTGCCACTTCTCTTTATCTTGTCTCACGCTAAGCCGAAAGAAACTAACGAAAAAAACTGGTTCTACAATGCTTCAACGGATGAACAACTTGAGTGGTCGGGGCTATATCATTCTAGTACCAAAAAAATGCTTCAAAGGTGGGATCACGTTTCGATTTAATATATGCTAGTATTATCAGCATATATGAGAGCCCGGACTTCAGTTTCCAATTTTTCAGTCCAAATAATAAAATTATTTTTATTACTCTGTGTTGGGATCATTTAATTGTCTTTTTACATCTTTTATTTTTATTGTATTCGTTATTTTTGCTATAGAGTGGGTCTTATCATACCGGTCCTTACGGAAACAGGGTTGAAAACTATTAATGTTTTTTCAAAGTATAAAACTTAAATGCGATATAAAATTCCTCGTTATTTTCTTACTACCTCCAATTGAAATTACAGTTAGC
The DNA here is from genome assembly GCA_027921565.1 of Artemia sinica. Lineage (NCBI taxonomy): Eukaryota > Metazoa > Arthropoda > Branchiopoda > Anostraca > Artemiidae > Artemia > Artemia sinica. Next base: position 55,844,583 of record CM051271.1, on the reverse strand, counting down.
TGCTATTTTGCTAGTTTAAACTTTAATGGTCAAAGTATTGCAGGTAAGGAATAGTAAGTAAGGAATGATATTTGTCTATAAAAATCGGAGTGAAAACGACAATTTTACGACAATGTCGAATTGAAAGGGTTTCCTTGTTGTTTTTTTTCTTTTCAGACGGGGGGATCTCAGCAAACCAAGGGTCACAGACATCAGGGAGATTGGAAGGGGAAATTGAAAGTTCTACTGACTGAAGTCCAAAGACTTCCTAAAGACAAAGTAATAAATAACCATAATAGTATAATAAATAGTATAATGGTATATGGTATATATTATATACTATTATACACGATATACTATTATATATTATATGCTAATACTATATACTATTATATATTATATACTATATACTAGTATACATTATATATACTATAATAAATAGTATATAGTATAATAGTCTAATAAATATACACAATAGTATAAATAACCAAAGAGTAAGAAGAAATTGGCGATTCCGGGGATTTTCTGCCACAACAGATAATTTTGCCTTAAATAGGGCCAAAAAAGCCATCGAGTAAAAATTCTAAGGTACCCAATTAATCACATAGTATCAAAAGCTTACCGTGGATATTAGATCCTTCTCTGCCTCAAGAGGGGCATAGGCAGTCAACTGGTAATCTCCACTCTGCGAGTTATATTGCTGCCACCAGCATATCTTCCTACTTGGGTCGCAGAAGCACCTTAAACAGATCAGGTATCTGAATGTGTGACGTAGGGTGCTATTGGAAGACCCTCCTCCTCCGATCCTGTGGTAAGTAGAAGCATCTAAAAGCTGTTTATACAAACTTCCAGCTTGAGAGACTATAGCTGCGTTCGTTTTCGCCGTTCCTCGTTCTTAGTTCTAAGAAGATGTTCTCGTTTTACTCTTAAATTGCGTTTTATTTCACCGTTCTAGAACGTCGTTTTAAATGAAAAATGGCTTATAAGAGCTTTCCTTAGCCAGATAAATTTCAGTCAACCAACACAACAAAAATGGAAAATACACTTGTGAATATAGCAAAACAAGCAAAAGAATTACTAGAGGAAAGTGACTCTGACAATGAACTGGAAGCTGTGGCAGAAGATGTTTTTATATCAGGAAGCTCATAGATATGTTTTGGCACTTGCTAATGGTGACTTAGAGACAGGAAAAGTAATTTTAAGCTTAAGACGTTTGAACAATTGAACATATTCCTAAGGATATTGAAGCCTGGGGTTAGCTGGAATTTTTTAGTATTAGTTGTAATCTAAGATATCTAGGAATTCCTCCCAAAATGTTTTCAAATGACCCCTAAGGAATTTTTTTTAATTTTGGAAAGCAATTTATGCCCAAAATGCTGCCAGAACTTCCTGAGAATTTAAAAACTCTGCCACATATACAAAAAACAAATCACTACTATTTTTTTAGATGAAAGATCCCATCAACAAAATCTACGAAATTAAATAAATCAACAAACCCGTTTCCTGTCATGTTTTTTTATTTTAAAACTTGGCGCTCAAAAGTAAAACTAAAGTTATTAAACGGAGTATGAGGCTCAGTTCGTCGTTCTAAGAACAACGTACTAAGAACGAAGAACGACATTTCAAAGAACGGCTTATAAGCGAAGCATTTCAAAAGAACGGCGAAAACGAACGGCTTAATTGTAAAACCGAGGATTGGATTTCCATTAGAACGCCGAAAACGAACGCAGCTTATGCTTCCATGGGGTGTCGTATTCGTTCATAAACAAGCAGGCAGCCCTTACACATGAACGTTTATTACACAGAAGTATATTTAAACTTTACTTGACAGTTGAAATTCAACTACTGCTCTATTAATTTAAACGCACTATCACATGCTTGCTTAAACAATATTAGAAGGGTATATTATTATATTATTATTATTAGAAGGATATATTATTATATTATTAGTCGTTGGATTGTATTAGGGAAGAGTTGCCTGGAGGTTCAAGAATGCATTTTTAATTGATTTTTGTGAGAAACTTTGTAGATCATTATGGGGAGGGAATTCACCGCTAACCGCTCTCCATGTGGGGATCTATTTGGACTAAATGTGCAATAAGGATTCGGACATGGGCGAGAGCACCTCTCTTACTGCGTAAATAGTGTGAGTAATACTGCGTAATATATATAATAAATGTAGTAAATATAGAGTAAATACTGCGTAAATGTAGCGATTACATTCATATTCTTTCCTGAACAGAGAAAGGAGAGTTTAAGGAAATCCACACGAATGTTACTTTACCAAAGATTTCTGCTTGAATTTTTTCTAAATAATGGTCAAAAATTTCTGTTTTTGCATTTTTCTCCCCCCCCCCCAAAAAAAAAAATTGCTAAGGTGTTAAGCACAATTTAACACTTTTCAAGCTTCATCGTGACCATATATGCTTTTAATTGGAGACGAAGGGCCATGAACAGGGTTGTCCTTTCGTAACGGCAAGTCATATTCCATCAAGCATGCAGCCTGAATCAGCTTGAAGTTGTCGCTTAATCTTTTACACGCACGTCTCCTTTTTTTTTAATTTGATGCCGACTAGAAACGAAAATTCTCTAACTGTATGTGGATGTCGGCAATTAACGTTTTCCCCAGACTCTGTAATACCGTTTCTCCCTATTTGGTGGTACTCGCCATTAGAAGGGGAGAAAACTAATTAATTCAAGGGAATAATATATTTTTTAGACTAGACTTCTCTCGATTTGTTTTAGACTAGTGCTGTGTAGAATTGATTGAAGTCTGTTAACTACTTGCTGAGTGATCTAGTAATCCTTAAAATTGTTTTTTTTTAGTTTTGTTATTGTTATTGTTATTGTTATTGTTATTGTTGCTTATGTTATTTTTTTACTTTTTTCTTAAAATAATTTTTTCTGAGTAATCTTTTAAATGACGTATGTGTCTCCCCCATCCCTTACAGGCGAAGTAGCCTTTGTGGGGAATAGAGTATTTATTGTTTCTCAATTCATTGTGAGTACATCTATCAAAACTGAAACACAAAAAAAATTATATGTTTTCTCGTCTTTAACTTTAACAAATCCAATATTATTCAAACATTCAGGAACGAATATCAGTATATATATATACATTAGACTGGTAATCCACTTTATTATTTTTTTTGCAATCTTGCTTTTGATGGTGATTCGTTTCGTTTTTTCGGTATTGTGAGAAACAGAAACACACAATGATTGTCTCAAAAATGTTTGGTGAAAAACTGTTTTGAAATAGAAAATTCTCAAAATATATTTAGTCTTGAGTAAAGTTCAAATGATGTTGCGGCCTTTGGAACGCTTAGGGGGAGGCAGCCCTACTCTTGTTTGTGGGGTAATTTCTGTTCTTTTTAGGTTTAACTTTATTATTTACCGTAATTTTAGTTCGTTCTGGGTCTGTTTTATTCGTTGATAGGGATTCCTGATAATTCTAAGCTCGAATTGTTATTTGACATTCAATCTTTGTTGGTTTGATGTAGCTCTACTTTTCTTTGAAAATCTTCTTTATTGGAAACAGTTTTTGAAATCAATTTAGGTTGATTTAAATTGATATATTTTTTTATTTGGTTAAAGAAAGGATATTTGTAAAATTTCTGTTAGTTTTTCTGCTTAGCAATAATCGTTTGACTTGCTATTTATATTTAAACATGAAAAAAAATTTCTTAGTTTTACTACACAATTTCGGTGATAGGGAAGGGTAATGTTATTCAAAGAAATAGATTGAAAATCTGTCAATTTTTGGCCTTCTGTAAGGCATCGGCCATCCCGACCACCACCCTGTTATGACCTTGAATATAGAAAAACAGTGATCGGCCATTTTAGTATAAGAATACTATTTTATTGTATTTTGTTTTAATTGCTTGCCTATTTAAATAAATGCATATCTAGCTAATTTATTAAAAAAAAACTTCTGTTGCTTAAAAAGTCAAAATAAAACAGGCCTTTAAGAATAAATGCAACCAGATTTGTTTTCGATCCTGGTTCCCTTGGTAAGAGTTAAAACTTTCAAAAAACAATCAGCATAAAAAAGAAGAATATTTTGCACTAAGAATCAATACAACCACATTCTCCTTCAAAAATTTATTTCCCATCGTAAGTCCCTTTTGGTCCCCAAAAGTAAAAATATAAAATCTAATTATTCCCCCGGACAAATATCCCTCAATGTTTCAGCTGAGTCCCTTAAGCTGTTAATGTATACCCTTAGCTGTACCTGAAATATTGCAAATGTGCCCTTTTGATAACCTTGGTGTACAGAATATCTTTTGATTTAGTTGAATATCTCCCTCGACATTTCCTGATAGTTTTGGCTTAACACTCTAAGCCGTTTCGGAAATATTGTAGATACACCGTTTTTACAACTAGGATTCAAAAAGTGTCTTTGGATTTAGATCTGCATCCCCCTCAAAATTCCCTGCAAATTTAAAGTTATTACTCTTAACCGTTCCTAAGAAATTACAGATATGCTATTTTAACAATGTGCCGCATGCACATATGTCTCTTGGTTTATATTAACATCCCCTCGAGGTTCTGAAAGTTTCAGTTTAATAGCCTTAGCAGTGCCTGATATAATGCGGATATGCCCTTTTAAAAACGTGGGTCGCCTTTTGATTCAGTTCAACCTTCCCATCAATATTTCCTGAAAGTTTCAACTTAGTACTTTTAGCAGTTCCCTAGATATTCCCGATGTGCCCTTTTGAGAGCCTAGATGCACATAATATATTTTAATTAAGTTGACCTTCCCCCTCTGCCTACTCTGAAAGTTTCAATGTGACACACTTAGACGTTCTTGAGACATTGCAGATACACCCTTTTGAAAATCTGGTTGCACAGAGCGTCTTTTGATTTTGTTAAACATCCAATTCACTGAAAGGTTTAATTTAATACCCTTAACCATTTCTGAGATAATGCAGATAAGCCCTTCTGACGTCCTGGCTAGATGCACATAGAACTTTCTGATTCAGTTTTAACATCCCAATTAAAATTCCTTGAAAGTTTAAACTCAATACATTCCTGAGATATTGCAGAAATGCCGACATCCTGGCTGGATGCACATAGAGCCTTTTTGAATTAGTTTAAACCGTAACATTCCTTGAAAGTTTTAATACGTTTCAGAGATATTGCAGATATGCCATTTTTACAACCTTGATGCACATATTGCGTTTTGATCAAGCTTAACATGTCCTAACAGTTCCAACGTAGTACACATAGCTGTTCCTGAGATATTGCAGATACACCCTATTGACAACATACATAGTGTATTTTGATTTAACTTCAACTTCCTCTCAGCATCCCAGAAAGTTTTAATTTAATACCCTTTGACGTTTTTGAGATATTGCAGATAGGCACTCATAGTTTAATATACTCTTGTTATTTCAAGTTTAACAGCCTTATCAGTTCCTGAGAATTGGTATATACAGCCTTTTGACAACCTGGATGAACACAATGTCTTTGATTTAGTCTTACATCCCTTTCGATATTTCCGGGAGGATTCAACTTGATCGCTTCGTCGTTCTTAAGTTATTGCAGATGTGCCCTTTTTACAACCTGGATGAACCAAGTCTCTTTTGATTAGTTCAAAATTCCCCCCAACATGCCCTCAAAGAATTAACTTAGCACCCTCAGTCGTTCCTCAGATATTGCATATACGCTCTTTTGACAACCTGTATGCCATAGTATCATTTTATATAGTTCAACATCTCCCTCAAAGACACCCACAATCGAACATGTCCCCCTTTCCCAAAAATAAAACATATATAAACAATGGGCAACCACCATAATTTATAGCCCCTGTCCCAAGGGCTAAGGGTGATCTTGTCCTCCTTAGAGTTATAGCTACGGAAATTTTGTCTGTTTTGAACATAACAGCTATCTTATAATCTTGATCGGATGTCTTTGGGGGGTTAAGATAGAGGTTGGTAGCTAAAAAGACCGTAAAGGCTGGTTGCCTTCCTTTTGATTCTTAAAAAGGGCGCTAAAAGTTTCAATTTCCAATCGAATGAACCTCTTCCCAAACTTTGACGACCCCTCGTTCCATACTGAGTGGCCTGGGGAAGAAAAAATTTATGTATTGAAGCCATACCGCTCTTGACTTGCACTGCCTATGAAAGAAAAACATTTTACTAAAAAGTTGTCAAAGTAAAGACCTATATTACGATTTAAAACAAGCAGAAGTAAGTCATATGACACATAACTGAATATTTCAACTCCACCCCCCAAGCCATTTCTGACGTACTCCTGATAACATATTTTTGAAGACTCTGATGTACCATAATGTTTATTGATCAGTATTTTGATCATTGATCAGTATAAGTAAGATATTTATTGAACACTCAGGTACGCCTGTCAATTCTGGAGCTTTGCCTTGGGAAATTTCGGGTAATCTTTGTGCATTGAGTGATTCTGGGAACCGCTGTGATTCCTGTCTATGAGCAATGAGTTGTTTAAGTAATTTAAGGCCAATGCCCCTGGGAATGTAGCCTATGGATCATGTTGGCCTATATATTAGATATTTCGAATGTTTTCAACAAAGTGGATGTCTCAAAATATTAAACCGTTATCATGGAGGGTTACAGGGTTACCCAGGGCAAAAAGGCAAGGGAGGTGAGCGTTTGTCCTCTAATTACTGTGGCTCCTAAAAGGGCATTAAAGATTTTAATTTCTGATCGAATGATCCCCATGTTGAGTTACTACCACTACGCCTTCCACATGAGGTGGGGAGGATAATACCTCGGAGGCTCATGGCTCGTAACTAAGGCATAGCTAGGAATTTCCTCTGATATGTATTTTATTGCTCAGCAGTTTCAATTGTATCTCATCTCTTAACATTAAAACACTAAAAAAAAAAAATATTACCTGTTGAAATGGTCAGCCATTTCCAGTTAAAAAAAAGAAAGAAAAAAAGACAATTTAGCGTTGATGATAAAAGGTTGGCCCTCATAAACGAGATCAAACCACCCAATTATGAGAGAAATAAATAATTATATTTCATAAAAAATCACAAAAAAAATTAAAGTTGAAAAATAATTTTGTTTATCAAACAGAAGCAAAGGACGAAGTTCAAGTGATTGCTTTATGTTTACTGAAAACTTTTTGAATATAATTATGTAAGTTAAAAGCTACAAATTTTCGTCTATTAAAAAAAAAATTAGAAGCATTTTCATGTTTTCAACAAATGGAAAGTGAATGCTGTCAGCAAAATACCAACAAACAAATTAACATTATGGCACGTTACGAACGTTATAGAGGACTGATACAATATTTGGAGTTTTAAATTATCTTTTCTTGCATTTGGAAAAAAGCTTTATATATACAAATACTTTATATTTATAATCCATACGCAGAATATTTTATATTTATTTTATTTGTTTTATATATGTATTTTTTTATTTACTTTATATGCAGAAAGGATCAAATCAAAGCATAATTGATTCATTGTACACAAGTAAAGGAAGAAGTTCAAGTGATTGCTTTATGCTTACTGAAACCTTTTTGAATATAACAGATGTAAGTTAATAGCTACAAATTTTTGTTGATTAAAAAAAAATTAGAAGCATTTTCATGTTTTCAACAAATCGAAAGTGAATGTTTTCAGCAAAGTACCAACAAACAAATTAACATTATGGCACGTTACGAACGTTAAAGAGGACTGATATAATTTTTGAATTTTTAAATTATCTTTTTCTGCATTTGAAAAAACGCTTTATATATACAAATACTTTATATTTATATTCTGCACGCAGAACATTTTATATTTGTTTTATATCTGTATTTTTTTATTTTACTTTATATGCATAAAGGATCAAATCAAAGTATAATTGATTCATTGTTTTTGTCGTCTTGAAACCATTTTGAAAGTCAATGACACCAGTGGCAATCAAAAACCGTTTACAAGTCATCATCTCAAAAAGATTTCGGTGTTTTTACCACTCTACTCAAGAGCTCCAATTGGCCATAAATAATAGTTTTTAATGTCCCTAATCAGCCTCCATTATTGTTTTTTTTTTTCGGCTATAAATTTATTTTATGTTTCAGCGGCATAGTACATAGCGTACCATATTTTGGGTTTTTTGTATGTTTCTCACTTTCCTGACAAAGGGGTATTTTAGCCCCTCCACACCAGCCAATTACTGTAAGGCTTGTGAAATAGAAATTTATAGAAATTGAACGTAGTAGGAATTTTCTTGTGGGGGGGGGGGGGCAAAGCAAGTGATCGATTAGATATATCTTTCAATGCGTAATTTTGAATTCGTCTTCTTCGACTAGATCTTATTCCTCGTATTTACCAAAACGCTAGTGTAATAAAAATTTACTATAGAAATTAGTGATAATGTCTTGGGAGTGGGTCATCCTAAAAAGTATTCAATTACACACACCTGTCAATGCTGCATTAGTAGATCTCAGTAATAGACTGATTTGGAAATTTCTCAGCTTTCTGCCACAGTATCGCTTCTACGTTTCTCCATTTTTTTTTCCAGTTTCAGAATTACAGAATATTTGCTTTAATTTTCACAACTTACATAATCTAATTGGTTCATTTCAAGTTTTCTTTTTTCTTTTATATATATATATATATATATATATATATCTATTATATATATATATATTATATATATATATATATATATATATATATATATATATATATTATATATATATATATATATATATATATATATATATATATATATATTATATATATATCTATATATATATAGTATTATATATATATATATGTATATATAATATATATATATATATATATAATATATATATATTATATATATATATATTATTTTAATGACTGCTCCGTTTTACTTGACATAATTTTATAATTTTGTATATGTAAATAGTAGTAACGTATGGCAAATAAGTATTATTAGTAGTCGATATTAAAAAATATGGTGGCAGCGGTCTTGGTAGGAGTTGTCGTGCTAGAAATAGTCGTGTTGGGAGGAGTAATATTGGGAGTATCGTAATATGAGGAGAACAAAAGCGGTAGGAGTAGTGAGAGTAGGAAAAATAAGTTTACAAGAGTTTTCTACTTCTTTTAACCCAGCTTTTCTATTTATTCATTCGTTAATTCATTATTCAGTTATGGAACCAAATTCAGTTTTTTGATTTGTCCATACAAACTCAATTTGTCTACATTACTTTGTTTATTAATTTGTCTATTTCTATAAAATATATTACGATATATCACTTGAATTCATTAAGGAATTTATACCTAGCCCTATAGCCATATGTTCTCTACGGGGGGACATTATTTTTATTTCTTCTCCTTCTCAATCTATTCAAAGTTTCCCTCTTTATACCCTCCCAAGAAGTTCAAATTTCCTTGTCTTTTCCTACAACCCCTTCCCACCACCCTTTTGTTTGCTCCTAAATTGTTTGCCAAAAAAAGACAATTTTTGGCAATCTGTCATCCTACATCCTTCAAAGCCCATCCAAGTAAATATGCTCGTAAATAATAATATAAATTCGTTTAAAACAGAACCTCTTTAAGAGGTAGGATTAGTACCTAATGGGCAACCCTGACAACATCCAAATCAAAATCTTTCAAATGCCAAGATCTTACAAGAACATACAATTTGGTCCGAGTGGGGGAGGGATTTCGTTGGGTTGAATAGCGGTTATACTAACAAAGTTGATCACAGTTGATCTAATCAGTTTTGCTACAAAAATAAATGAAAATCACTACCTTAACAAATTATTGTAGAAGAATTTACTTCGATCTCAAAAATCACTGGTACAATGAAGATAAAATTACATTATATTGCGCAAAAATATATACGTTATTTAATTACAATAAACTCTTGTAGGACGGAATTACAACAATTGATAAATTTACAATAAAAATTCACTGGGATTATTAATAGCACAAATAGGTTCACTAAGTAACAAACTTTTCCACAATTTTAAAAACATGTCCAAAAGAAACGAGAGCGATTATCCATCTCCACATCCAGGGCGGGGGGTACTTGGTTTGAAACCTTTCACCAAAATGTTAGTCCGACTCGTAAAAAAGTAGCCAAAAACATTTAAACATTTTTTTCACACAGAAACCGTGACAACCACTAATGTTTTCCTTTGTACGACCCCCCCCCCCCTGAATTGTTTTGTAGCTTCACCCCACAGAATAAAATCCTGGATACAACCCTGCGATTATCATATCATATGGCAACCCTGCCGTTAACCTTGGAATGGGAATAAATGTGGTGAATTGCTTGCAAACAGATCAAACTTGGTGCTGTTCAAATTGGTCAATGTACGGCTGATGTTTCAGAAATAAAGTGCCAGGCCCAAGCAAGTATGCCAGATTTTCCCAGGGGGGGGTATATATATATATATATATATATATTATATATATATATATATAATATATATATATATATATATTATATATATATATATATATATAATATATATATATATATATATATATATTATATATATATATATATATATATATATATATATATATATATATATATATATTATATATATATATATATATATATATATAATATATATATATATATATATATATATATATATATATATATATATATATATTATATATATATATATATATATATATATATATATATATATATATATATATATATATATATATATATACAGAAATTTATATACAGAATATACATATATATTCTGTATATACAGAAAATTAATCCCTTTTCTTCAAAATTGGATAGTTCCAGTGAAAGTAAGTTTTTTGGCACATCCATCTCTAAAAGAGTATAAATAGTGGTAGTAGCTTTTCTTTTCAATGATCCTAGAAGCTCAAAACGTCCGGTCTATCTGGATAAGCTAGTTCTTGCAGTTCTTGCCAGATAGCTTCTTATGACCATGAAAAATTTGAACAAGGAACTCTGGTTGGATGCATTTTGGACAAGTTAATGAAAAAAATAATTTCAAGACGCTGATTAGCCATTGTTTTTGCAACATATCTTCTAGAATAGTATTCCGGAAAGGTTATCACGTAAGATCTTAACTAACGTTACGCATCTTTGATTAATACAAGCTGATGTAATTTTGGACGTGGAATGAGTGTACATTTTGAGCATATGGGAACAAAAATTTAAAACAATGCTTCGCCAACATTTAACCAAAAATTTACGATTTTTAAACGCATATTTTTTGTTCAAAAAGGACAATCTTTTAACCATTAATAAGGACGGAATGTCTCCAAATATTGTTTTTTCATCTGTTATTTTTATTAATAATGGAATTGACGAATAGATGACAAACGTGCAAAAAGGGGAAAGAACAGCCTACAAATCCCCCCCCCCTAAAATCATGTCAATTTAGTTACGTATATAGACAAAGTGTTTTTTTCTTTCTGTGCACTTAATTGCTGAAACATGAAATAAAAAAAATAAATAAACTAAAAAAAAAGCGACATGAAGTTGAAATTAAAAACATGCGACTGACTTATCCATGGGTCAATCCCCCGAGCACATCTCGGAGCGTCACTTCTTTCAACACAGGTGCGGTGTGGTCTTATCACGTCGTTCCCCTTACACTAGTTAAACTCTTCCCGCAGGTGTGTCACGCGCCACCTGGTTCATAGAAATTTTTAGACTGTGCCACTCCTCTTCGCTTTTTTTATATTAACTTTTTTTTCTTTTAAGTTTTAGAGTTTCAATGTGAGTATAGGAAGTTATACTGCCATACTGGAAGCGGTACGTGAGACCGTGAAGAAGTTAAAATTTTAAGAAGTTATATGAGTTTCGGAATGTCTTCAAGGCCGTATCGAGAATTTTTGTTCGAGAGGGGGGGGGATTACAAAAAAAATTCAAAACTAATCAAAAGTTTGCTTACATAATTTATGTTTCAATTTAACGTGTTTGAAAAACACTTCAAAGGGAGGGGGGTTAGCCTACCCCTGGATACGCCCTTGAATATCTTATTATATTCTTATTCATCATAAGCAAGGTAAAATTTGTAAATAAAGCTGATTTAACTAATTTGAGGATTTTGAAAAGAATTGGTTAAGCTTTGATTAAAAAAAAAATCCATGCGACAACTGCCTGAATTATTTTGCCATTAAAATATTTCCATCTTTCCCTAACGATTAAAATACTTCTATCTTTGTCTAATCAATTTATATAATAATTTAATATATTTTATCATCATAAGTACGGTAAAGATTGTAAATAAAGCTGAATGACCCATTTCAGGAATTTTCAAAGAATTGTTGAAACTTCGATAAAAAAAATCGATGCGACAAATGCCCGAATGACTTTATGATTAAATTCTTCTATGAATACTTCAATCTTTATAGCACGTAAAATACTTCTATCTTTGTCTAATCACCGGTAACTATGTCAATATTCACCACTTGGCTCATCATTTGAGTTAACAGATAAGGCAGTAACTCAGGAATGTATTTTGTTCATATATTTACAATCAAATGAGTGTTGTTTTTGGAGAACTTTATTTTTAAAAATATTTCTTTCCTGAAAAAGGCTCAACATTGTCTGAGAGAAATCACCTTAAGAAATCGACTGAATTATTTTGTTAGATTTCTTTAATTTAAGAATGTAACGGACAGTGGATTGGGGGAGGAGCAAGTGACAATCTAATAATTTTGGTAAAATTTTATACCAGACACGTATGGAAGAAGGTCATTGGCCCCATTTCTTCGCTCCATTTCTTTGAAGTTTAATCTACCCAAAACAAAAAAAGAGTATATGTGCGGGCACGTGTGGATGGTGGCCTTTGTGCCCGTGCTTCTCCCCCCCCCACCACAAAACAGTTTAAACAATTTTTTACTCTAATGTTTTATATTTTTCATATAATTCGTCTTACTTGTGGTGATTCCTTTGAAGTTGCACCCATCCCAAAATAAAATCATATAGATGAACCAAAGCCGTATCCGGGGGAGGGGGTAAGTGGTTTGACCCTCCTCTCTAAATGTTTTTCCAACTCGTAAAAACGTAACAAAAATGAATATAAACAAATTTTTGGTGCGTTAAAAAAATATGTGGCCCCCCTCCCGAAAAAAATTCCATCTGATGGACCTAAATCGTATAGTAATTGCTACCACTAACACTTATAAGAAGGGTAATTGACGGTTGAGCAAATGACACTAGCAAATGATTTACAAAGTTCCTTTAAGGCGGGTAGCCAGAATAGTCATTTCATCAGCTGTTCAATTTTATACCTTAGTATCCCCTTTGGGCGATGTTTACAATCTAAAACCTCATAATTTACATCCTCCTTGTGGAACTCCAGAGAGCTCCGTACAAAAAACACTAAACAATGATTAAAAACAATTATTATGAAAATCAATAGAGATGACACTTAATATGATACACCGTTCCATTCGTTACTTTATCCTTGAGTAGATTTTATATGATGCATCATTTTATACTTTACATCCTCCTTATGGAACTCCAGTGTAGATGTACATGAGTTATAGCATATTATATTTGTTGGTTAATCAATTAATTCACTTAATCCTAAAGGATAATGTAAAGCCTGGAAGTTAGATCACTTTGAGAAAAAACGACACCAGTTGTAACATTTCAAGTTCTGATGTTTAGGTTCATATAATAGATCTTCCTTGTGGAACTCCATCAACATTGTAGTTCTTCTTTTAAAGCATATCCAATTCCTAGCGCTGTAGGTATAGGCTGATTCACTGAGTCTTAAAGAATAATGTAACCATGGTCATTTCTGGTGCTAGAGATATCAAAAGAAGGACTTTTTCAGCCTTCTATGACAATCGAACAGGTTCAAATGTGCTTTCAATATATGCTGCATTTAAAAAAAACATAAACTGTTAAATTCTTCCATAGATTAATCAATTCGATCAAATTAACAGCATTGTATATCATGGCTAAGCTCCAACTATCTCACAAAATATAATCACATCACCAACAATTCCTAAGAAATCACATTCTGTCACTAAAAGACTAGTTTCACAAACGAACAATAATAAAACCATGAACCCCCAAAAACAAATTAAATACATCCTAAATGTTTCTAAAGCTTCTATTTTGCTTGACACCGGGCACAGCATCTTCAGGCCTTTGAGTATTTCACTATAAATAACTAAGGAATGGTGCTTTCACACTACGGCGTAGAACTTTTCACACTCAGGGCTAAATGTCGAACTAATCTTTGCGGGGGAGGTGAAAATATGCTTTTGTTCCCTTGTTGGTCTTTTCGCTCCTCCATCCTGGTAATAAGGAAGACTTTTGACCTTCTGGTGGTGGCAGGTGCTCCCAGAAACAACCCTATGAATCCGCGCTTGACTAGCACAATTTAAGACTTTACGTTAAGTAATACTATAGAGGAAATTTTGTCCGTAACGCAGGCAGTATTGAGTAGAATCCCTCTAATTAGAATTTTACATTATGTAAGTTTATGGTATGTTACGGAAAAGTTAACAACTAGCAGCAACAAAATGGCATTCCCGAATGAGGAATTGATAAGTATTGAAAAAAATTAATAAGATTTTCCTAGAAAACTTTCAGCAGTTGATAAGAGCGTGAATCTCCAAGTCCATTCCACACTTTTAATTTTTGAATAGTTTGGTGATTGTGATGATTTTGAATGGCGAATATGATGGTCTTATGGAACTATAAGTTGGTGTAAAAGGACGTGTTTAAGCGTAAAAGCTTATACATAACGTAACTTGACCACTTGGATAGTAAATTCCGCACGTAGTGTGAAAGCCACTGAAATCCCTATAACCAACATTCTGGCCGACTGCCATAAAGTACCTTTAGCTCTGGCACTATTGTCGATTTGATATAAGCATTTTGCTTCTGTGAAATAAGTCCAATTACAGGGTCCTTTTTGTTCACTTTAACACCCGGTCGGTGGACTAGGAAAGCGTTGTCCAGAATCATGAAGTCGTAGTCAAGGATGCATAATGCATAGCCCTGCAAAAAAAAATCTTTTGAATCGATTTATTAATTTAAAATACATTATTTTCCTTACGGTAGTAAAGAGCAAGACTGAAACCTGAAAGAACAAAAATGATTGCTTCACAGATTACGTAAGATACATCTACAAAATTAGCTAAAATAAACTGACTTGTGAGATTTTTCCAATATATGTAGAATTCTACAAAATAGCACTTTACTAAAACCCGAAAATCAACCTAAAAAACAGGATGTTCTCTTCGGATCAGAAAATTTCACGAGTATGCTGCGGGAAATAAAAGACTGTTTTTACTACGTAATTATAATTCTAAAAAAAACTCAAGTAAGGTTAGTTTTCAGTAAAGCAACAATTTTTAGGATTCTACAGATATTGATCACCAGTCACTTAGCATGAAGACTGACAGTTGCAACTCAAGACACAAATATATTTTGTTCTAAATAAAATCGTATTTAAATTGAGATAGTTTCCAAGACAATTAGCTAATCAGGAAGAATTAGAAGAGTCTAATAATTTTTTAGAAGAATAACGGGATATGGTGATTGTGTAATTCTGAAAGAACTCCAGTAATTGTGAAAGCATAAAGAAAGAAAAAGGAGCAAAAATGGAGCAAAAATTGTGAAAGGACTGGCAGATTCGACTCAAGATTCTTGTAGATTTCATTATATTTAAAACACAAGTTAATTAACTCTATTAGCACATTTTATGATTTCTAAATAAACTGTATTATTCCCTAAAAACAAAGTGAAAATTCAATTCCAGATTTGAATTAAAAATGGTTGCTTTAGCATAATTAACCTTACTCCGGTTTGGTTTCAACTCAAAACCGCTATTAGGTACTTGTGTATTATACAGAAACACACTCAAGAAGTTTGCTTTGTTTGATCTGAGTAAACCGGTTTTTTCTCTCGAATTCGGTTATAGTTAGCTTATTCTTTCGTGAAATAAACTACGATGCAGGTATATTTTAATTAAATCTTTAATATATAGAGTTGGTTAGGTTAGATGTTTAATATAATGTGTTCTGGGCGACCTGCTTTCCATAATTCTTTGTAGTAGTTTCAATAATTTTGTTACGTAAGTATTAGATTTTTATAATATGTTGGTATATTTCATTACGATCAACCCAACTTCACTTCTTAAGTGTGTTCTGGATAATACGCAAGTACCCGTTTTTTAAAATACAACTTGAAATAAGAACAAATTGACGAAAGTAAGACCAATTCGGTCTTCTAAAACGAGACCAAATTGACCAACCAGATAAAAGAGGTTGATTTAACTTTAGATAAAAAAAAAGGTACAGGATACTTTGGATAAAATAATAGCATAAAAACTGACAGACTGGATACAAGTTTCTGGTAGATTAGATTTTTTTTTTAGTTTTAAATTAATTAACACTATTAGTATTTTTGTGATTTCTAAAATAAGTTGTGTTATCCACCAAAAGTAGACACAACTTCGTTTGAACTTCATATGGACTGAAGAACTTCGGCTTGATTTTTATTGGCTTTTAGCTTTGTTGGCATATTTAGCCTAATTGGCTTTAACTCAATCAACCTTACTCCGATTCAAGTTCAGTTCTAAATAATTTTTAACTAACATCAAACAAAATGACAATTCAGGAAGAACAGGAAAAGCCCAATAACTTTTAAGAAAGAACAACTGGATAAGGGCACAGAAATAAAATTAACAAGTCGATTCGACAGTCTTCTTGACGGGTAGTCTAGTTCGATTTTGATTCCGGTAGCTTCGATTTGACTTAAAATTGTTTTTTTACATTAACTAACCACATCAACATTTTTTTTATGTTTAGTATTTGGCGCTGTGCCCTAAAAATAAAATACTTACAATATACAGTTATTTTGCATTTTTATGACCACCTAATTGAAATAGCAATTAAGGAAATGTCACAGTGATTTTATTTTTCAAATTAATATCATCAATTAATGAACCATGAAATTAATTTTAACAAAATCAAAAAGCCCGATTGATCAATTTTATCAAAATTAATAATAAATAAAGCAATTGAATCAACCAAAATAGGACTAGTCAGACTTATATTACCAATTGTCACCCAGGACAATGCTTACTAGGACACCAATGGAGATAGTATCAGGAGAACCATACCTACTAAGGTTTAGAAATTCATAAATTACTTTACGAAGGAAAATGAGTTAAAGATGCGATTTTATCTTGGACG
The DNA here is from genome assembly GCA_027921565.1 of Artemia sinica. NCBI lineage: Eukaryota > Metazoa > Arthropoda > Branchiopoda > Anostraca > Artemiidae > Artemia > Artemia sinica. Next base: position 55,827,464 of record CM051271.1, on the reverse strand, counting down.
CAATACACGATGATGATTCTGTGTTGCTCAAGCCAAGGACAACAACTAAATTTTTCTAATGGGGGGGGGGGGGTGAAACGAAAGTTATACTTAAGTTTGATGTAAAACACACGTTTTCACGGAAATGTGTACCATATTTTCCAAATGCTGCAAAATAATGCTTTTATGCATTTTTCTTCTTCTAGAAGTCGGGGGGGAGAGGGATTGGAGGTTGACACCTACCTAAATTCCCCTTATGGTTATAAAATACCCTAAGGTATTTTATAATCCTTGCTTATAAAATAACCCAAAGAATGCGGTACTTGTATGATATAGCGACCACACTTTGTTCTTGATCTGTAATAAAACCGGTTTTCTTTGTCTACTTGGAGATAATCAGCTTAGTGAGCTGATTATCAGCTGTTTATCAACTGAGTGAGATAAACTACTATGCAGAATTTTTGATTAAATATTTAATATTACAGAGTTGGTTAGATTAGGTATTAATATGATGCGTTCTGGGAGGCCTGCTTTCCATAATTATTTGTTGTAGTTTCCACAATTTGTTACTAAAGAATTATGATTTCATCAAATTTGGTATATTTCGATATGATTAACCTAATTTTACTTCTTGAGTGTGGTCTCTCAGGTTAAAAAGTGCGGTCGCTATCAAACAGTTCGTGGTAACGAACTGTATGTAAGGAGCGACCCGGCTCAATAGTAACCGAAACTCTATATAAACGGGTTTTGATAGCAATTGATACATCAAAAGAATCAGATTTCAATGCTGAATTCAAATATATAATTTTCATCGAGTTTAGTCCTACCCATCAAAAGTTACGCGCCTGGGAAAATTTGGCTGATTTTCGAAAAAAGGGGGAAAGACCCCCTAAAATTATAGAACCTTAATGGTGTGATTAAATCACACCATCATATTCAGCGTATCAGAGAACCCTACTTCAGAGGTTTCAAGCTCCTATCTACAAAAATGTGGAATTTTGCATTTTTTGCCAGAAGAAAGATCACGGATGCGTGTTTATTTGTGTTTTGTTTTTTTTTTTTTTGTTTTTTTTTTCCCAGGGGTGATCGTATCGACCCAGTGGTCCTAGAATATCGTGGAAGGGCTCATTGGAACGGAAATTAAAAGTTCTAGTGCCCTTTTTAAGTGACCAAAAAAATGGAGGGCAACTAGGCCCCCCTCCCACGCTCATTTTTTTCCCAAAGTCACCCGATCAAAATTTTGAGATTGCCATTTTATTCAGCATGGTCGAAAATATGATAAAAATGTCTTTTAGGATGACTTAATCCCCCAAAGTCCCCAGGGGGAGGGCTGAAAGTTATGAACTTTACTCAATGTTAACATATAGTATTGGTTATTGGGAAGTATACAGACGTTTTTCAGGGAGATTTTTTCTGGTAGGTGGGGGAGGAGGTGGGTCGGGGTTATATGGTAGGATATTTCCATGAAGGAAGATTTCATGGGGGAACGGACATTGCTATGAAGGGGGCGCTGGATTTCCCAGCATTATTAAAGAAAAAGATCAGAATTAAATAAAAAAAAAAATTTCAACTGATCAACTGATTGTGATTAAGGGGTCATTATTAAAGATTTGGAAAAAAAAATCGAACCTTAGCTTAAAGAGCAGGGTATTGACTAGGGGGCAAACCCCCTAATATACGTGTTAAAAATTTATGAATATAGAAGTTCGTTACGAAAGTTAATTCGTAAGTTACGTATATTTATTACTAATAAAAACGTTCGTAAATAAAATTAAACAAGTTTCGAGAAAGCCATTTAACCAAATAAAAGTAAAATTAATATGCAAATTGTGTTTTTATTATTCATGTACGGTGAGCCAAAATCAAAACCTGCATTAATTCAAAAACGTTCAAAAATTAAATAAAAAAACAAGTTTTTTTAACTGAAAGTAAGGAACGACGTTAAAACTTAAAACGAACAGAAATTATTCCGTATATGAAGGGGGCTGTCCCCTCCTCAACGCCTCGCTCTTTACGCTAAAGTTTGACTTTCTCACAACTCTGTTTTTTTAAACAATAAAAAAACTTTAGCGTAAAGAGCGAGGCGTTGAGGAGGGAACAGCCCCCTTCATATACGGAATAATTCTGTTCGTTTTAAGTTTTAACGTCGTTCTTACTTTCAGTTTAAAAAACTTGTTTTTTTTTATTTAATGTCATACAAGCACCGTTAGTACAATATAATAAATACCAGCATACCTTAACATAAGGAGGAGAGGGCGGATAGGGGTAGGGAAATCCCTCTAAAGATTGTTTTCTAAATGCTGTTTTCTCAAAGATTGAAAATTTTGTGTACAACCCCCCCCCCCCCAACCTTGAAAATTCTTTAATTCCCCACCCCTAGAGGCCGAACATGTGTAAGCTATGAACAGCAGTAATACAAATAAATCTTTTTTTGCAACTTTCTCCGTTATTTCATAGATTTTTATAGCAGCGCGTGTACCTTTGCCTCCTATTATCGGTCTGTGAAGAGTCAGCCATGCCAAAAAATCTTGTACACCAAATCGCACCCACCGCATGTGGTTAGGGTGTCCCAGGCGTGGTGTACTTAGGGCGGTGTGGTGGAAGTGAGCCATTGGTAGATGGCTCACTTCTGAGATGTACACCATGTGGGAAGGAATGGACCACTCCTTGTCTGTCTCAAGAACTTTGAGTAATTTCACAGACTACTATTGTTTATTAAAGCCGTTGCCAGTGGCGTCTTTTGGGGGTGGCAAGGGGGGCGGTTAACCCCCAATAAATTGAAAAAAGCTATTATATAGCCCATGCCCCTTGACTCTCTGGATTTGGAACTTGTTTGCCCCCTCAATAAAAATGCTGGAGCTACGCCCCTGGCAGTTGCTTCAAGATGTTTTTGCCTCTACTTTGAATAAGATATAAAAAAAGGCTGATTTGATGATATCATTATATTGATATTAATTGTCGCCTGAAGTAAAAAGACAAGAAAAAAGTAACGACTGTAATATGGGGCTTATACTTATATTGTAGATTCTCAGTGTGTATGAGCCTCAACGAGGATAAGATAGTTAATACAATTAAATACATGTTTATAATTAATACAATTAATAGACAATTAAGACAGATAAGACAATTGATTATATGTATTCAAACAGTTCGTGGTAACGAACTGTAAGTAAGGAGCGACCCAGCTCATAGTAACCGAAACTCTAAAAAACGAAATTTTGATACCAATAGATACATCAAGTTTAGTCTTATAGTCTTACCCATCAAAAGTTACGCGCCTCAGAAAATTTGCCTTATTTTCGAACAAAGGAGGAAATAACCCCTAAAGTCATAGAACTTTAATGAAAATCACACCATCAGATTCAGCATATCAGAGAACCCTATTATAGAGGTTTCAAGCTCCTGTCTGCAAAAATGTGGAATTTTGTATTTTTTGCCAGAAGAAAGATCACGGATGCGTGTTGACTCTGTCTCACAACTTTATTTTTAAAACAATAAAAAACTTTAGCGTAAAGAGCGAGGCGTTGAGGAGGAGACAGCCCCTTTCATATACAGAATAATTTCTGTTCGTTTTAAGTTTTAATGTCGCTCCTTACTTTCAGTTAAAAAAAACTTGTTTTTTAGTTAATAAGAATAAAGGATGACTGCATTATTCACAATTGTATGACTGCCACCTTTTGTCATGCTAGTTTGTTCCCCAGGTATGGCATAGTTTCATTCCGCCGCGCCGATTTATGCTGCGCATGGCAAGCCTCAAAGAGCACTTTGTGCAATTGCACCATGCGTGATGGGTGTCATCAAATGTAAAACATATGTCCAGGTGTGCCACCGCAAATGAGCGTCCCCGTTTGAAATACCTTCTGATAGCCCTCACCTGACCTGTGTGTACGTATGGAAGACATTCATTATTGAAATTGAAACAATAGCTCTGTTTTTGATTGCCGTTTTGATCGCCGTTTAATCGCCGTTTCGCTTAAATCTGTTTTAATTGCCGGCAAGTTCACCGTTGTGCTTATTTCCGTTTTTGCTGGAGTAAAACTCTGAACGGCGACCGGCGAAGTCAAACGTCTACGGCGAAAAGCAATAGAACGTCCAACTTCGATTAAAAGGACGTTGGAAGTTCCACTTGGAATCAAACCTGGATATAATTTGGGCAATAAAAAGGTGAAGGTTTGAAGATACTTTTCAGCATGGAAAGTATTAGGTACAAGAGAAAAAAAAGGATTTGCCCTTGACTTGTAGGGAAAGTTAAGGGTAACCGATTGACTAGCATATCGGCTAATTTTAAATTTAACCTGCTATATAAAATGGCTTAAGATTCTGCTAAAAAAGTAAAATAGGACATTGCATAAATAGCCTAACAAAAGATTCAGTATGGAAATCTATCAACTTTGCAATCAATCAAATTTGCATGTATTAGTTTAAATTTGCCTTCTTGTAATTATCCTCATTCACTTTTAGGGCTTTAGTTTCTGAGCTAATATAGATTAAACTTGATTCTAACACATGTTGGAATATTACTCCTCACCTTCAGCTGTATTATTAAGGCAAGAATTTAGACTAGGCTGGTTTGAATTCTAGATGATAGCCTTTTTACTATCTTGGAAAGGAGTGTGAGCTTGCTAAATAAAATTTTCGATTTGGAGCTAGAATCCAACATTGGCATCAATTGAGAGGGGACACTCTCTCCTCCTTGAACTTTGAAAAATTAAATGAAAAAAACAAGCTTTTTCAACTGAAAGTAAAAAGAAACATTAAAACTTAAAACAAACAGAAATTATTACGTATATAAGGGGAGTTCACCCCAGTCAATACCTCGCTCTTTACGCTAAAGATCAAATTTTGCTCGAATCACAAATCCCTGAATCACAAAGGCAATTTAATTAGAATAGATAACTCTTTGAAAGTACTACAGAAAACTTTAGCGTAAAGAGCTAGGTATTGACTAGGGGGCGAACCCCCTCATATACTTAATAATTTCTTTTCTTTTTAAATTTTAATTTTGCTCCTTACTTCTGATCGTTTTTTAAATATTATATCACTTCATATAGTATATCACTTATCACATATATCTATCACTTTTAGGGGGTGTTTCCCCCTTTTTTCGAAAATCCGGCAAAATTTGTTCAGGCTCGTAACTTTTGATGGGTTAAGACTAAACTTGATGACTGCAATTTAAAAATTCCGTGCTACTTTAGCCCTCCATGCTTAGTTCCTTTTTTTTTACTGAAGAACGCCGAACAGCCTCATAACGTCCACCATGCAGTAAAAACCAAAATTAAGCACTTGAACGTCCTACGTTGTGAGTTCAACTGCTTCACTGAACGGTGATACAAAAAACGCATTAATATAGAATTGGAGGACCAACGGCCGCTCAAAAAAAAATGACAAAAATACGTTTTTTGGTTTGTACAAATAATACATCATTTGGTTTGTGCAAAAAAGGGGCGTTTCCCTTTGAGTTATACTTTCGCTCGTCAGCTGAGAATATATAACGACAATAAAAGCCTTAAGATACATTAACCGCTCAGCTTTCTAATTGTTACTTTCGGCCGATTCAACAAATTTTTCTAAAAAAAGATCCTTATTACTGCGACAATAACATGCCACTGAGAGTAATATTCTTTCTGTTAGCATTTTATATTTTTACATTAGTTCAAAACCGAGAGTTTTTGGGAGAAATTTATTTTAAGACAGGAGTACGAAGGAATGAGTTTGGTTGAGTGACAAGTATAACGGGGGCGGATTGCCACTTGGGGATAGAAGGAAGTATACAGGTCAGACCAGACAGCAGAAAAATCTCTTTTTGGTATTCTCATCTAAAATAGAAAAAAAGAATCGCAACTCCTTGGCTTTGAGAAATAAATTTTGCCCCCTCCCCTACATTTTATGAATTGACGCCCCATACTGTCTGTGCACCACCCTGGGAAAATAGTCTTAAAAAAGCTAGCCTAGGAGATTTAATACAAGGTTATCGAGGATTTTGCATCGTTTGACTAGCTCAGAATGTTTTTTCAATACCCGTATGAACACTAAGACTTCCCCAACAGATTGGTCCAAAGACCTCCTTCCCTAATTACAAAAAAATTGAAAGATTGTGGCCTGAAAAGCCACAATTCTTCACCTCCCTAGGAAGACCGTCAAAGTGTAAGAGTGTGCATCAAAGTGCATTATTTTATCTGTGAATTTATGAAGTAGTTCCAACTGTATTTTTGAACTAAAAGTGAAATAGGGAGTAGGAAAAAAGCAAAACATAAATTTTCCAAAAATTTCCATAGCCCAAACTGCATAATTTTCTCAATGTTTTCTTATATCTGCCACTCAGAAGAAAACTTGAAATATTTCTATGTTTTTGCAGTCATTTGAACTAGTTCCCAAGATTTTAAACAATAATGACAGACCTGAGGGAAAAACAATCCTAAGAGGTTTTCTAAGAGGCATTAAAACATTTCTCACCTGTGTCATCTTGTCTCTGCGACCTTCCCAGGACAGCCTCTCATCATACAACGGATCGTCCTGAGTTCCAATGAAGATCGGCTCCCAGTTATGATGAGGTTTGTGGCGTTTCCCAACGTGGAAAACACTCAGACCTGCCTTAACTGGCGCTTTTAGCCATTCTTTCTGCCGTGGAATGCTATGACACGAGGCACAGATTTTTTTATGAAATGGAATTGCCATCCCACTTTCCAGCATTTTTACCTAGAAGGAGAAAAAAATGTCCAAAATCAATTGCAAGGAAAATAGTATATTCTAGTCAGGCAAATGCACACTGGGACGGTTTTAGAGGATGGATAGAAAGGTCACTTGCTCCGGGCGCGGAAATTTTAGGGGCGCAAAATATCAAATGAATCGTCTAACGGTTAAAATCATTTTGTAATTTTTGAAATTTAGTTTTATTAAAAAATGTAGAGAGCGCAGTTAAAAAATAAAATACTGAATGAATTATCAATAATAAATAAAACCTAAAATAATTAAATATTAATAATTAAAATAATTAATTATAATTAAATAATTTATATAATAAAATAAAAAACAAATAAACAAATATTAGCTAAATAATACACTGAAAATAATTTCGTTAATAAATGATAATTTTTTTTATTTGGCCTAAAAATGTTGTGAGAGACAGGGGAGGGGGGCACTACTCATGATTTTGCCCCGGCGCAAGAGAGACCAGAACCACCAGTGCACACACAGGATTTTTTCTGAGGGTTGGGGGGTCAATTATTGAAAAAAAAAGTCATTTGACAATTTGAATAAAAAGGGCCCAAAAAATTCGGTAAAATTTGGATATATCTTAATGTGGCAGCTTTTCCCAGTTCTCTCCTTAGTATGCAGGTTATGATAAAATTTAATTCCTAGTTAGTCTGCTTTTTACTTTCTCTTATCTCAGAATTACTTAAATTTTTCTTTCTAAGAATAGATAAACTGACTTGGTAAAATTTAGTAAGAAATTACTAAACTTCGGCAAAAAATTCGGTAAAATTTGGATATATCTTATTGTGGCAGCTTTTCCCCAGTTCTCTCCTTAGTATGCAGGTTATGATAAAATTTAATTCCTAGTTAGTCTGCTTTTTACTTTCTCTTATCTCAGAATTACTTAAATTTTTCTTTCTAAGAATAGATAAACTGACTTGGTAAATTTAGTAAGAAATTACTAAACTTCGGCAAAAAATTCGGTAAAATTTGGATATATCTTATTGTGGCAGCTTTCCCAGTTCTCTCCTTAGTATGCAGGTTATGATAAAATTTAATTCCTAGTTAGTCTGCTTTTTACTTTCTCTTTTCTCAGAATTACTTAAATTTTTCTTTCTAAGAATAGATAAACTGACTTGGTAAATTTAGTAAGAAGTTACTAAAAAAAAAAAAAAAAAAAAAAAAAAAAAAAAAAAAAAAAAAAAAAAAAAAACTAAATCTGATTATCTGATTATTACTGAAAAACGCCTTTGTGTGCAGTTATGCAGCTTTTGGTAGTAGCGGGCGCCAAATTTAAAAAAATGAAACATGCGTGAAAAATCGACAAAAACAAACTAAAAATAAACAGCAGCAAAACGCTTAAGAAGGTGTAACTTTCCTTCGGGGGTATAGTTATCTCTGGTAATCAACACATAGTTAATGTTTAAAATCTTGTTACTGTTAATATTTAAATCTTTTAATGTCTGTGCCATGTCTTTTTTTGATTGATTATCCATTTATTTCTGTAGTTGTTTTATCTGTGCGAAACGAGCTGGTCTCTGTGCCAGATATTAGTATATTTAATATGTTATGTATATGTTACCGTGAATGTCCGCAAATTGGTGAATGTCCAAATTTGAATGTCCGCAAATTGGTGAATGACTTTTTCAATTTAATACACGGTTTGATGATGACAGGTTAGGTTAGAATAGGTTAGGTTTGGTTAGCTTTGGTTTTTAACCCATTTCTGATATTTAGAACCAAATATAACCTAACCTACCCTAATCTAACCTAAACTAACATAATCTAACTTAACTTTAACTTTTACCATCATAGCTTACATAAGATTAAAAAAGCTGACCCGCAAAGCTGATGGAATCCAAGCAGAGAAAAGGGAATTTCGAACGTTCACTGGTGAATGTCGACATTAACCAGATTTCGGACATTCACGGTAACATAAACATGATTGGAAAATAAATGAACCTGAACCTGGCTAAGAAAGAAATATAAATTAATAATAGTTTAAAATAATTATAATAGTTCTGAAAATACAAACTATAATAACATAATAATAATATTATAATATATATTATTATATTATACATATATTCCATATACATAATATATATATATTATATATATATATATATATACTATATATATTATATATATATATATATATATATATATATATATATTATATATATATATATATATATATATATATATATATATATATATATATATATATATATATATATATATATATATATAATATTATATATATGTATATATATATACTATATATTATTATGTTACCATAAATAATAATATAATATAATATAAATTATAATAGTTCTGATTGAACTATTTTTAACAATAAATTTAATGAATAGTACTTAATGCGGAACTGTTGCTTTCTTTAGATCTAAACGTAATTTGTGAAAGTACTTGCCCTTTGCATTGATTGACAGCCAAGTATTTAGTTACACTTGTGAATACGCCTGCAAAATCCAGGCCAGTTGAGAAAGAACAAATTCATGTACTAATAAATTGACCACTCATCGTAATCTGTATTATTCTTTGACATACTTTTTTTCAATAGCTGTATTATAAGAAGATAATGATTATCTAAATAACGATAAGAGATACTTTGAGCATATATATAGTATTTTTCTGGGGGGGGGGGGGGCAAGAACTGGAGGAAGATCATACTTGTAAAGTTTATAATGATTTTTTCAGAGATTTTTGAATTCAGGCATGAAGTCATATACCCTTCATCTACTACATATCTGATTCAAATTTTTAAATAATGCTGTGTATGCTTGAAAGATACTGACTACAAAGAGAGAAAGAGGGATTGCTTGCAAAAAAAGGACTCAAAACCTTTTTTATTTTTCCTATTGGCTTAAAATTTCGCACAGATGAGCGAATCAGATGGAATCTGACTTTTTTTTCTTTCTTTTTACTAGCTGAAAATTTCACACCGAATAGCCACTGAACCAACTGGCTTTAAATAAAAAATGGAAGAACCAATAAACCAATCATGTTTTAGAAACGCGGGACTGTTGGCTTCTCTTTCTGGCATACGGTACAAAAATAATGAGACTGGCTTACGAAAGCCTCGTTTAAAAAAAAAAAAATTCAATGAAAATGATTATAAAGGCATTTTTCAATGTGTATATCCCAAAAAGGTATTTTTGAAATCCAGGAAGGGGGCATACACCCTCCTAATCCCCACCCCACCCCCACCCCCCACCCCCATTGAAACCATTGCTAGCCCATCTTGCAAACACAACTGAACCATATTAAACAAATGAGCCGCTGTTAAATGGTATGAAGATGGCGTTGGTTTGCCAAAAACTATGGACAGAACGGCTAAGTGAATGGCTTAAATATTCAGCACAGTGTCGCCAAATGGAGCGTACTTACATCATTTGGGCGCCTTTTGAGACGGTTGCCCATTTTATTTTCATATAAGTGAACTTTTCAAAGTTAAAATTCCGAATAAAATGAATTTTTGCCCGAAAATGCTATTTTTGGTGAATTTTTGGTTTTATGGACGCAGCATCTTATGTCATGCACCTAAAAACACTGAATCGACATTATTAAAAAAAGAAAAGGTAAAGAATACGGCCTTCGACTTTACAGTCCCTACCGGTGGTTCTGATCTCCATTTCTTGGCCCTTCAGACAGGAAGTGCAATGGGGGGTTGCGGGCCAACCATCCTGTACTTTCGCACAACCTTCCTGTTTACCTTCCCCAGATTTCTCCATGTATCCATTTAGAGCTTATTCACTGCATCCACATTGTACAGTTACCACTCGGCATTATTCACTGCGTTAAATCAGATTTATTTTGCTGTTACTGCACCAGCAGCGACATTGGCTTGCTTATACTCACCTGGAGCTTGTTTGCTTCTGCCGTCTTGAACTTGTTAGTATTATATATTTACTAGCCAAAGAGTCAGCTGCATCACAGGCTTAAAAAAGCAAGAAAACGCATACTCTCTCGTGAGCATCGGAGACCAACTGACTGATTGTACAATAGAGAAAAAGGTGCTGCACTTCAGGTGCCGCACCCATTGTAATAATATCAAATGAATGTTTTCCTATTAGTAACAGGCTGGGAGTTGCCAATTATACAAAGTGAGGTTAATTGTTCAGTGTTTGGACAATTAGGGATCCAGTTCGACAGGGATCACTATGCTCCCCCATTGATGCATACAGCATATCTTTTTTTGGATTATGCTTTTTCCAATTGAACAAGAATAATAGGTTTCTATAAATAAACCCAAATATCGTAAGCAACTAATACCGCTCAAGTTCATCCACCCGGTGCTTGCGGCTCTGCTCTTATAGCTACTGAAGCGTCTAAGAAAATTAGATAACACCTAAATAAGCCACGAAATTAACTTGAGTTAGCAAGATTCTTCATCAATAAAAAAATGGGAGCAGGTAGGTGCACAAGGGGAGGGAGCAAAATCCTAATTTTTCACGAATTTCTAGACATTTCTTATTCGAATTATCAAATAATATATTTCTTTTATTCTTGGGACCTCCGAATGCGTGTGGGCCTTTGTAGGGGCTCAGTGTTTGCAGGAATAAAAGTCAAAACACATTCTTGTTCAACGAGGATTACGAAGAAAAAAAAATTGGAGGAGAAAGAAAGTCCTTGTGGGAAAAGGTTTGTAATATCAAAAAAATCTTATGCGTGGATTCCAAAAATCTAAACATTTTATATATCTTGGCTAGAGAAATTCAAAAGGCTCTGTGATGTTTTTGGCAAACAGGGTCCTCTTATCCTATATCCTCAAACTTAACTAACTGAACTGGTCGGTTCAATTAGTTTTTAGGTATTTTGTTTGATTTTTAAGGTACTAAGAAGTTTCTCTTCAACCCAAAATATATCCCCTTTCCCCTTTTCCCTTCTCAGTTTTAGAAATAATAAAGAAGTAAAAAGTTGTATGAAAAATGTTTTTAATGTAACTTGAATGCTTGGAATAAATCTATTCAATAACGGCTTGTTAATAGCACTAAGAAAAACGCCTTTTCTTAGTGAAACAGAAATAAAATCTTAAAATTTCTTTTTTAACATTATCTCCTCAAATTGCCGCAGCCGTGGTGCCAGTTCAAAATTTGCATTTACTACTGCTACTAACATTTCACATCAGCACCAAGCCGCCTGAGCCCGACACAGCCGCGCACGCTCTCTTCAACAAAACATAGTCAAAGCTTCACTTTTTACCTCCTTCCATGAAATCTCGATTTCTATTAAATTATTTCTAGTCAATTCCTCCTACACCATTTGAAGACGACCTGCTTTTCGATTAGCCCCTGACCGATGGCCAAAAACATAATATTTGGCAACCTGCCATCTTTTGTACGTAAAACGTGACCCAGCCGTTTTAGCCTATTAGGCTATTAAACATCGAAACTATTAAAAAATATTGTATTTCTTCAACTCAATGTCAAAAGGGTTTTGGTACAATACAATGTAGATGTAAGCTGAGAGACCTGTGTATCTCTTTCTCTTTCCCACCTGGATCTTTAATCCGTGAACCGTGACCTAGCCATTTCAAAAACTGCGTCTTGTCTAAACCCACCCCGGAGACATCATATTACCATTCGATGAATTTTCGGATTCTGACTAAGAATGAATTTTTGAATTTTGAATGCCGTGAATCATTTAATCCATTAATCGTGAACCGTGACTTAGCCATTTCAAAAACATTCCAGTTTGGCTGAAATATTTCAGTTAGACTGAAGCTAAACTGAAACATTTCAGTTTAGCCGAACCGTGACCTACCCATTTCAGTTTAATCCGTGAATCGTGACCTAGCCATTTCAAGAACTGCTTCTTGTCTAAACCCACCCCAGAGACATCATATTACCATTCGATGAATTTTCGGATTCTGACTAAGAATGAATTTTTGAACTTTGAATGAGTGACTAAAAATGTCGGACATAGAAGGGTGACGGAAGCCATAACCGGAGTTTGGAATTACGGGGAGTACCTTGCCCAAATAGGGGGATTCTCATTTATTCCAAAGTGTAACATGGCCGTGGATATAGGGATACATCTGGCAAATGAATCTCCAGCCAGGAGTAGATACTGGCTGATTCTCATTTTCATGCATTGAACGGAGGCAGGAAGAGTTGGGCAGTTTGTTAATTATACTGTAAGAGTTTGGGGTGGGGGGCAAAATTATTATTGGCAACCCGGCCATTCAATAACTATTTTTTTGGTTTTTTTTGAAGTTGAGCTGAGGAGGCAACAAACCTCTGAAGTCTGAGACTCGACCCAGAGTGTATGCGTCTACCCCTCATATAATTGAATCAAACAAAATTCCAATAGAAATGTCAAAGTGACCAGAAAACAGACATGCAAGTCAATAATTACGTTATAATGATGGACAATAGCAATTAATACAGTAAAACATGCGTAAGTAATACACAAACTAGAGTAAAAATATAGCAAGGTGGAATTTGAAACTTTAAATGATCAATAACTGCATAAGTGCAACGAGAAGTGGTGGGAGCCATTTAGCAGCAATAAAATTAAAATAGACGTTAGTTATAAACTGTAGAGAAAATGCAACTTAGAACAAGAACGGCTTGTTTTAAAGAAAACACTAAATTGACTAGAAAAGCAAAATACAAGTTAAAGCATGACAGATAGTAGCAGAGGTAGAACAAAAAATATAACAGGGAGGAACTTGAAATCCAAATCACCAACAACAAAAGGAGCAGACAACAGAAGGTACAATCAGAACGAGCGGCAGTCGTTTAGCAGAGATAAAAGACAGATAACAATCTCGTTCATCATGAACTGCACTCGGCAGGGAAAAACCAACTTTAATCAAGAAAATTTTGTTTAAAAAAAAAGCTAAACCAAACAGAACGTTGAAATGAAGTTTTTTATACCGATCATCAGTACAGCAATTTATAGAGTTTTTTCAAGATCAATGAGCAAGATCTATGAGTTTTCACATCAGAAGGAGTTGGAGTCTGTTAGCAGAAATAAAAGTGAGATAACAATCTCGTTCATCATGAATTGCAGAGAAAAACCAACTTAAATCAAGAAAGGTTTGTTTAAAAGAAACGTTGAAATGAAGGTTTTTACAGCGATCATAAGTGCTGCAATTTTTTGTACTTTTTCAAAATGAATGACCAGGATCTATGAGTTTTCAAATTAGACGCAGAATAAAAATACATCAAGGAGAAACTTGAAACTTTAAATGACCAAAAATAGAAGGAGCAGTCAGAACAACCGAACGACCAGACAGAAGAAGGAGCAAAAGGTACGGTAAGAAGGAGGGAAAGTCGGTTAGCAGAGATAAAAGTCAGATAACTATCTTGTTTTCATGAATTTCAGAGAAAATCCAACTTAGATCAAGAAGAGTATCTTTAAAAGAAAAAAATAAAACAAACAGCACCTTCAAATGAATAATCATAGTTGATAATAATCATAGGTGCAACAATTTATATTATTTTTTTTAAGATGAATGGCCAAGATCTATGAGTTTTCACATTTGTCGTAGAATAAAAGACACAGCAAGGATGAGGTTGAAACTTCAAATGACCGACAATAGAAGGAGCAGTCAGAACAACAGAACAAGCTGACAGAAGAAGGAGCCGAAGGAACAGTCAGAAGGTGCAGTACTTGAAATTGAAATGAAAGTTTTTATAACGATCATAAGTGCAGCAATGTATAGTTCTTTTCAAGATCAATGACCAAGATCAATGAGTTTTTACATCATAGTGAGAAAATTAAGTGCATGATACATGATTATCTAGCACTAACAACTATTAAAAGTTATTAATAGTAAATGATGAAGATAAAGTCAATTAGTTTCAGTAGATAATGATTAAGCTTAATTAAAGTACTTGAAAAAAACAATTCAAAAATATTTAAGAAATCTAAGTAACCTGGATAATCACTGGTCATCATAGACAAACCTGGATTCTAAAGGTTTCTGAGCGATTAATCCATTCATTTGTTCTTTTTTTTTCGAATTACAGTTTTTAAATATCTTCTTGGATAGACTCTGGAAGATGTTGCTAGTTAACATGAATATAGTCATTATTTAGAAAGGAGGAGACGCGCCTCTCGAATCGAGGACAACTTTTGCAGAGATTTTTGTGGGGGGGGGGAGGCTTCCTCCTCCCAAAAAATTCCAAATTTTCCTGAATTACTAGGAACTTGTTGCTAAAGTTATCATATAAAATGTGTTTTCTTATCAATAGTCACCCGTCACCCCATCCTTCGGACGTCCAAAAACTTCCATCTTGAAAAATCTTGAGGAGACAAGTAAAAACATAGAAAAATCGAGTCCCTTTGCTTTAAAAAAGTATATATTTCAAGCATTAAATTCATTTGGAATGATCTTTTGATGATTCAGGGCCACAAGTAAGGCCGATTAAAGTACCTGAGGGCCCTCCTCCCTTCAAAAGTGCTCGGTGTGACAAAGTGTTCTAAACGAGAGGAAAATTTTTAATTTACTTTGTAAATATGTTTTGTTTTTACCATCAAGCCATCAATTTATGGCTTAGAAATGTATACTCAGCTCATTTTGTCTTTCTGAGCTTCTTCTCGATAAGTTTGTACGAAGTACAAGATTAAGTGAAGACTACAAAAAATTCAGTAGAATGCCCCCGGACGTCATCAGAACAAGTTAGTGATTACCTATCCCGCATACCCAATTTCTGTGTGTACCATTTCAGGGAAGAACTTGGGCTAATATCTCCGATCCCTACTAAATTTTGAGGTGCACCCAGTCAGCACGCCTTTGTCTGTAAGGATTTCTGGTTTCTGGTGTCGCTGGTTTTTCTGGTTTTGATTTCTGGTGTCGCTGGTTATTTGGTTTAGAACGGGATTCAGTGCCGACACTCTTTAGGCTCAGCCAGAGTCGACCCAGCTCTAAATGGGCACCTGGAGAAGTCTGGGAAGTTAAACAGGAAGGGTATGAAAAGTACAAGATGGCTGGCCCCCAGCCTCCGATTGCACTTTCTAGCTGAAGGGTCATGAAATAGAGATCAGCACCAAAGGTAGGGATTAAATAAACGATGAAGTTCTGATTATACAAGAGACAAGCTTTCACTGAGATTCCAGAAAAACACTTCGCATCGTCGGCAGCTTATGTCCAACTACTTGGCTTCATTTGTAGCCTTACTTGCTGCGGGATATGACATACTCTTCCTGTCTGATATCCAGGAAGCCTTTGAGGGTGGCTGACATCTCGCCACCTGATTTATATCTTAGGACTGCGGTGGAACTGTCCCACGCATGGTAGAACTATGCCAAGCGTGGTAGAGTTGTACCAATTGTGTGGGAACTGTGCCAAGCGTGATGGAACTGTGTTCTTCCGCGCTTAACATTCTTGGTGTAGATGATTTCTGATAGTAAGCTCTCTCTCGGACGCCTTGAACAGTAAAATTGCAGTATTTCAGCTCTTTAGCAAATTGGAGGTAGCAGCTATCTCATCGACACCGCAACGCCACTATAGATAACCACGTTTGAGCCTAATTGAGTCTTCAAATTTGAATTTTTGCTCTCCATAGCACCATTCAACATTGAATTCTCGAGTTTTTGCCAATTGTAGGTCAACAGACATGCAGGTCACGGATCAGGGTTTTTCATGAGTTCTTACCAGCTCGCCACGTGCCGTCATTTAACCCATTTGAAGATTATTTCTTACTATAAGAGTCACAAAATCTTTTATGCATTCTTTGGACTGATATCAAACTCTTTGGTTTTTTTTCCGTTAGGAGTGTTGATTTCTCGTGACTTATACGCTTAAAAGAATTAAATCTGTCTTTAGCTTTAAGCAGAACACTTTGTACCCTGATCCGCTATTACAAAAACACTGTTAAAAAGAAAGAGGTAACATCACAAAGCAAACTTTTTACCCCGTTAAAAGGGTGTAACACTAAAAGGTAAACACTTAAAGGGGGTAAAACTATAAAGCAACTTTAACGACACGACTTTTCGATAAAAGACGAGTTTTAACGCCATCTAGTGGAAATGGTGAAAAACCGTTTGATATCCACTTTTGTTCTACATATTCCTTAAGGAAAACCCTGTTTACTAATCGACATTTTTTTTAATTGACCCATTTTTTGCTAAATCTTTTACTAATGATGACGGTCACTGTATATGTGGCCGAAATATCTGGTATTTTTGTGAATTTCTATACACTGTCTATTAAAAAGGATTTTATCTCTATTTTGAACTTTTATTTTATCTAAATCTAATATATCTATGTCAAAAAGTGAAAAATCAAAAAATGAAAAATCAACCAAGACTTTATTTTGACTTTAATCATGGAAGGGGAAGAAAAGAATCAACCCCCTTTCATTAAAACTTTTAACCCCCATTCTCTATAAAAATTGGATTCAGTTTTGACTTCTATTTTATTTCAGTACCCATTGCTTCAAAAATGATAAGAGGATTTATCTTTATCGAATAATATGCCCATATCCTTCAAACTTTAATTTACCGTTCATTATTTAGTATACAATTAAATCACTTTTCCGAGGGGTCGCTCTCTCTCAGAAATCACGCTCGACATATGGCTCTCGCCAAGCGTGGCGGAACTGTGCTAAGCCTTTTGGGACTGTACCAAACGTGGCGTAAAGTGTGCCAAGCATGGCGGAACTGTGTGGCACACGGGGCGTTCCGAGATACTCACCAGGTGGCAGAAAGTCAGCGCCCCCTCGCTCTTTTCAATTAAAAATAGATAACGACTGTGGACGATCATTCTGAATACATTATTGTCCCAGTAAAGCTGAACTTTATTTTTCTTTAATCATCCTCAGTTCCTCACTATTATCACTTAGAACCCGTTTTTTTTCTCACTAAACCAATTTGAAGCATTAAAAGTTACATAACTTCAACATATATTTTGAATTTGATTTCTTATGATTTAGGATAGCTGAGATGGGCTGTAAAAAAACAAAAAAACAAAAAAAACAAACAACAGAAAAAGGCAAGGTCATCCAGAATGGTAAAGAATGTATTTGTATTGTCAGACATATGTAGCAACTTTTTGACGTAGCAAAAGTGGCAAAGTGCCAAAATTATGCAATCATTCCATCGTTTTCAGCGGCCATAACACCCTAAAGTGTTTTACTTATTTGATTTATTTATTTTAGTGTTTATTTTATTTATTTTTGTGTTTTATTTATTTTAGGTACCTATACATTATAAATAACCCACCGCTATACACGAAAGGAGTCAAGTTTGGTTAATGCTAACGAAATAAAATAAAATAGGATGAAAAAATAATAGTTTAGAAACCAATTTGGGCTGAATATTTGCATATTTGGGGGAAGGGGGTAAAGCATAGCATATATTAAATACGTAACCTAATCTAATCTAGGTACCTTCCCCCTCCCCCTAAACCACAAAAAACAACAGTTTAAATATTGTAAACGCAATAAAAAATCACGCTTTGCGATCCGTTTATCTAGCAAATACCCGTTTGTCTGGTTCCCTTGTACAGTCTATAACGATGGGTTATTTATAATGCATAAGTACGCTATTTTATGACACGTTTTGTAAAACTGAGATATACATCCCCTAACCCTAAACTAAGGACCCTGGGCCGATTAGTCCGACTCGTTTCCCATTATATTTTAGTTCTCAACACTTGTAGAAGTTTTTGCTTTTCAGAATATTTTAGGTTATATTAGGTTATATTTTTTTATTATTACTTATTTCTTATTATTAGCTTCATCCCCAGCGAACTTCCCATAAAAATGCGGGTAAAAATCAGATGGCGTTGACTTATATTGCCTGCTGTGTTTTAGCAAGAAAATCAAACTAGACAATGTCATCTATTTCGCAAAAAGAATATTTTCAATCAAGTGTAACCGTTCTTGCGTGTAGAAAAAGTGGCTAACCAAAACTATGCAAAACCTGTACAGAGGACATTCCAACTTTTTAAGATGAGTTAAATATGCTAGTTTTTGCGCATTCTCACGGTCTCTTTTCATCAGTTGATGTCATTTAAAATATTTTTTTTAACTCTTTTCCAGTTTGACAAGGTCATGCAGCTTTTGCCGAAAATTTTAACCAGCAATCAAAATACAAAGACTTTGACCACTAGTGAAATATTAAATAAAAAAAAAAGTTTTTTTTAACTGAAAGTAAGGGAGCGACATTAAAACTTAAAACGAACAGAAATTATTCCGTATATGAAAGGGGCTGTCCCCTCCTCAATACCTCGCTCTTTACGCTAAAGTCTTTTATTGTTTTAAAAAATAAAGTTGTCTGAAAGATTTAAACTTTAGCGTAAAGAGCGAGGTATTGAGGAAGAGACAGCCCCTTTCATATACGGAATAATTTCTGTTCGTTTTAAGTTTTAATGTCGCTCCTTACTTTCAGTTAAAAAAAACTTGTTTTTTATTTAATTTCTGAACGTTTTTGAATTAATGCAGCTTTGATTTTGGCTCACCGTATATGAATAATTAGAACAAAATTTGCATATTAATTTTACTTTTTTGGCTAAATGGCTTTCTCGAAATTTTGTTCTGACGTAACTAATTAACTTACGTAACGAACTTCTATATTCGTATGATTTATTACGTGTATTAGGGAGTTTGCGCCCTATTCGATACCTTGCTCTTTACGCTAAAGTTCGAATTTTGTTCGAATCACAAACCCCTGAGTCACAAAGGCCGGTTAATTAGAATAGATAGCTCTTTTGAAAGTACTAAAAAAACTTTAGCGAAAAGGGCAAGGTATTGACTAGGGGGCGAACCTCCTCATATACCTAAAAATTTCTGTTGTTTTAAGTTTTAATGTTGCTCCTTACTTTCAGCTGAAAAAAACTAGTTTTTTTTATTTAATTTCTGATCGTTTTTTAAATAATTCTGGGAAATCCGGCGCCTCCTTTATATAAATGTCCCTTCCCCCAAGGAGACATCCTCCATGGAAAGATCCTCCCCCGTAAGCCCCTCCTCCGACCCCCCCCCCCCCCCCCCCATCAGAAAAAATCCCTCCTGAAACGTATTTATACTTCCCATTAACCAATACTATATGTAAACAATGGGCAAAGTTCATAACTTCCAGCCCTTCCCCCAGGAACTGTGGGGATTTAAGTCATCCTCAAAGACATATTTATTAGATTTTCGACTATGCTGAACAAAATAGCTATCTCAAAATTTTGATTCGGTGACTTTGGGAAAAAATGAGCATGGGAGGGGGCCAAGTTGCCCTCCAATTTTTTGGTCACTTAAAAAGGGCACTAGAACTTTTAATTTCCGTTCAAATGAGCCCTGTTAAGATATTCTAGGACAACTGGATCGATACGATCACCCCTGGAAAAAAAAAAACAAATAAACACGCATCTGTGATCTTTCTTCTGGCAAAAAATACAAAATTCCACATTTTTGCAGATAGGAGCTTGAAACTTCCGCAGTAGGGTTTTCTGATACGCTGAATCCGATAGTGTGATTTGTATTTAGGTTCTATGACTTTTTGGGAATGTTTCCCCCTTTTTTCCAAAATAAGGCAAATTTTCTCAGTAACTTTTGATGGGTAAAACTAAACTTAATGAAACTTATATATTTAAAATCAGCATAAAAATCTGATTCTATTAATGTATCTATGGGTATCAAAATTCCGGTTTTTAGAGTTTCGGTTACTATTGAGCCGGGTCGCTCCTTACTTACAGTTCGTTACCACGAACTGTTTGAAAAGAACGATAGAGATAAATTCATATCTAGAGCCATTCGAGGTCCTTTTTCAAGTAAACTATTACGATGTAGTTTTATCTAGTTCTCGGATCGTGCTTTTTTAAGTTAGAAACTCGGTCGTTTAATTGAAGAATCATTCATTACCTGGGCAATAATTCAACATCTATTTGAAATGATCAGAGTGTGCTACTGGTTCAGGGACGCCAATTTCGAGGGGGGCAGGAGTTGTAATAAATAACTTCATTGTAATTTTACTGCAAAAAAAAAAATAAAATGCCCCCTCCCATTTATCAGAGGCAACGCTATAGCGTTGCCTGTAGTAAAGGCAATCGGCTCCAATGTTTTATTATTATTATTTTTTTTCCCCCAGAGGCACTTCATATGGAAGGTTCGTCGTAGAAACTTCAAGGGGGGCTCATTCCATTGGAAATCGAGAGTTCTAGTGCCCTTTTTAATAGTCGAAAGTGACTGGAGGGCAACTAGCCCCCTCCCACGCCCATCATTCCCCCAAATACATCCAATCAAAATTTTGAGATAGCCATTTTGTTCAGCGTAGTTGATTTCCAGATAGAAAATATGTTTTTGAGGAGGACACTCCCCCAAAACCCTCAGGGCAAGGGTTTTAAGTTATGCCCTGGGGTATATAAGGTTTTTATAGAAGGCGTTTTCGTAGAAACTTAAAAAAAGGCTCATTCCGTTCGAAATTCAAAGGGTTAGTGCCCTTTTTAATAGTCGAAAGTGACTAGAGGGCAACTAGCCCTCCCACGCCCATCATTCCCCCAAATACATCCAATCAAAATTTTGAGATAGCCATTTTGTTCAGCGTAGTTAATTTCCAGATAGAAAATATGTTTTTGAGGAGGACACTCCCCCACAACCCTCGGGGCAAGGGTTTTAAGTTATGCCCTTGGGGCATATAAGGTTTTTATAGAAGGCGTTGTCGTAGAAACTTCAAAAAAGGCTCATTCGATTGGAAATTCAAAGGGCTAGTGCCCTTTTTAATAGTCAAAAGTGATTGGAGGGCAACTAAATCCCCTCTCACGCCCGCCTTATCCCCAAACGCATCCAATCAAAATTTTGAGATAACCATTTTATTAAACGTAGTTTTAAGTTCTGGAAACTAGGTCTTTGAGGATGACAACTCCCCCACAGCCCTCAGGGAAAGGGTTGTAAGTTATGCCCTGGGGGTATATTAGGTTTTGTATAGACAACGTTGTCATAGAAACTTCAGAAAGGACTCATTCGATTGGAAATTTAAATGGCTAGTTCCCTTTTTAATAGTCGAAAGTGATTCTAAGGCAACTGACAGCCCTTTCACGTCCACCATTCCCCCAAACACATCCAATCAAAATTTGATATAGCCATTTTGTTCAACGTAGTTGAAAGTTCTGGAAATTATATGTTTGAGCAGGACGCTCCCCCCACAGTCTTCAGGGGCAGAAGTTATGCCCTGGGGGCATTCATGGTTCTTATGGAAGGGATGCTCGTATAAACTTCAGAGAGGGCTCATTTGATTGGAAATTGAAAGTTTTAGTTCAATTTTTAAGCGTACAGAGATATTGGAGGGTAACCAGCTTCTCTCCCCCCCCCAAAAAAAAACTTTTTTTCCCAAATGCATCCAAAAAATGTTTGAGATAACCATTTTGTTTAAAATAGTTCAAAGATCACGTAACAAACATTCCGGTGTCGACAAAACCCCCCAGGGCCCGGGGGCAGGCGCTGTAAGTTATACCCTGGGGGCATACATGGGTCTTATGGAAGGGATGCTCGTATTAACTTCAAAAAGGGCTCATTTGATTGGAAATTGAAAGTTCTAGTTCACTTTTTAAGAGTAAAAAGAAATTGGAGTGCACCTAGCCCCCCCCTAAACCCCCTTTTTTCCTCAAACCCATCCGATAAGAACCTTGAACCTTGAGATAGCTTTTTTTTTAAATAGTTCAAAGACCATATAACAAAAACTAAGGGGTCAAAGCAGCCCCCCAGGGCCCGAGGGCCGGTGTTGTAAGTTATGGCCTGGGGGAATGCATGGTTCTTATTGAAGGGATGCTCGTAAATATTTCAGAGATGGCTCATTTGATTGGAAATTGAAAGTTCTAGTTCAGTTTTTTAGAGTCAAAAGAGATTGGAGGGCAACTAGCCCTCCCTCCACCACCCCTTTTTCCCCAAATACATCCAATAAAAATTTTGAGATAGCCATTAAGTTAAAAGTTGCTCAAAAGTCAGATAATAAAAACTCAGGTGTTGTCACAACCCCCCGGGGCCCGGGGGCAGGCGTTGTAAGTTATGCCCTGGGGCATATATTGTTCGTATGAAAGGGATGCTCGTATAAGCTTCAGAGAGGGCTCATTTGATTGGATATTGAAAGTTCGAGCTCACTTTTTAATAGTCAAAAGAGATCCGGAGCAACTAGCCCCCCCCCCCCCACGCCTTCTTTTTCAAAACCCATGTGATGAAAATTTTGAGATAGACATTTTGTTAAAAATAGAAGTTCAAACATCAGATATAAAAACTCCGAGGTTGACACAAACCCATTTTTTCACTTTGATATTTGATATCAGTTTTGATACTTTGATGAATATTTGATTTTTTTTTTTTTTAAGTTTGATTTTGAAATAAACAATTTTAAAAAACTTGAATTTTTTTCAATCAAAAACGAACAAAAATTAACTAAAAAAAAAACTTTCCGAAAAATAAGTTTTTCAAAGAAAAGTAAAGGCCAGTTTAAACTTAAGCTCAGCAGATACAAATACCTTTTAAAATTCAAACTCAAATCGACCAGAAACTACTATTAAAGAATAAAGAAAACCCAACACGAACAGAAATTAAATAAACAATAATAGTAAAAACATACAACAAGTAATAATATAAATGAATAAATAGATCTTAAAGCGAGTAATGCTTAGATTGAATATGAAAATCAAGCTTAAGACGAAAAAAATATTTTCCTATTGAAGTACAAATGAAACTTAAAACGAACAGAAATTAAATAAACAATCAATGCAAACAAACGTACAATAGATATTAATGTAAATTAATAAATAAATCTTAAAACGAGTGAAACTTAAATTGCACATACAAATCAAGCTTGAAACGAACAAAAATCACCACAAACAAGAGTTTAGGTATGACCTCCTTCTCTCACTGTAAAAGTCTAAAGCCTACTGCGCCATAGGCGCTTTACTGAAAACTATATGCGTCTTGAACAGTCTTAGAAAGTATAAACAACATCAAATTGAATATTTGATGTATAATGATATTAATTGTTGAAAGATCCATCAGTTCAAGAGTTTATTTCACTGTAATTGTATTTTATTTTCAATATTGTAAGAAACCGGAAAAGAAAATGTTTGTAATATAATCCGTTTTCAGTTAAGCGCCAATGACGCAGTAGGCATTTGGTTTATATTTACAGTTAGGAAAGGAGGCAGTATCCAAACACTTGTTTGTAGTGAAACTATATCCGTCTTGAACAACTTTAAAAAGAGCTAATAAATTAAACTGAATATTTGATGTATAATGATATTAATTGCTGAAAGCTCATCAGTTCAAAATGTTACTATAATTTTAATGTTTATTTTCAATATTAAGTACAAAAGGAAATATTTGTCATAAAATTGGTTTTTAGTAAAGCGCCAATGACGCAGTAGGTTTTAGACTTTTACAGTGAGAGAAGGAGGTGATTCCCAAACTCTTGTTTGCAGAGATTTTTGTTCGTTTCAATCTTGATTTGCATATTCAATTTATGTTTCACTCGTTTTAAGATTTATTTATTGTATGTTTGTTTGCATTGATTGTTTATTTAATTTCTGTTCGTTTTAAGTTTCATTGATGCTTTTACTTTTTTACTCGCTTACATTTATTTATTTATTTACATTCATTACTCGCTTTAAGATCTATTTATTCATTTATATTATTACTTGTTGTATGTTTTGCTATGATTGTTTATTTAATTTTTGTTCATTTTGGGTTTCATTTATTCTTTAATAGTAATTTCTGGTCGTTTTGAGTTTGAATTTGAAAGGTATTGTATCTGCTGAGCTTAAGTTTAAAATGGCCTTTACTTTTCTTTGAAAAGCTTATTTTTCGAAAAGTTTTTTTAATTAGTTTTGAAACATCCCCAATTTTATCTTCACCAGACAAATAAAAAACATCCCTGTCCTCTTTCCGTCCTTACGTGAATTCGCACCATTATACTGGAGCAAGTTCCTCTTTAGTAAGCTTTTATTAACTTTATTTCTTAAAAATGTAGTTGAAAATAAAAAGAAATTAATAGTTAAAACAGTAAAAATAGTTTAAAATATAAACTAGCACTAGTTAGATTTTTTGCCATAGAATTTTGTAGTCCCATGAAAAACGGACTGAACTGTGAAGATTATTAATCCTCTCTCTAAGATCTATACGCATGTGCTAGAATCCTCAATCTGAGAACTTGGGTGTCGCAATCTGGTTGATCCTATATGCGAGTCTATACTTCTGTTTCTTTCCAGAAATTATTCAAATGTAGCTCCATCTTCTTCTAGGATCGCGTTTTTTGTTTAAGATTTCAGGTGAAATTTAAAATTTCACCAAATCATTCTTTACCTAATTTCTTTCCAATAGTTTCCTACCAATCTAGTCAGCATCTATTTGGAATGATTAAAACTTGCTACTAGAGCAAGCTCCCTTTAGCGAACTTTTTGCAAACTTCATTTTTTTAAAAAAAAGTAGTTAATCAGAAATGATGACATATGAATAGGAGCAATGAAAGTATATTAGAGTATATTATAAGGTCCTTATAAGTATATTATAAGGTCCCATTTTTACGAGGATGAGAGATGAATAGAAGTTATCCGTCCACGTTAACCTAGATTATCGCGCTGTTTGATAGCGAAAGGATTTTTTTGCTTCCATCCTCCCCTCCTCAGCCTCTCGTAGATCTTACCGAACGGCTCTAGTTCAACTCCGCCTTGAGACCAGAGTTCAGGATGGAGAAATCAACCTTTTTGTTGTACAAGTGGTCGATAAGTGTTCATTTAAAACAGACTAGGACCTGTTTCCACGAGGATGAGAGCAAGACGGAAGTCATCCATCCACATAAACCTGTGTTTTCGCACTGGATTTGTCCAACAAAAATATGTTTTTGCTTCCATCCTCCTCTCATCTATCTCTTGTTGAAATTGACCTTACCTTAGACCTTATATCCTCCTGTTCTGCCAAAGGCACCCAGGGCATCCACGAAGAGCACCAGTCACCAAGCATGTACGCCACCGTCCAAACGTCTTCCCATTGGGGTTGGATCATCGTGTGAATGTTGGACAGGTCCACTTGATAGGTGCAACGCAAGGTGTTCTTTGGTCGACCTCTTCTGCGGATTCTCTGAGGTTGTCATCCCAAGATAACACTTGACAGAGAGCTCAAATTAAATTTCGCCTTGAGGCCAGAGTTTATCTGGATGGAATACTCCGCAGTTTTGTTGAAAAAATGATTGTTCTCATGAGGATGGAAGGTGAACATGAGTTCAACTGCCAATCCTTGGGAAAATTGACCCCAAGGCTTGGGCCTATTTTCACGAGGAAGAGGGCTGGGCGGAATTCATCCATCTATGTGAACCTGTGACTTCTCGTTGGATTTGTTCAACAAAAGCATGTTTAATCTTCCTCCTCCTCTCCACCACCTCTCATATATCTTTGTTATCCGCCACCCAAGTGAAGTACCACTTATTCCTGCCGATGCTTTTTGTGCGTTGAGTTGCCATGTAAACTCCTGTTTGTCTGAGCTACGCTCTTTCTCTGAGTGTGTGAGAACTCTCTTGCCTGGAACAATTGGATGTCCTCCGTCGTTAATGCAAGAATGTACTGTCTCTTCAAAACCGTCCTATGCTGTTTTTCTAAAAAAAACACCTACTGACCTCAAAGATCCTACTGAGCGCAATGAGACCCTTGATACCCTGGATGGTCATGATGGTACCGTAAGTGTGAGATCTGATCCTGTCAAGAAAAAGTGGGTATTCCATACCCGAGATAAAGCCTCAGCCGTCTCTCTCGCCGCCGCTGCAATTAGTCAGCTAAATGTATCCACTCATGTCCTTAATCAAAAAGTGCTTGGTATTGTGAGTAATATCCCAGTTGTTGTGCGAAAATCAGAGCTTATTAGTATGATTCCAGGTCTCGTTGATGCAACTAAAATTGGAAGTTCCGGATCCTTCCGCCTTGAATTTCAAGACGATGCTGCCTTAAATAAAGCTATAAACGAAGGTTTGTGTTTGGGATACTAGCTTTTTAAAATTAGACGTTTTCAGAAGTTACCTCCTAGATGCTACCGTTGTCAATCACCGAACCGCATTGTTGAAAATTGCCCATTCCCATCGACTAATCAAAAGTGTTCACGGTGGGCTGCTGGACATTGTAACAAACGTTATAATCCTTGCACTGAAAGCCCGAATTGCGCCAACTTCGGGGGAAATCATGTTTCCTATAGTCTCAGATGCCCAGTGTTAAAAAAAGCTCTGAATAAGGATAAAAAATGATTGTTAGTGGCAACAGATTTCGCTTTGTTTCACTTAATATTAACGGAACCAAAGACAAAGATCTTCTTATTGATGAGCTTCTTGATTATGGTATAGTTTTCCTACAGGAACATTTTCTAACTAAAGCCAATATAGATACTCTTAAACGGTCAACCCTCTGGGGGCCTTGCAACTTTAGTTCGCCTCGCTAAGAAACCTGAGCTTATTTCTTCTGATCATAATTTACTGGCAATAAAATGAGGTAATATGGTCCTCATCAATGTCTATATGCCGTGCAATCGCAAGAACATTTCTTCCCTATCTGTCTTCGCGGGACCCGCGAAGACAGGTCACAAAACACACGTCACTTCGTTCAGATTGGGACAGAAGATTGGCATTAATATCACCAGCCACAATCCAATTTAATCCCTGATTGGTCACTCTTAGCAGAAGTGACCTGAGTCGCTGTTAGATTTGGCACCAGAAAACCGTTATGGAATGTGTGCCCAGAAGTGAAAAAAGCTAAACAACGCGCGAAGTTTTGGCTTCGCCTTTGGATTGCTTGTGATCGGCCCAAGTCTGGGGAAGTATTCAAAATTAAGCAAAATTCGAAACGTCCGTTTAGATGTTCTTTGCGTCAAGCCCGCCTGAATGGTTTGGATGGCCCCTCGGATCGGAAGTCTTGGTCCAATGTAATTAATAGCAGCAAGTGTGTGCCTGCTACCGTTTCGATTATCAAAATCAGTAATTTTGTTGCTCATTTTACTCGTGTTTTTTCTACATTTAATCATTCTATCCAGTCCATGTTTTCTTCCCTATTGCATAATACTGTTCCTTGAGTTCTTCGGCAAGTCCATATATTGTCAATATCTAGTGGTGATATCTATCGGGCTTTTAAGAATGTTAAGAAATCAAGTGCTCCTGATGTGGATGGTCTGTGTTACAATCACTTCACCATTAAGTGCCCATTTTTGTTAACACACATTCAGCTCCTATTCCAGATGTGTTTAGCCCAGTCTTTAGTTCCAGATAGTTTTCTTTCGGGAATCGTAGCATCAATTTTGAAAAAGGGAAAGGACTCAGATCAATGTTCCAGTTATCGACCAATTACAGTGTCCTGTTTCATGAGCAAGCTGTTCGAGTATGTCGTATTGCCTGAAGTTTTGACTAAATGTGATTTTTCTGATTAACAAGTTGGGTTCAGAGCCGGTTTTGGTTCTTCTCAAGCCCATCATAGACTTGGTCAGTTGCTAGTCTCGGCAAAAATGCAAAAAAGGCCAATTTATTTTTGCTCGGTTGATATCTCGGGCGCTTTTGACAACGTTGTACATTCGCAAGCACTTCACTGCTTAGTTAAAGCAGGAGTTAATTCTTCCGTAGTAAAAGTTCTTCAATATTGGTATTCCAATTCGTTAGCTTGGTTAAAATGGATGTCTGATATATCCGAGCCTATCTCAGTAAAGAAGGGAGTCAGGCAAGGTGGTGTGCTGTCTCCATATATTTTTAAAACTGTGCTTGCGGACTGTTTGCGAATGCTGTTTACTACTTTGTTTTTAGAAAATACTGCTGTTAGTCACATTGCTTATGCTGATGATGTTCTGCTAGTTAGTCATACTAGGTCAGGCCTCACAAAGAACCTAAATGTTCTGATTAATGCTTTGAGTATGATTGGGCTTTCTGTAAATACCTCAAAATGCGAGTTTCTGTGTTTTAATACTTCTAACCCTGCTCCTTCTTTACATGTGGGTACAATGCTACTCAAGTGTATCTCAAAGTTGAAATGGCTTGGAATTACTTTTTCTGATACACTTTCGACTACATGCTCGTCTCTGGTTGCTAGTGCTCTGCAGTGCATTCGGTTCTCATATGGTAAATCTCGCCTAATAGAGGGAGGTACAGCCGCCGCGGCTTATGTAAACTTTACCATAGTTTTTGTTCTCCTGCAGTTCTTTTTCTTTCCGGATTGCAGCCTTTAATGCGCAAAAAAAACCGTCTTCAGCTAAGGAGAGGCTATTTTCAATATTGTAAATTCCTGCTATATTTGCCAAGGTGGTATAGAAATCACAAGATTATTTCTCATTTTGGACTTATCGACCCTCTAGTGCTGCTTGACAACATCTCTAAGGACCTGAGGACCAATACTCCAAGGAAGATATGTGCCAGTGACCCCCTCACTTATTTTTTTCCAGATTAGTGATTCTATGGATACTGTTAAGTTATTTATGTTGTGTTTTCCTTACTATTTTCTTGTGGATAATATTATTCTGTTTTTTCTTTTTTTACTCCGCATTTATTTTATATTGCGGGTTACAAATAAACTTACCTACTTACTTACTGTCTCTTGTTGATCTTGATGAAGGACTTTAGTTTCACTCCGCCTCGAAACTAGAGTTCAGCTAGATGGAAAAGTCCAACTTTTCACATAACAAATGGCCAGTCTCATTAGGAAGGGAAGCTGACATAAGTTATACCTCCATCTTCGTGAAAACGGGTTCCTAGATTATGAATAAAACAAAATTTGCTCCGATTAACAAAGGGCTTCCTAGCCCATTAGCTCACTTCTGTTTCAGATCAGAGTTGAACATTCATCCCTCTGCCCTGAAAACTTGTGTTCCAAAGAGGGACTTGCCCACTCTCCACCTCCAAGTGTCCATTGCAGAAGGCTACTTGTTCCACCATAAATGGCACACTTCGCATCGCACCACGCGTAAAAAAAAAAACCCTTTAAAAGTATTAATCGACACTCTTGTTTCTTAGAATGCCCCCTGCCCTGGAAAAGCTACAACTCTAAGATCATAAAAGATGATTTACGTGTAGTTGTAGATGTAGTTACGTGTAGATCAATACAGCGCGTATCCCTAAACAGCGAATCTCTTATCTCTTACCAATCATTTGATAAAGTGACGCTACGGAAAATTACCTTTCAGTAAACACATAAATATTTAAATTAAGATAGGAATTCGACTTTTGAGACTAATACATTGAGAAATTAAACTATATAGTTCAGAGAGAAAATACGCCTGTCTGTAATTTCCTCTGTCTAAAAAAGCACGCATTATCAACGTGATATCGAGGGGATGCTCACTTTCCGCCACCTAGCGTGCATCTCAGAACGCCACGTGTGCCACAGAGTTCCGCCACGCTTGGGACACTTCCAAGTTGGAGATACGCCCCTTGGTTCTGAGCATGATGACGATATTTCCTTCAAAAAGCAAACTTTTAGCCTACACTTTATACCATAAATATATAACTTACTTCATATTTGACTAATTGGTTTTAAATTACTATGATTTTTTTAAGCTATTTTCTATTCTTTTACAATTTTTACACTTGATATTAATTGTTTGTGGCTTAAATATTTGTGAATAGCGAATTTAATTTAGGGGGAGCTGGATTCCCGGCATTATTTAAAAAACTATAAGAAATTGAATAGAAAAGAAACATGTTTTCAACCGAAAGTAAGGAGCAACATTAAAACAAAACAAAAGACAGCTCTTCTCCTCGATCTCTATGCTAAAGCTGTATTTTCGAACTTTTAAAAAAGATTATTACTTTAATTAAAAAAACCCTTGTGTTTCAAGAGTCATTCCTAATTAGTTGGAACAAAAAGTCAAACTCTAACGTAAAGAACGAGGTATTGAGGAGGGGCCAACCTCCTTATATACATAAAAATTTCTTTTCGTTTTAAGTTTTAATGTTGCTCCTTACTTTCAGTTAAAAGAATATTTTTTATTATATTTATTTATTATATTTATTATATTTTATTAATTTTTTTTATTATAATTATATATATTACTTTATTACATTTATTTAATAATAATTTTCTTATTAAGAATTTAACAAAAAAAATTACCCTCATTATTCTCTTGGCCCCAAAAAATAAGAGATAATGGATGAAAAAAGAAGGTTTCAATTAAGCAGCAAATATAATAATTAAACATGAAAAAGTATTTTAGGATACTATAGAGAAACAAGAAACACACAAAACAGAATTAACAGAATTAAATTAGATTATAGCAGTGCTTAGTCGAGGAGGAGGGTATTAAGTCACTGAATCTTTTTCTTTAATGTTTTAAAATCGCTATTATACAAGTTTTGAATACGGTAGTCAACTATATGACACGTACAGACGCAAAACTGATTACACCCCGAATTATTATAATTAAATTATAATTATAATTAAATACCTAATTATAATTAAATACCTAACAGAAAAAAATCTTTTTTCTTCTCTGTCCGAGCATAGAGGCTATGCTCAAGTGCAATTTGGCATGAGCCCAATTAACTTGAAAAATACGTATTTCTATTTGAAAAAAACATCTGAATTTGAAGGGTTTTATATATATATATATATATATATATATATTATATATATATATATATATATATATATATATATATATATATATATATTATATATATATATATATATATATATATATATATATATATATATATATATATATATATATATATATATATATATATATATATATATATATATATATATATATATATATATATTATATATATATATATATATATATATATATATATATATATATTATATATATATATATATATATATTAAACCGGATAACTTAATCAATTAGGAATTTGAATGGAAGTTAGCATAAATAATTCAAAACCGAATTTTAGTTCTATAGAGAAAGCCACTCCTTTTTCTTACTTAAGCAATATATTATTATAGAGAGGCCCCGGACAGACAAATTTAATAGTCCAGAATGGAGGTGTCGAATGGTCAAGTTTGGAAGAAAGAATGTTTTCTCTGATTGGACTAAGAATAATGTTTTCTGACACAAGAAAACTTTGATTTGGGACTTTAGAAAAATGTGTTTTTCTATGAAGATGTCCAATGGGCTTCACCCTATTGGGCGACTCTTTCATCAACCCTTTATAATTGATTCGAAGACGTAAAATATAAATTTGAGAGAAGTGAAAAGCAAGCGATTACTTACCAGCTCTTGCTTAGAGTCAGGAACTGTTTGATTTGAATAGACTTCAAATATAGGCAAAGCAAACAGCCTATGTTTGCCTAAATTTAGATATGATTCATTTCGTCTCAGCATATCAAAAAATTGAGGAATTATATTAGGGCTTGGATATAACTCAGAATCAGAAGCAAATACATAATATGTTGTTGCTGATTCTCGGGCCACGTTTCTCAGGACATTCACTGGATATAATAATTTTTTCTGATTTCGGTAAGTTTGCTTCGGTGGGCTACCCCAAGGAGCTGGCAGTGAACAGTTTGCAGTTGGTAGTTCTGTTTTTCCATTTTTATCCCCGTGATAAGTTACTTTAACAACAGTCTTTCCATCAGAGGTACGCACTTTTGTTTGGCTTTCAAAGAATGGGAGGCCTTGCTGCGTTGTATGTAATTTGAGAATATTCTTTGGCATATGTCTGTTGTCAAACACAAAATGAAATGTTACAAATTCCTCAATTTCCGGAACAGTACACTGTCTGAGATATGATATGATTTTAATGGCGTCGTCATAGTCAGAACTTGGGACATAGACTGAGACAGATATTGGACCCTG
The DNA here is from genome assembly GCA_027921565.1 of Artemia sinica. Classification (NCBI taxonomy): domain Eukaryota; kingdom Metazoa; phylum Arthropoda; class Branchiopoda; order Anostraca; family Artemiidae; genus Artemia; species Artemia sinica. The sequence continues at coordinate 55,795,059 of CM051271.1, read as the reverse complement.
CCACCTCTGACTCAAAACGACCAAATTGTCCAAAAAGCTTGTGTCGCCGTGGGTTGTAAGCGTTATTGACTCATCACATTTAAATTGTCGCTTTGCTCGTATATAGTTGTATAGAATATATTGTGAGCCCCTTTGCCCATAACGGAATTCAGAACTCTTTCCTTCGCACGTAAAAAGCGGAGTTGGAGGCTTTTCAGTTACTAACGGGTCAACAGATACAACGTCTTGATACGTTGTATTTGGATCTGTATCAACTTCTGCTTCAGACACAGAATCAGTGTTACGCTCAGGGATTGTACACGTTTTCCCATTAGACGTTAAAGTTTCAGTATAACCAATGGGACAAACAGGTTCTGAAGATTTTAGTTCAGCATCACTAACTGATATGCTAGTGTTTGATGCATGTAAAGCCACATATGTTAACGCGCAGAAATTGAAAAGTAGCGAAGCTTTTATGATAACTCGTCGTGTCCAGATTATAGACATCGTAGGTCTGAGGAAACCTGAAAAAGAATAAATTCAAAAACAGCAATGGCTGTTCCAACCCGTATTAACTCTAATTTGAATAATTTAGAGTCGTACACATTTACAATAATCTGCGCACAAACAACCGAGTACCCTAACAGCGTTCGGCTACAGGGGCGCTAATTGGGTGGGTAGAGGGGCTAGAATCCCCCCCTAGATTTTGAAATTAGCTTTTTCGCATTTTCATTGAAATATACCTTTGTTTTCTATTTTCGTTGAAAAGATAGAAAAACAATGAAATTGCCTCCCCCCTTGAATTTGAAAATACATTTTGCCTCCTCTACATTTCCAACCTCTGGTCTGGTGTGGTAATTCAAAAAGTGGTATGTGAAACTACCTCAATTTTACAAAAAAAAGGAAGAAAAATGTGGCTGGGTTATTATTAAGCAACAGTTGTGTAAAATAGATTTTTGTCTATATGACAAAATAATTTTAATATCAAATGTTTTAATTTCCAGCTTATCTCATGAGCGAGAGAATAGGCCACAACATTTAGGAAAAAAACAGAAGCCTCTTTATAACTTAGGAACCGATAAGAGAAAACAGATCGATTCAATCCGTTAATCTTGTTTTATTTCAGGAAAGGATGTAAATCTAGCTATTTCAAAAAGAGTCATTAAACGCATTTTGAATTTTGGCATCGGAGGCCTCAAAGTAGGCATAGTGCTAAATCTTGGCTCGCAGATTTATGGTCGGTGATGACCGAACCTCAAAACGAAATTCGAGTTAACCATTTCGAGTTAAGGATTAAATAAATTTTGACAAACACTTAATACAAGAACTGACTTGAAAGGTATGAAGCGTGATACAGTTAAGCCTTCCCTTAGAATTGAAATAGCATATTACCAATGCTTCAAGCAAGCGGATACACATAAAAGGACATCCAGATCTAAACCTCGGGGATAGGGGGATCGAAAATCACTTAGGGGAGGAAATCAGATACCTCTAAAGGTAAGGTCTTGAGTCCGGATTTTTCATAATTTCCTTAGCAACTTGTCCCTCAAAACCACCATTTCTTCTAAGGAACGTAAGCAGGGTGGATGGGCCTCACTCCCACTCCCAAAATCTTAAATTTCTTTAATTTCAATGTTAATTTCTTATTTCAAATTTTCTTAAATTAAAAAAGTTTATTTTATTTCAATTTCTTTAAAATCTTAAATTTCTTTAATTTAGTCACTTCAGACAATGTTAGGAGGGAAAGAAATATTTCAAAATCCAGGGGAGGGGCAATTTCGTTCTTAGTTTTTTCCCAATGAAAATACCAAATAGAAATACTTTAAATTTTAGAAGGGCCAAAAATATAGGGTGAAATACCCCCCCCCCCCCTATTGGGGACACTGGCATTTTAGAGATAATCTGGTTATCCTCAGGGAAAGAGGAAAACATCGCGTAGGTTTATTTAATAGCACCCATCACAACCCTGAAAAGGTTCAATTTACTCGAGTTATTTTCCCCGCTTTGATCTCTATCTCTCGTTCTACCTCACCACAATAAAAATTAACATAGAAAAACTTTTCTACCCTATATAATTGGTCATGCTCGCCCACTTTTTCCTTTTTTTGGTGTAAATTGTTTGGCAATTTTTTTTTGGTTTCCATCTATTGTGCAAAGTTTAGTCTGATAATTTTTAGACACGCTATTTTCGTCTTCTCCATTTTACTATTTATTTTAATTTTGTATTGATCATTTTATGGATGCGACTCCCTGATGTCCATTGACACATATCTTTCTTATTTAATTTTAACATTTTTTTTTTCTTTTTTTGGTTGTTTCTTGCCTTTTTTTTGTTTATTATTTTCCCGAAATAAGGAACGAATTCAGCTCTCACACTATGTACGTTATTTTCTATGCTAAATTACTTACGTTAAGTATACCTTTTCAAACTTAACAGGTCTTTTCCCACTAGGCAGCGTAAAAATCCATAAACCATCATAATCATCATTTAAAATACTGACAATCATCATAAGCGAACTATTCAAAAATTAAAAACATGGAATGGAGGTGAAATTAAAGCTCTGATCAAGTTTGAAAGGCTTTCCAAAAAAAAGTTTGTTAGTTTATATTCAAAATTTATTGTTTGTTCTTCCCAAAATTCCGTTTTGACGTAACTATGTTGAAGTTTCTATAACGTATCATAAACTTACGTAACGTAAAATTATGCGAAGAACTCGTTAACTTGATATTGGTCAGAACAAGATATTGGTCAAAGTGTTGAAAGACTTGAGAGCCTAATTAGAGTAAAGCCAAGACAGATAGTCTCCGTGAGAGGGAAAGTTGACATAACTTTTTCAGAGTCGTATAAAAATGTTGCGCTAGTGTTAAAGGTTCTACAGTGCAGTGTGAAAGCACCATTAGAGCTTGGAAGCAAGTATTATCTTAATACTTATTTCCGTATCATTAAAACTGGAATCTTGGTCTGGTTTAAGCATAATCTTTTCTTCTCATTCCAACGTTCCATTACTCAACGTTATTGAGTATTTTTTCATTTTCCATAAATACTTATCCTAACGGCACTTTTTGTGAGTTTCATGATTTTAGAATGTCATGGGCTATATAGAGAAGTCAAATATTTGCTATTAAGGTAAAAATCCGGTTATCTTAGCCTAATTCCTAGAACAGGTTTAGTATAGCAAACCAGGTATATCTCAAGCTAGTGATTGGTTTTCTTATACCCAATAACTCATAGCAAGAAAAACAAGTGTCCTCCAAGTGCCCACAAATACTGCGCGTTTTTTTTTCGTTTTATTAACAGGTTCTCCGTCAGGCACATGCGAGAAATCTTGGTACTGGTGCATTATACGGACACTTATATATACTGCTATAGAAGTCAAGTTTGGTTAATGCTAATGAAATAAAATAAATTAGGATGAATATATATTAGTTTAGAAACATTATTTGGGCTTTTATTAGAATTAAAAAAACATAATATAAATACAGCATTTAAATCAGGACATAATATAAGCTCGTTGTTAAATAAAGGGAAAGACAAGATACCGAGAAATTTGCAAAAGGGAGTATACAAAATTCCATGTTCTTGTGGTAAATTTTATGTGGGCAGAACGCAACAAACTTTAGAAAATAGGCTACAACAACACAAGAATGCAATAGATTGCGCTCTAAAACAAAACAAAACACCAGAAACGTTTGAGTCAGCTGTTGCAGAACATCTTTATAATTTTCCTCATCACAGTATTTTATTTGATCAAACAAAAATAGTAGATACGTCTGTAGGACTTTTACAAAGCTTCAGGGAAATTATAGAAATAAAAAAGATAATATATGGGGGTACTAGTATAAATAGAGATGAAGGGGAATTTGGGATCAATTCAATTTATATTAGTTTAATTAAAATGCAGGCAAGATATTCAACCAGTACTGATTTTAATAATATTTCTGAAACGAATGATGACCTTGCGAACAAAGGTCAGAATGGGTTAAATGATGAGAAAAGTAAACGAACTGCAGCTAAGCTTGCAACCAAACGAATCCATTCAATTTATAATTCATAAATTGGTTGATGAACTTGTGAAATTTAATTAGGGGTTATGGGCCGGGGGGTTAGTTGACCTTTTATTGTTTTGGTCTAAGTATAAATATATTGTTCATTTTTGATAGATTTCCATTTATATACTGGGAGGAGGCGAGTTGAGTCATTATAGACATTCAGTGCATGGAAGTGTTTATTTAATATATTTCCATTTATACACTGGGAGGAGGCGAGTTGAATCATTATAGACATTCAGTGCATGGAAGTGTTTATTTAATATGTGAGTTTTGTTTCTTATTTATTTATATTTTTTCTTTTGTTTTTTTTTTCTTTCTCTTTATGTGTTTAGTATTGTGATGTAAGTTAAGTTTTTTGTTTTTTTTATTTATTTATTTTATTTTTTTTTTTTTTCCGTTGAGAAAGGCTCCCGGATGTGGGGCCGAAATATTCGGAGCTTTTGTGCATAATTAATTGTTTTGTATTTCACTGCTTTATAGAAAATTAAAACCCGTTTTTCTTGTTTAAAAATTTTTTTTTTGTTTTTATTTGGGCTATATATTTTCACACTAGGGGGGGGGGGGGTAAAGCATACCATATATTAAATACGTAACATAACCTAACCAGAGACATATACCCCGTTATAATGGTTTATGAACAAAATTATAAGAATTACATAAATGGCAAATCCCAAATTGTAATTTTAACATTCATATTAGATCACCCGTTTCACTCAATTCCATTCTAATAACTGTTTTGGTACCGGGTATCTGTCCCAGTATCTGTAGCATCTCCCGTTTGACATTCCATATACAGTATATAAAAGTGTCCGTTTAATGTACTAGTACCGAAATCTTTTCCGGGTGGGAGGAGGAATAATAATGAAATTTTTCAGGGGACAATAATAAATAAAATTTTGATTTGATATAATTGAATAAGAAGTGCCCAGAAATCCAAGAAAATAGGAATTTAGGGAAAGATGCTTCGATGCCTTTCATCTCACGTATGTCCCTGTTCTCCTTGCCTAGCTAAGAGTCATAGTTACCAAAGGGACAATTTCACTAATTGTTCTTACACTTTTTCACCTTGGGTGGGATCAGGACACCTTAAGGTCTTAAAAGGCAACCTTTTGAAAAAAGGTACACTTTTTGAACTTTTTGTTCAGATTAAACCCTTGTTGAAATTGTTTTCGCTTTTTTTTCGCGAAAAATTGCGCCCGCACTTTTATGATCTATAATCCTCTGAAGATTTTTTTTTCGGCGGCGTGCTAATTTTCTCTGCTTTCCGTAAAATGCTAACTTTATCAAAAATGTTAACTGTAAGTCCCACAAAAAATCAATGTAAAAACGCAAAACGTAAAAAACTAAGAAACGTAAGCAAACAGTTACAAAGTTAAAACTGAAGTTTTGCTATTTGAGGCAATACGCATTTTGGAAACAACAGAATCTTCTTAATATCATACGAACCAATTAAGACAACCGAACACGAATTGAACCAGACTTGGCTGGGGGAAGGGGTAAGGCAACAACGAAAAATATTTGATGTTTTGAATAGGAAGTTCCCGAAAATTCAAAAATGGTATTTCGAGGGGGCCCTAAAGACCCCAGTGTACGCGGTAGATTGACTTGTTAGGTTTGAGGGATATAACTATAACTGTTCCAAAAAGTGGCATAGCAGCTTTTGAATTAGCGCAGTTGTATTGTAACCCTTGCGAAAAATATCTGGTCTCTTTTTTTTCTCCATTTACCCGTTAGATTGGCGTAATAATAATCCTTTGGAATGTCATAAAAAGAAAAGAGTTGTTGTAACCCATTAGAGGTAAGGGCAGTTATATTTTTATTGCCCACAATTATTTCCTTCCGCAAAAGTAATTTCTTCGGTCGTTCACTCTACTACCTCACAGGGTTAGCAATTTTGTAACCCTGTTAAATTTATAGCTCGAAGGAACTAATGTCTAGAGGTTTGGGCTTTGAATATAGTAGATATAAGTTGGCTATACAATTGTCATTACATGATATTCTTGTAAAAGGCTTGTTACTGTTTACCTCTCCGTGCGTGATTATTAGTAAGGGGTCAAAAATATGACACATATTTGCCGAGTTGTTCCTCAGTGGCGGTTCTGGCCTCTCTTGCACCCGTGGAAAAATCTTGATTAGCCCTCTTTTGTCTCCTACAAAAATTTGCAGGCCAAATTTTGACAAAACTTTTATTTATAACAAAATTATTTAAGTTATTAATTAATTAATAGTTTTTAAATTATTTTTTAACTTAATGATCAAATTATTTTGAATATTATTATTTTATTATTTTTTATTACTTAATTACTTTTATTAATTAATTAATAAACTATTAATTAATTTCATTTATTAACTGCGCCCTCTACTTGATTAATAACATTTCGAAAACTACAAAATGATTATAACCGTTATATTATATTATTTGTTTGAAATTTGCTCACCCTAAAATTTTGACGCCCGGGTCAAGTTCCCCTCTGTCCCTCCCTTAAAACCACCTCTGGTTGTTCCCATCTCCTTAGTCACGAGAGGCGACTCACTTTTAAAAATCACATACACCAGGTTGCACATACCAAGCGTGGCGGAAACAATGCCAAGGATAGCTGAAAGTGTACCAAGCGTAGCGAAAACTATGCCAAACATGGCAAAAACTGTGCCTAGCTAGGTGGAACTGTGTGGCACATGTTGCATTCGGCAAATGGCACCCCCTCAGATCATACAGTTTTGACACTAAAAATATCTACAGATGTTTTTATAAGCATTAAACTATTCTAGAATATTGATGTTTTACTCATTGCTTTACTAGAAGCTAAATGGTCTGCACAAAATGGAATTCTTTTAAACGGTGTTTAGAGACCAGGAAAACCCATACCCCATACCATTCATAAATCTTTTGTTTTGGGATTCGGGAATAGTTAGATTGGCGCTATAGGGTTTCTTTTAAATGTCACAAAAGAAAGAATTGCGGTAATCCATTACTGACAAGGGCAGTTATATTTTTATTGCCCACAATTATTTCCTACCACAAAAGCTATTTCCTTCGGTCGTTCACCCTATTACTCGACAGGGTTAGCAATTTTTTAACCCTGTTAAATTCATAGCTTGAAGGAATCAATGTCTAGAGGTTTTGAATAGTTTTATACAAAGAAAACCAGTTTCATATAGCTTAAAATGGATCCATTGTATCCGTCATAAGTAGCGTATTTTACATCATATATGGTAAATAACATGTATAGAATCTCAATAAAGGCTTATTCAGCAAGGGGAAAGCCATAAAATATAAGATTCTTGGTATTAGACTTCGGGATTTACCCATAGACATAATAGCTTAGAAGTAAAAATTCTGAAAACTTTTCGTGCTTATTTGACCATATAACTATGTTTTTGACGACGACAGAGCCAATCATGTGGTAAAGAATCACTTTTTGAATGATATTTTCAGTATACCATATTTTCTTTAGTATTTAATGAAGTTGATATGGATACGTATGTGTTATAGCGACCACACTCAAGAAGTGAGTTAGGTTAATCATAATGAAATATACCAAATATGATGAACATATAGTACTTTTTGTAACAAAATTATGGAAACTACAACAGAGAATTATGCAAAGCAGGCCATCCAGAACGCATTTTATTAAATACCTGACCTAACCAACTCTATATTTTAAATATTTAATTAAGGGTATTTGTTGGTTATTGGAAACAAATTAAAAAATTACGCTTAGGTTACATCTCGGAAAACCGATTTCATAGCTGAAAAAAGTGATAGATGATATAATGCACTAAACTTACACAGAATGCATTCGACTTGTATAATATGGGCTATATATTTGCACATTAGGGGTGGGGTGCGGGTTAGGTTAGGTTACGTTAGGTTGGATTAGGTCGAAACGAGATTTCAATCCTAAAGATATCTCTATTTCTTACTACTACTACTACTACTACTAACAACTCACTGCAGCACCAAGCCACCGGAGGCCAACATAGCTACCTCCTCCATGTTAGCTATTCAAGGCCTCCTTCTTTAAACCCTCCCAGAAAGTTCCCATTTCCATTAAATTTTTCTTTCTGACATCCTCCCACCCCAGCCGCAGACGACCTGCTTTTCGTTTGGCCCTAGACGGTTGGCCGACAAGGACGGCCTTTGGCAATCTGTCATCTTTCAACCGCAGAACGTCACCTAACCATCTCGACCTTTCTCTTATAGACCTAGAAAGCGGGATTGAACAACACTTTCCGTACAGCCTACTGTTTGAAACACGGTCAGTCCGTCAGGTACCCAAAACAATCCGTAGGCTATTCTCTGGAAAACATCTAACAAATCTTCATCCGTTTATCGGAGCGCCCATGCTTCAGAACCATACTTGACTCTGTCACCACTGTACCTTCTAGCATTCTAATCTTGGTTCGCAGACTTGCCTTCCTATTCTTACAAAGTTTTTTCAACTGTGAAAAAAAACACCCTTAGCCTTGGTTATTCTACTTTTAACATCTTCACGGTTCACACTGTCTTTATCTCAAAATTAGTGCAGCTTTTGCTCCGGTGGCGATAATACGTAAGTATCGAAATTTACAAAGATGAATAGCATCTTCGTTCAACACCGGACATCCCTTTGTAAAACAGCATTACATGGGTTACAATAAACACAATTCCCCGTATTTTCACCATAACACCACATAGTTATCAATCAATAACATTTGATTAATCGCAAATTAAATGTCTTACTACACACAAAGGACATTCACACCTAACATTTAAAATAAATTTTGCAGTCTCCGAGCTATTTTCTCTCATTTTGCCGGGGAAACCACAAATCAAAATTCTCTCTTAAGTAGTTTGGAGTGTGATGCATACATAAGTAAAGCAGCAATATTGCTCACGGATCCTACAACTTTTCTTGGAAATAAACCAATAACAAAACTCTCAAATGCATTGGGGTGAAAATGTGGATATGAATTTTTGGAGTACCTCTGATTGCCAATTATTCATGTTGACAGGTTCATGAAGAGGAATTTTAATTCATTCTGCATAATTAGAATTGAGGGGGAGTTTTTCCAGAGCCGCACTTTGACGATAAAAGAGCCAAATGCAGCTCACAAGCCACAGGTTGCCACAAGCAGCACTAGAGAAATTAAGAGGGAAGAATGGGTTTAATTCAAATAAAGCAATGGAATAAAGCAGTGTTCCACTGCTTTATGTAAATTAAACCCATTTTTCTTTCTTAATCTTTCGTAAATCGAAAAGCAGTGTGGTCTTAAGAAATTATTGCTGCACTAGAACAATGCTACCATGACAATTACGCCCCACCCCCCTAATCGTGCCAGGCATAGCCCTAGGCTATAGCTTATACAAAAACATAAGAAAATTAATAACAAACAAATTTAGTCTAACATTATAGCTATAAATTATAAAATTTATAAACAATAAAATATATAACAATAAATACATAAAATAGCATTATAGCTATAACAATAAAAATCTCACTTAATCATATGTATCAAGTTTATATTAATCAGATTTTATATGTTTCCTTCTATTTACGTTCACATTTTTAAGTCATTATTTTCTCATTATTTTAGAATGGCAAGGTGCTTTAGACAGGGTTAAGAACAAGGTTGCCACCACGGTCAGTTCCTAAACAGTTACAATTGCCCAAATTTGCGTGCTAACAGCGATACTCGGTGGTACAGTCAAAAAATTGACTGTAATAATGCTAAAATAACACTTTTGTACTACAGGTGGCTATCCTGAACACGCGCTACAGTGCTGAAATAGCATCTTCGTGCTACAGGTTGTAACCCTGGTTAGGAATTTCAATGCGCGTAAGCGAACAGATGCAACACTTACAAGAATTTGAAAACAAGGGAAAAATATACTTTTTAGGGTCTAGCCCCATCTAGCCCCATCGGGTTGCTGAGGCGCAATTATCAGGGTAGGAACTATTATATTTGGAAATAGTTTTGGTTGGCAAATTGAATGATACTAGGCTTACTCTTTCCTTCAGAATATCTCACAGAGCGGTTTCACCATCAAACTCATATGGCAAGACAAAGAAATGAAATGGGAAAAACATTTGCACAGTATCAGTATTACAGTCCCTAATATCCTTTATAATGAGACAATTTTCAACCCCCCATACTTTTAAAGCACTAAGGGCAGTGAAATAAAATCTGATTTGTGATTGGTTAATTTGAAACTTACTCGAGACAAATCTTTAAAAATTGGAAAAAATCGAGGATTCAATTTTGAATGAAAAAGACCTCTATATGCGGCAACAAATAGAAACAAAAGGGAAAAATCAGCAAAAAACGAGCTAAAATATACGGCACCAAAAAAACCTAAGAAGGTACAAAATTCCTCTAAAGGTATAGTTGTTTCGAGAAAAAACAGATTGTTAAATGTTAATACTGGAATTTTACGGTTAAAAGTATTGCCAGATTTAAATAATTAGTTTGATTATTTATTTTCACGGTTCAATGTGGCAACGCTGAGGAAAATTGGGTGCTGTTCTAGCAACTTCAAAGTTTTAAAACAGTACCTCCAAGGGCATAAATTGGGAAGCAAAGAGCATTCCCCCCCCCCCAGGTTTTCACTTCTCTCTCTAGATTTTGAAGAATACCTTTTTTGGGGGGTATGCACATTAAAACATGACTAAAAGCGTTGCCAGATTTAAATAGTTAGTTTTGATTATTTATTTTCACGGTTCGATATGGCAACGCTGACGAAAATATGGCAGTGTCCTAGAAAACTTAACATTTTTAAAACATCCAGAGTAAAAGCATAGAAAATCGCGGTTTTCAGGTATGAATGGACCTAAAATAGGTCCAAGAGACAAAAATTGTTTAAATTTGGATGTCCTTGGTGCTTGAATAAATTGAACTATGCTGTTTAGCCTGACAAAGAAAGAAACAACCAGTTTAGCGATTTGTTTTCTCTGAAATTTGTTTTTGTTTATGTACAAAGTTTGTATATTGTACATGACTATGTAACTTTCCACTCAACCAACTCAAACCATCAGATTTGATTTTCACTGTCCTTGGTGCTTTAATTAATACTAATCAGGTAATGCTGTTCAGACAATTAAATACTTTTGTTTTTCAAACAGAAACCATGGTTACAGAGTACATAACGAACAAATGATAAGTCTTAGTATATAATCACGTTATTTAATCTTTGGATCTAATTAAACAAAGTATCATAGCTTTTAATGATGTTTTATCAAGCAGGCATGTATGAAAGAAATGGGGTGGGGAGGGGGGGGGTAAAATAACAAAAAAAATCTTATTTGATAATTTGAAAAAGAAATGCCCAGAAATTTGGAAAAATCTAGGGTTCCCAAGGCCCCTCTCCCCAGTGTAGGCCCGTGTTGATAAGTGAGGCTTCTTTCAGAAAGAAAGCCATCTTTTCTAACTATAAGCAAATGTCAAAAACAGAAGCCAAATAACCACACCTTATTTACACGCTGTTGTAATGTCAAGTTTTCTCCCATTAAAGAACGCAAGGCCTAATTGGTTCTTTTGTATAAAATATTAAGCCAGCGAAAAACATTTTCAGCCATTACATTTTATACAAGTAAACTCTATATTTCTCTGTGTGGCCTCTCTGCAATTCCCTGGTAGAGAGTGTGCTTTAGTTCCTTTTGTTTACATTTGTGACGTATTTTCTTAAGCCAGTTACATTACTCGTCGTTTCTGGAGAGACAGATAACTCAATCTTTTAAAAAATAGATAAGATTTTAAAATTTATGTTTGAAATTTTAAGCCAGAAAAGTTAAATTCCACCTGATTGGTTCTTACCTGGAAGATTTTAAGTCAGTGAAGAGAGCAAAAAGTTTTGAAGTCACCAGATTTACACAAGTAAACTATCTGGTTCTCTAATCGAAATTCGAAAAAATTCTGAAAGCCTACTAAGTCAAGAAAAAATTATAAAATCATGGTAGAAGTCGTATATATCTTAAATAGAGCTTTCGACAAAAATTGAGCTAAATGTCTCATCCTTGTGTGCAGGGGCGCCAATCCAAGTAAATGTGGGGCGGCAACGATTTTTTTCAAACATTTCTTGGTAAACATAAAGAAAATAAGCATTTTTCTAAATCATGAGTGGGTTAATTTGGCTCTTTTTCGATTCTTTTCAATAAAAAAAAGAACAAAAAAAGTTTTTTTTTCAAAACCTAGTGCCCCCTTCCAATTGGCAGCCCTGCTTCTATAATATCGAACATAAGTTTTTGGACCTGACTTATTTTTCTACTCACATGTGTTAGTCCAAGATTATTATTAATCTACATAATTATCTTACACTTCAGCTTAGTATCTTTACACTATTCCATTTGTCATAAATTTTAACGGCTGTAATGCTAAAATAGCTTCGCGAAAGGAAATTTTCGCTGGGGTATGCTTGGGTATTAGTTTAAGGGGTGCTTGGGTATTAGTTTAAAAATTACAAGAGAAGCTTACACTTTTAAAACCGTCAATTAGTTGAAGTACATGGAGTAAAACCTGGTTGGTAACCAATGCTGACTAAGTAAAACCCGCTAGATGCCGCCTTCTTCAACGTTATGTAGGCACTTTGACCACTGTAAATGGTCCTTGGGTATTAGTTTAAAACTTATCAGAGAGACCCTTAACTAGAGGAAGTGTAGGGAGCCAACTCCAGTGGACGTCCAACGGTGACTAAGTAAGCCGGACGTCCAACGGTGACTATGGAAAACCCGCTAGGTGCAGACAATCCTCCTTATATGTAACATACTCAACAGAAGGGATGCACACAGTCCTACGTACATTTAGTTTATCAATGATTATTCTAAATAATAATAATTCATAGATATTATCCAGGATGTAAACACTTAGAAAACACTTCAAAAATTAACGGTAATACCAAGAAAAAAAATACCACTTAAATAGAGTCAAAACCACATACTGAACCGGAAATTAAGCATATACTGATTGCACAAATTGAACAATCGATAATAAAAATGCAATTTAACTCACTAATATATATACATTCTGATCTAAAAACGAATATACATTTACGTACATCGCAAAGCATTGATACTATCGTTCTTTTATATATATATATATATATATATATATATATATATTATATATATATATATATATATATATATATATATATATATATATATATATATATATATATATATATATATATATAAAAATATATATATATATATATATATATATATATATATATATATATATATTATATATATATATATATATATATATATATATATATATATATATATGTAATACATGATCGATTTTCCTCCCAGAGGAGAAGTTAGTCATGTTTAAGCGCGTGCTTACAAACATACCCTACATTCCTGCCCTACCACCGGATTGGTCCGGGGCCCTATCCTGAAACCAAAAATACACTTTTTTGCAAATCTGTTTTATAGAAGTCATCTACAAGTTCAAAACCATCCGAGCCCCTACTCTCCACCCTCTTTGTATGTTCTTATTGTATTCTTGTATGTGTTTGTATGTTCTTATCCCTCTTTATAGGATTATATTCCTAATAAATAATATTTCTGCAAGTTCAAAGGACCTTTATGGGCGTAAATTGGGAAGCAAGCATTCATTGTTATTTATGGAAATAAATGGAACTTAAACTTAAACACCCCCTCCCCCAGATTTTCACCTTTTTATCTATATATTTTGAAGAATATCTTTCTGGGGGTATTCACATTGAAACGCTTTTTTTGGTATTTTCATTGTAGAAATTAAAAAAAAAAATCTACCCTCCCACTAGATTTTGAATATCTTGCCCTCCCATACATTTCCCTGAATCGGCATTGACTAAGGTAAGTTTACTTCATAAGACCTCGTACAACAACTTTACAAGTGAGAAAGATATTCAGAGGGCAAAAAACTAACCAGAAATTTATTAAGAGAAAAAGTACGATATCGCCCTTTAATGTGCATAGTCCAAGGCTTTACGTTGCTGAAGATACAGAAATTCATAAAAAGGTCTTACAAACTCCGTTTTCTTCCCGTCTTTACCGCCCATTTTCTGCTTACAAGATCTTATCAGTCTAGTATGTCTGTGCTAAGTTTTGGCTGGTGAAATCCAGTGAAATCCAATTTCACCCCAGTAGAAACTAGGTTGCATCTCAGACAGTATAGCAGATAGAAAAATTCTGACTCCCCGTATGGAGAGTAAGGAAGATCCATCCTTAACTCATAATCCTCTCCCCTGTTCTTTGGAGCATTCCAAAGAACAGGGGAGAACGTTCCAAAGAACGTTCTTTTGAGCAATCCTCTCCCCTGCCATGGAGCATTATTAGGGAGACTGATTTTTTTATTGTTATTAGTTTATATTATTATATTACTGTGAAGTGAAAATACTATCTTAAAAATCAATCTTAAATCTTTGAGTAGATTCCAGGCTACGGCATAGGACAGTCAAACCTTCTTCACCCTGTAAACATTTATTTTTTGAAAAGCTCCCCTCTCTCTCCAAAAAAAAACATACCCAGGTATCCTTGGTCACACACCCAAATTTTCGCTGGCAATTCGACACAGACAGTTTATGGAGAATCGCCACAGGATCCATTTCTCGGTATGGTTTCAATTTCAACCATCCTCGGCAAATGTTTCCTTCTCCCCACTAAATTAAAAAATGAATAAACTATCAGGTTGAAAAAGAAAAACTCCACAATCTTTGCTTTCTCTTCCCATCTTATTATCCAGAATAATTTTAATTGTCAAAGCTCTGATATATGATGTTTGGTCTAGGCTGCATCATAACCATTAGCCTCTCAAAACTGAACCATCTGTTTAGTTTGAAAGAAATAAAAACCAAACTCAAATCTTTATATGAATCTAAGCATGATTTCAATATCAGTTAATTAAAAACTAACTATATTTAAGAATCATGTCATATAGCCAAAGGCAGTGTTGCCACATGTCTGGTGCAATGTAGCCAGGCCATAAAAAAGAAAATGCGCCGAAAGCATTTTTCAAACAAAAAATTCTTTGAAAAATGCGGTGATTCAAAGAGTTCAATGCACAATCACCTAAAGAGTTTGCCTAAATGGCGCTAATATGGCACAACAGGCAACATTTGCTGCGAAATTGTACTTATAAAATGTCTCATGAAAACGACACTGAACAAGATTTTACAACGCCTTAATCTTTCTATCTCTTTCTCTCTTTTTTTTTTCTCGCAAAACACTCACTTTGAGACATGACACCTTGTTATAGCCTAGTGTCTTAACAAAAAAATAAAAGGTCTACAGGGCCTCGAGGAAAATAAGTTCAATCTTGTGAACGTGATGCTGTTTGGTCAAAAATAAAATCTTAAATCCAATTTTTCATAAATCTGTTTGTCCGAGGTCCTAGGGGTTATAGGTTTTGTCGTGTTGAACTTCCTAAACTTTTCTTCGATTATAATTTATTGTTAAATCTTAATCTTAAATCTCTTCTCCGTACTAAGACTACGGTGATGACAGTAGTGAAATATGGCTCTGAAGCATAGGCGCTTCGAAAAGCGGATGAAGATTTGCTAGATGTTTTCCAGAGATATTGCTTAAGAATTGTTATGGGTACCCGGATGACTGACCGTATTTCAAACAATGGGCTGTACGAAAAATGTGGCTCAATACCACTCTCTAGGGCTATAATGAAAGAAAGGTAGAGATGGCTAGGGCACGTTGTGCGGATGAAGGATGGCCAATTGCCGAAGATTGTTCTTTTCGACCAACCGTCTAGGGCTAAACGGAAAGCAGGTCGTCCTCGTCTGGGGTGGGGGGACGTCATAAAGAAAGATTTAAAGGAAATAGAAGCTTCGTGGGAGGGTGTAAAAAGGGAGGCTTTGAATAGATTGGGATGGAGGATGAGCGTACGTAGCTGTGTTGGCCTCAGGCGGCTTGGTGCTGCGGTGAGTTGTTAATAGTAGTAGTAGTAGTTTCAGCTCTGGGGACATAGAAGGATGGCCGGGCCGCATTCAAAGTGGTATCCCGTTCGAGACCCAAAAGCCCAGTTTCATTAATTTCTGTTAAAAAAGAAGATAACAGCACATGAGGTAATTATATAATTTATGCTCTGATCTTATTCGAGACCATTACATAAAGCCCATGATCAGAAATTGTTTTGCTACCCAGCCCCCATTCTCTTTCCGAACAAAAATCCCAAAGAATTATGAACGAAAAAGGGGGGTTGGGGGGTATTGAAAAGCAAACCCTTTTACTAACCATTTGATCATTTCTTTTTCTTTTTTCTTTGTTATGGCCGTCCCGCTGACTCATCCTCTTGGTCAAGTTTCCCCGCGGCTTCACTTCACTTTTTTTTTTTTTTTGTAAATTGTTATGGTAGGTTCTCCATTTGGCTGCTGGCTTGGGGTGATGCTTGCTAAGTCATACATTTTTTCCCCTTTTTTATTTATTTACAAAAATGTGTGATTGTGTGCAAATACAGTTATATATATATTTTTTTTTATTTGTTATTGGTTGCCCGGTAATAGGAGCTAGACTCTCAGCCGGACATACCCTTATTGTAGCTGTATTTAGCTTGCAAACAAAAAAAACCTGAATCTTGAGACTTTTAAAACAAACTTATAACTTTTATAAGTGCATTAAAATTCTTTTACCCTTTAAGGAGTACCCTATTCTTGCATCAAAATATAGATTTGAATTTTAAAATTTGCGTTCTTTTTTTACAGAATTATAAAAGAAGCTTTGAAATATCAGTAGCATGTAGAGGAAATAATTTGAAGGAGGGGAAACGGTATATTTTTAAAAAAATCCGCTAATTGTGAAGTGTAAGATAGGGGCAGAGGTACAGACCCTTCTTGTCCCTTGCGCATAAACCTAGTCAACTGATGATGAACAAAAGGCGTGTTATCAAGGTTCGAAAAAAGTGGAACAAAGCAGCTTAAGAAGTTGTAGCTTTCCTTTGGAGATGTATATGTCATTGAGAATCAACAGATTGCTAACAGCTTCAGAAGTTGTAGCTTTCATTTGGAGAGGTAGATGTCATTAAGAATCAACAGATTGTTAAAAACTTAAGGAGTTGTAGCTTTCCTTTGGAGATATAGATGTCATTGAGAACCAACAGATTGTTAACAGCTTAAGAAGTTGTAGCTTTCCTTTGGAGATGTATATGTCATTGAGAATCAACAGATTGCTAACAGCTTCAGAAGTTGTAGCTTTCATTTGGAGATGTAGATGTCATTGAGAATCAACAGATTGTTAAAAACTTAAGGAGTTGTAGCTTTCCTTTGGAGATATAGATGTCATTGAGAACCAACAGATTGTTAACAGCTTAAGAAGTTGTAGCTTTCCTTTGGACATGTATAAGTCATTGAGAATCAACAGATTGTTAACAGCTCAAGAAGTTATAGCTTTCCTTTGGAGAGGTAGATGTCATTAAGAATCAACAGATTGTTAACAGCTCAAGAAGTTGTAGCTTTCCTTTGGAGAGGTAGATGTCATTGAGAATCAGCAGAATGTTAACAGCTTAAGAAGTTGTAACTTTCCTTCGGAGATGTAGATATCATCGAGAATCAACAGATTGTTAACAGCTTAAGAAGTTGAAGATTTCCTTTGGAGAGGTAGCTGTCATTGAGAATCAAAAGATTGTTAACAGCTTAAGATGTTGTAGCTTTCCTTTAGAGAGGTAGATGTCATTGAGAATCAACAGATTGCTAACAGCTTAGGAAGTTGTAGCTTTCCTTTGGAGAGGTAGATGTCATTGAGAACCAACAGATTGTTAAAAGCTTAAGAAATTGTAGCTTTCCTTTGGAGATGTAGATGTCATTGAGAATCAACAGATTGTTAACAGCTTAAGAAGTTGTAGCTTTCCTTTGGAGATGTATATGTCATTGAGAATCAACAGAATGCTAACAGCTTCAGAAGTTGTAGCTTTCATTAGGAGATGTAAATGTCATTGAGAATCAACATAATGTTAAAAACTTAAGAAGTTGTAGCTTTCCTTTGGAGATGTAGATGTCATTGAGAATCAACAGATTGTTAACAGCTTAAGAAGTTGTAGCTTTCCTTTGGAGATGTATATGTCATTGAGAATCAACAGATTGTTAACAGCTCAAGAAGTTGTAACTTTCCTTTGCAGAGGTAGATGTCATTAAGAATCAACAGATTGTTAACAGCTCAAGAAGTTGTAACTTTCCTTTGGAGATGTAGATGTCATCGAGAATCAACTGATTGTTAACAGCTTAAGAAGTTGTAGCTTTCCTTTGGAAAGGTAGCTGTCATTGAGAATCAACAGATTGTTAACAGCTCAAGATGTTGTAGCTTTCCTTTGGAGAGGTAGATGTCATTGAAAACCAACAGATTGTTAACAGCTTAAGAAGTTGTAGCTTTCCTTTGGAGAGGTAGATGTAATTGAGAATCAACAGGTTGTTAACATCTTAAGAAGTTGTAGCATTCCTTTGCAGAGGTAGATGTCATTAAGAATCAACAGATTGTTAACAGCTTAAGAAGTTGTAGCTTTACTTTGGAGATGTAGATGTCATCGAGAATCAACAGATTGTTAACAGCTTAAGAAGTTGTAGCTTTCCTTTGGAAAGGTAGCTGTCATTAAGAATCAACAGATTATTAACAGCTCAAGATGTTGTAGCTTTCCTTTGGAGAGGTAGGTGTCATTGAGAATCAACAGATTGCTAACAGATTAAGAAGTTGTAGCTTTCCTTTGGAGAGGTAGATGTCATTGAGAATCAACAGGTTGTTAACATCTTAAGAAGTTGTAGCTTTCCTTTGGAGAGGTAGATGTAATTGAAAATCAACAGGTTGTTAACAGCTTAAGAAGTTGTAGCATTCCTTTGGATATGTAGATGTCATTGAGAATCAGGAGACTGTTGGTATTTGAAATTTTGCAGACAAAAATCATTGTCACTGATGAAATGTCACAAACTAAAATGTGATAAAATGTCACAAACACAAACAAAAATGCCATTCTGTTCTAAAACTTCATAGTTTTGAAACAACCAAAGGGCATATCTTAAAAAATCACGGTTTTCAAATATAAATAGACCTAAACTGGGTCCACGGGAGGGGGGTGTTTTTATTTTGATTGAATTACTAAGGATAGCAAAAAGGCTTGAACGTTCTCCGCGTTATGAAATATTCTTCAAAATTTTTTGTGTCAAAGACAGTCAATCTTCAAGGCTGAAGAAACTTGCTTTTTACTTGTGAAAAAATTGCAGAAAAAATTGGGAGAGCATCTATCATCTCCAAACACCTAAGAATGGGTGTTTCCAATACCCAAGCACGTAACACCAAACACAAATAACGCTACTCTGGGTAATCTTTATGCGTCAGTTCTTTCATCTTATGCACACGATTAATCTAAAATCCTAAATCCAAAGTTAAATTAAATCCAGTCTACGCGAAGTAGGCCTAGGTTAGCTTGGATAACCTAGGAAGGTTAAGTAGGCTAGTTGACTTTAAGATGGCAGGCCTACTGGAGACAGAATTCTGCTTTCTTTACCCTGCCCTGCATTCTGAAGTATCTGAAAAGAAAATATGCAGTAGTCTCTGGGTCAAATGGGCGCTTAACGTTAGATGGTGTTGGCCATTTTCTTTCCCGACATTAGTCCCAGTTCCCGTTTTTGCACTTTCTTATACTATCATATAACTTTTATATTTCCTAAACCTTATGAATTCAGCTCTCATGCTGCAGAATGCCGGGCATATCGGGCCAATCTTGTACATTCTCTGCCAACGGTATATCAAAATATCCTGGTTTCTCCGTGTAATTTAATCGAAATTTGGAGGCATGTAATATGAGTTTGAATGTGCTCAAGGTTTGATCATCTGAGACAAAAATTTTACATGGAGGAAGTGAATTTTGGATATATATATATATATATATATATATATATATATAGATATATATATATATATATATATATATATATATATATATATATATATATATATATATATATATATATATATATATATATATATATATATATATATATATATATATATATATATATATATATATATATATATATATTATATATATATATATATATATATATATATATATATATATATATATATATATATTATATATATATATATATATATATATATTATATATATATATATATATATATATATATACATATATATATATATATATATATTATATATATATATATATATATATATATATATATATATATATCTATATATATATATATATATATATTATATATATATATATATATATATATATATATAAACCCCGGCGCCGCACCGATGAGGGAAGACCGGCGGCGGCGGGGCCAAAAACAGCACACCACGCCGCCGGTAATATGTCGGCGGCGCGCCGCCGGCGCGATCAATGTTGACCGCAAACATTAATGTTTTCATCAGTTTTTCTCAAATTACAGCTTAAATTTACAACAGATTCGAGCCTATTCATGAGTTCAAAAATTCATAAGTCGCTGGCTGGAAACTGGTCTTTTTTGTTATTCATCAAGAGAACTAGAAATCTGGTAGAAACGAAATGGCAGTGGCGTTTCAGAACCCTTGCATAATACGAGTAGTTGAAGTATCTATTAGCTATGTATTCTTAACATAAATAATTATCAAAATCAGTAGTTTTTTTCATCGAGCGTTACTGCATACAAAACTTCAAATACCGCATCACAAATTCGTCAGTTATCCGGGTAAAAACTTTGAATATAACTTTGAACATGAAGCTTAATTTTTTCATAATACTCTTTTCCTATATCTATTTTGTCACCTTTAAAACAGTTGAAATGGGCGACTTTGATATTGATTGTTTTTTTTTTGTTTTTTTTTGCTCTTTTGATTCCTAAAAAGCCTTCTTGTATTGAAAACTGGTTTTTAACAACAACTTAAAAAAATACATTTTAAAGTTTTTTTGGCTCCTTTATAGAATATATGTCATATAGGCTAAAGCTGAACTGCTGCTTTTTTAATGCTTTTGGCTGCTCTTTTGGGTATTATTCATTTTTTCTTTTGGGGATTCATTCCAAATTATAAAAAGATAAATACCTAATATCAGTCAAATTATAAACTGCATCTAAAAGGAGTAAATTTATCAAATTGAAAAATACATGATGAACACTTCACATGAGAAAACTTCAATTACAATGAACAAAAAACACTTAATGGTTTATTCGGTATGAAGAAAAATGAAGTGCCAGCTATTTTCTTAGGTAAAAAATGAAAAGCTCATCCGTTTTAAATGTAATTAAATGAAATAATAAGCAGACTGAAGTAGCCCCAGGAAGATGTTGAGATTTTCATCCTAGTTCGTCACTTTTAATCCTAGCAAAATGTTAGGACACTTAGCATCAGTTATTGAGTTTTGAGCTTTGATTTCCAAATGCTCAAAAAATTACCAAATTTAAGAAAGTCGCAACAATAAGTCACCTGTGGACAAAATACTCAAAGACTCCTCTTTGATCGCCACCCAGGCTCAAAGCTTCTGCTATGGTCATTTCCATGGAAATCTCCAAAGAGTTTCTTTTTAAAATAGCTTTCAAGCGTAGTTAGGGGTATTCAGGCTTTTTTGCTTTTCTTCAAAGCTTTGAAAAAAGTGTTATAATATTCCAAATGTTACATTTGTTATATTTGTGCATATTTTTGGTAATCATTTGTGGGGTGATCGAATTTTTTAAACTACTGTAGATACGTAAGAACGTTGCAACATCTAGTACCCTGAGGTCATAATACTGTCAAAGACTCCTCCTTGAACCTCCCAAATTGAAAGCTTTCATTATAACCTGGCCTTTTAATGTAACTTGGGCACTGGACCAAGGGCGCCTTTGTCACTCGAGCGCAACGTTAGGTGGGGATGTCGATATTGATTTCGTCACACTAATTCGTTTTAGTGTGAATCTGTCTGGTACTTATGAATCAAAGCATAAACACATACTGAACAAGTACTGACAAAACCTATCCTCTCCACACAAAAAAGTGACCCTTTGTCCGCGTCTCCTGAGACGATTCCATACCTATGCGAACCTGGCGACTAAATCACAAGTTCCGTAGGTGATTATACTTGTTCCGTAAAAGCTGTATTAAATTTAATTTATTGGCTCGGAGCGATTAAGTAGTACAACATTTTCCCTCTAGAGGCGCTGAGGTACGCGGGATCACTTTTGGAGAGTTTTGACTGTACTTGTTCGGTAGATGATTATACTTTGTTATGAATGAATGTTTTCAAAGTAAACCCGTTTCATCAATAAGAAAAAAACGGGTTGGACGCATATGTCCCTTTCCCTTTGGACAATAAAACCATGCAAGTGCTGTATCAAGTATAACTCACGAAAATCTTGTTAATTTTTGTCAACTTTTTGGAATCCCTGCTTTTAATAAAAAAAAAATCAAGGTACTATCCCCCCCCCTCTGGATAGCATCTTGATAGGATGCCGTCTCTGCTTTAAATAAAAAAAATAATTAACTTATTGGCAACCCCTTCTTAAAAAAAATCGATAGCTCACTACCCCCCCCCCCTTCTGGATACCACCTTGATAGGATGCCGTCTCTGCTTTAAATTAAAAAAAAAACTTTTTGGGATCCCTACTTTCAATAAAACAATTTCGAGATATTATCATTTAAATGTAATACCTCCCTACCCCCCCCCCCCTCTGGATAGGACCTTGATAGGATACAGTCTCAGCTTTCATTAGAAAAATAATTTACTTAATAATTAACTAGGTCACTATATGGTTCAAACAAATACGCAAAATAACGTTAAACAGCTTACTGTTCCTTGAAAAAAATTGAGGGAATGAGTAAAAGGGTACAAAAACAACAACAAAAATGTCGAAATTATTCAGATATACCTCAAATTATTGGAAAACTGAGTCATAGATTCGCCGTGTCATTCAATAAGATCCAAAGAATCTAATTAAAAGGGAGCACACACAAAAGCCAGTAGCCTATGAGAAATAGCAAAATACCCAAGGCAATGAACAAGTCCTAATGGGGGGCCCTGGGTCTATCAAAATATTTCAATGGTTTCCCAGGGAATTCTATATCATTTTCTTCTGTCTCCACTTTAAATGAAAAAATAATTATATTTTTGGCATCCCTGCTTTAAAAAAAATGAGGTATTATCATTTGAAAATGATAGCCCCCTATCCCCCCCTATAAGCAATAATTTACAATTTATTTATGAATCATTTTTTGGGGTAACTTCAGGATCGATATTTAGTTCCCTAACATTGTACATAGCTTAGTCTATAGCTAAATTTTGTCTCTATAGAAGGTTTTTTTTTTGGGGGGGGGAGTAAAAATGTGTCAGAAAGAAGATTGTATTTTCTATCAGGCGTTCAACAATTGAATATTAAATATTAAGAAAATCTTATCTAAAAACAGCAAAAAAAAAAAAAATCTGCAAACTTACAATTCAGCTGTAGAAACAATCTTTCGGCTGTCAATTTCAAAATCCAAGTGAAGGCTGAAGCTGTATGAATGCGTTCTATAATTCTATTCAACTTGAAAATAAAATTCTTGACTACGAATGATGTAAGAAATACTGATTGGGAAACTGCTTTCGAAATGATTTGAACTCATTTCACAAAGATGATACTTTTTTTTGTCAACATAATAAGAACTGTGTATATTGTAATATTTGCAATTGCATATTGCATCTGTCTGGTTTTTATGCAAGGTAACAAAAGAGACGAAAATTAATGAACAAGAGAGTAGTGAAGAATTATGGTATGCAAAGTAATATTTGGCAGGAAAAGTCACTGGTGATAAATCGCTAGGGGTGGCACCGTGATTGCGTGATTTTCGGGGATTTGGAGAACCAATTTTTTTTTTTCGGGGAAATACCCGAAAATTCGGGGATAGTGCAAGCCCTGCTTGATTTCTAATCAGGAAAATCGAAATACTAAACCACACGAGAAGGAAAAGCTCCGACTTTGCGGTTGACGCAATAAAAATTGCCGCAAAATTAGTTTAAAGTCGATTCGGTCGATCCGCCGGCGCGGCGCCGGGGTCTATATCTATATCCATAATATATATATATATAATATATATATATATATATATATATATATATATATATATATATATATATATATATATATATATATATTATATATATATATATATATATATATATATATATATATATATATATATATATATATATATATATATTATATATATATATATATATATATATATATATATATATATTTATATATATATATATATATATATATATATATATATATATATATATATCTATATATATATTTATATATATATTAATAGATATATATATATATATATATATATATATATATATATATATATATTATATATAATACATATATATATATATATATATATATATATATTTATATATATATTATATATATTATATATATATATATATATAATATATATATATATATATATATATATATATATATAATATATATATATATGTATATATATATATATATATATATATATATATATATATATATATATATATATATATATATATATATATATATATATATATATATATATATATATATATATATATTAATATATATATATATATATATATATATATATATATATATATATATATATATATATATATATATTGTTTGAAATGGCTTACAGAACCATGTCTATCTTGAAAAATTTGACCCTTCAGGAATTCAATTTCTAAAAAAAAAGTCCTCTATATGCTCTTATGCATTTGTTGGGGGGAGGGCGGGGGTGCCAAATTCAAAAAAAGAAATGTGGATAAAAATTAGTAAAAAATAAACGAAAAACTTATTGTTCCAAACAGATTAAGAAGGTGTAGTTGTCTTTGGAAATCAAGAGATTATTACTGTTTTGGTTGCAACCTAGTAAAGGAAGAACCTCGGCCAATAGTAGCCCAAAATTAATTATTTTGAAACCAAATCGGATCGAAACAAAAAGTACACCTTTGAATTCGACATGACCGAAAACTCTATAGGCTACATGAAACTTACAGTCCCCTGTCTTGGACAACAAGAACTATCACTTTTTTGCATAAGAAACACGTGTCCCCTTTTTTTTCTTCTCTGCTGCTAGCGGGGCACTGGAACATCATAGAGAGCTGTTTAAGGGCTTATGTTAAAGGAAATTGCTGCATCTACTCTCTTTTGTAATTAACAAAACATAATATTTAAATAAACCCTTTGTTCAAACAATAACGTAATAATTTTGAAAGAGCCCGAAGAAAAATGTACGAAAATAGTTGATTTTATGTGCTAAGTGACCTAAGATAGGTCAAGGGGGAACATATTTTCGATTTAATGTCCTTGGTCTTTAAAATAAATAGTTATGTGTATTTAGCTTCCATCAGAACACTGCAAAAATATGAAAATACATTTAGGGGGGAGGGGGCAAATAAAGACCAAATAATTTTTAATGCAATTCTCAAGAATGTGATGCGTTTTTATGATGTATTGGTGTGGGAGCTCGGGTGGGCATTATTATGGACAGTTGCACCCACGAGCTTTCCTTATGGTAACATTTGTCACGTGTTTTCAGCATGATGGCTTTTGTAACCAGTTACTGAAATAACTATAGACTTTAGAAATAATACGGAGGCAAGTGTCAACAATCTTTTATGGTCATTTTGTGCTGTTAAACAGGTTATATCTAATTTCGTTAATGTTTCGAAATTCAGACAAGTAGCCTACCAAGGACACAATAATTCAAATATGTGTTGCCTCATGGACCCCACGCGGGAAAACCACGTTTTTTTAAAGATTTTTCCTTTGGTTGTTTCAAAATTACGACGTCTTTAGGGCAGTCACATTTTCGTTAGTGTTGCCACTTTGAACCGTGGAAAGAAATAGGCAAGACAAATTAAGTAAACTTGACAAGGATTTCGTTCATGAAAACGTTAGCAATCTATTGATTCCCAAAGACAGCTATAACTTCAAAGGAAAGCTATATCTTGTTAACAGTGGCGTAATTTCGTCAAAATACAAGGGGGAAGGGGGCAAATTTGGAGCCAGTTTTCCCAAATCCAGTGAATGCTGAAAAATGAAAATGAGCCACATAGTACCATAAAGGTACTAAAGGTACTATGGTACCATAAAGGTACCATACAGGTAAAGATACACTAAAGAAAACTGACCCGTTTTTGTGGATGCTTGAATTGTGCATGCTTATCTTAGTTTTTACAAGATTTTGGGAGAAACTAAATTTCAGCGGGGGGGGGGGCAAACAGAGGATTAGAGGAAGGCAACCTGAGATTTGAGAGGGGTTGTTGCACCCTCTGCCCATAGCAAATTATGCCCCTATTTTTTTCAGCTTTTTAGTGCGAGATTGTTTTTCACTTTTTTATTGCTGATTTTTCACCCATATTTCATTTTTTTTTACTAGGCAGCCTCTATTACCAAAAACTGCATAAGTAAATATGGAGGTATTATTCCTTCAAAATTTTTCCTAATTTTTAAGATATATATGGTTGAGTAAATTTCCAATTCAAACAATTAGATTTCATTTCACTGTCCTGGGTAATTCAAAAATGTGATGTGTCCCAAATTTATTACAGTACGTAGGTAGACAAGCGTGGAGTGTCTTTACAGGCTGTAGGACACAAACAATCCTTAAGATAAATTTTGTTATGAACGGTGAGCATAATGGGCATAGCGATCAGTTACTAAAGCAACTATAGACTTTGGAAATACGGTGGATTTAGGCATTAACAACGTGCTATGGTCGTTTTTGTAATTTTAAACAGGCTGCACTTAATTTCGTCAATATGTCGAAATTCAACCTCAATGCCAAAGACTTGGGTAATTTTTTTCTTGACACTTTTTTCTGACTTATCTATTTCAGAACTGTCCCATAATCAAGTTCCTAACAAACGCAACAACTGAGGGGCAATCACCCCTGTAGATTTTGAGACACTTTTTCGAGTATTTTCATTTAGAAAAATAGACAAAAATCCTCCTCCGAGATTTTCATAAATACATCTTTAACGTCTTCGTTAAAAAAAATCCTTGTTTTTTCCTACATTTTCGGGAATTAGGGCTCCTGGTCCCAAATCCCTGATTGGCTGTAATTTTACAAAAGCGGAAAAAAAAATCGCTCGAACTACTTCAACAGTTGAGCATATGAATTGAATCACAACTTCTCATATAGGTTATTTCCGAAAAACAGAACTGCAGTAAAAATTGAATACTGGAGACGAACAGAAATTCGTCAGAAAAACGATCAAAATTAACTACGAAGAAACATATGCAACCTCGAATGAACAGAAACTACAATTAGTGAACGACAAAGTGAACGTGTGATAAATAGTGACACATCACTCTGTGATTGCAGCTATTGCCCCTAAAAAAAGAATTATATTAGACTGGTAAATTTTCCCAACTTCGGCACTAAGCCAAAACTAGGGGACAGCAAAGAACAGTGAATAATTTCAATTCCTTGTGATCTTTCCATTTCCTTTGAGTAAGAAGTCCAATTTAAAGCATAACTATTGAAAGGAAATAACAGGTAACTGTCAACCATTTCCTTAAAGTTAATATATAATGAATGCCCGGAACATGGAAATTGTAGAAAAAAGTGTTTTGTAGGGTGAAGTAATTAAAGAGTTGCAAGTAACTGAAACGCTTCACGATTATCAAATGAGATGTCCAACAGAGCTTATTGAATAAGTATAACTATTGTGCTCTACTGAGCGCGCTTTGAACATCAAAGTGATTTTCATGCAAAAAAAAAAAAAAAAAAAAAAAAAAAAAATGCAACCCATAAAACCTTTGAAACTAACCAAAAACACTGTTAGTTTATGCTAATAGATAAAATTCCAAGAATTTCCAGTACTTGTGTATTATACCAAACACGCTCAAGAAGTGAAGTTAGGTTAATCATAATGAAAAATACCAAAGCATGATGAAAATATAATACTTTAGTTTATATGGTAACATAATTTAAGCTATATATTTGCATATTAGGGGGGGGGGGGGGTAAAGCAACCTAACCTTACCCTCCCCCCCCTTAATGTACAAATATATAGCCCAAATTATACAGGTCCAATGTATTCCGTCACCCATCATTTGTCTTTGTGGCTGTGAAAGCAGTTTCCTCAGAACTTACATTCAGCAAACTTCTCGACTGTGTTTGGTATAA
The DNA here is from genome assembly GCA_027921565.1 of Artemia sinica. Lineage (NCBI taxonomy): Eukaryota > Metazoa > Arthropoda > Branchiopoda > Anostraca > Artemiidae > Artemia > Artemia sinica. Next base: position 55,766,911 of record CM051271.1, on the reverse strand, counting down.
TACATAGGTACCAAATTTTCTATCTATAAATGAAGAATTGCACCTCATTGAGCTCTGAAGCACGATAAGTAAATAATTAATTGCAATAGTTTCAATAATAGGTTTCAATTAAATAATCACGATGATAGACTATACGTTTTCAATTCGTCCAAATTCAACAGAGCTTATTTGAATAACGATGTCAATTTTGTGCTTATCTGTTATACCAAACACAATCTAGAAGTTTGCTTAATGCAAGATCTGAGAAAACCGGTTTCATCACCACAAAGACAAATGACGGGTGACATAATCCATTGGACTTGTATAATTTGGGCTATATATTTGCAAATCATGGGTCGGGTAAGGTTAGGTTACTTTACCCCTCCCCCCCCTAATGTGCAAATATATAGCCCAAATTATATTATTATATAAACTAAAGTATTCATTTTCGTCGTATTTTGGTGTATTTCATAATGATTAACTGGTACTTATGTCTTATAGCCACCACACTCAAATTCTGTCAAAAAGAGAAGTATGGTTAATGCTAATGAAAAAACAAAAAAAAACAAAAACAAAATGTGATGAAAATATAATGCTTTATCAATAAAATTATGAAAAATACAACAAAGAATTATGGAAGGGGGGCCGCCCAGACCGCGTTATATTAAATACTAACCTAAGCTTACCAAAATACCAACTGAATATGGTAATTTTTTCGTTGTTCATATTACTGATTTATGAATAAAGTAAACATACCACTCGATGCCTTTTTTTTATGCTCTTTTCAAGTATGATAATCATTTTTGTCGGAAATGATTTTTAACCCCACCCCTATTCATAGCCTACCAATTCAGGGTATATATTTGCACATTACGGAGGAGGGGGGGAGTTTAAACTTACCTCTCATTTACATCAGAAATAAAATTTACCTCGACCCCCCCCCCCTAATGCGCAAATATATACCCTGAATTGATATATAGAGGGATGGGATAAAATTCATTTCCGATAAAAATGATTATTATATTATGATTCCGATAAAAATGATTATTATATTAACTAGGGCCGTATCCAAGATTTTTTTTCGGGGTGTTTTGCAAAAGGAGTTTTTTCGGGGGAGGGGAGGGGGTACCAAAACCGGTTCTCCATTGCTCTTCCTGTCATCACTTTCATCAAAATTTCGTCCCCCCCCCAATGAGACAACCAGGGCCGTATCCAAGATTTTTTTGGAGGTGTTTTGCAAAAGAATTTTTTTCGGGGTGTTTTGCAAAAGGATTTTTTTGGGGGTGTTTTGCAAAAGGATTTTTTTCGGGGGGGGGGGGGTAAAAAACGCGTAAGAAATTTTTCAAGATTGATTTTTGTTTCTTTTTTATGATTTGGACAAACATTTCGGGAGGGAGGGGTCAAACCCCCTACCCCCCTGGATACGGCCATGGAGACAACCCAATACTGCACGAAAGTTTGCTGATTTTGTGAGTTTGTTATTAAACCTATTTTTTTGTGTGTACTCCTCATCAACAGGTTGTTCATAATGCTAAATAAAGCGAATATGAAAAAAGAATCTGACGACTTTTGTACTTAGCTTACGGCTACATCCATCCCCACTAGAGGTTCGGGGACTGGGACACAGGGCCATAATTTTCTATGGGGCAGGGGGCGATTTCCCCTCCCAAACCTCGGTTTGCCCCCCCCCCCAGACTCCAGCTAAAATTTAGTTTCTTCAAAATCTTGTCGAAACTAAGATAAGCCTGCATAACTGAAGCATCCGAAGAAACAGGTCGGGTTTCTTTAATATATCTTTGCCGTTATGGTACTATGCAGCTCATTTTTCAGTCGTCACTGTAATTTTCATTTGATTTGGGAAAATTGGCTCCAACCTTGACCCCCCCCCCAGGATTTTGACAAAATTACGCCACTGTTGGAACACAATTGCCACGGTGTTTATTAGCATATTCGGAAGGACCATTGAATATGGAATCAATTGGTATTTTCTATCTGATTTTAGTCCTATAGAAACTAAACCAAGCTCCTTTATTGTAAGGGTAGCATTTGATAAGTTTATTCACCTTTTTGTTTCTTATCCAGATAGTGTTTATCCTAAAAATTCATTCACAGTAAGAAAAGTATTTCTCTTGGCAGTGTTGACGCTTTGACTGCTGAAATTTATCTGAAAATTTCTCCTGCTTGTCTATAGTTCCGAAATCTGGAGGCTCTTCGCGCCTCTAGCACTACTGCCCAGAGCCGAAAATGTCGTCTTTTTTTAATTACAGATCTGGTGCTTAAGTATGATGTTTTTATTTTTTATTTTTTATTTTAGTACTGTCTAGTATTTAAAAAAACAATAATTCATGTTTACGAAATTTGCATATTGTATCTACTGAATAAACTGCTGTCTTAAGTGTATTTTAGAACAATACAAAATACTGTTAAAAGGATTTTGAAAAATGAAAAATTGCCTTGAACCAATGTTTTACGGGTTCTTTTTTTTTACTTTAGTGCTTAAAATTCAGTATAATTTTGTGTTTATAATTCAGAAAATTAAACATTGGTCCAGCCTGTGTATGAGCAAGTTCCAGGACAATATCCTGTGTTAGGATTAGTGTGTTTTTTCTTACTTACGTTGCTGAAATTGAAAGGTAGGTATTTGTTTTATAGCTTTTTAAGTATGCTATAATATTATCTAAATATTTAAATGTTTATTTAGATGTTAAAACTATTATGATCATTTAAAAAAATAAGCCGTCTTACTGAGTGGTTGACACGCAAAAGTTACAATCTTATGTACTTCGGGGGAAATTGTTCGAGTCCTAACTTCGCTGATTATTTGTTTTGATGCAGGGGTCAGCGCAGACTCTGTAAGCTCATCCAGAGTTGGCCCAGCTTCAAATGGGTACTTTAAGAAATCTGGGGGGGGGGGTGCGGGATGACGATGATTTGAATAGTCGCACCAAACATAGAGATAACAGGTAGGCCTACTACTTTGGATGAATAAACGAATCATAAAACGAACAGAAATTAAAAAAGTATTTAGTTTTTGGAAAACGATTTTCTAATAATTAATGTCTGTTCGTCTTTGAACTGACATAGTTTTAACATGGTTAATCGTGGGAGTATCTAAAAAGTTTTTTTTAGCTATTCTACTTAAGAACTAAAATGGTGGATTGTAATTTGAGGTTTGGGTTAAACTTAAATATTCCGTTAAAATACTCGATGTGTTTTAGATATGAACATTTGTTTTTTTAATAATATCTTACTATAAGCTGGGGTGGACGAGGGGGGGGGGTATTTTCATATAAATTGGAAGTCTGTTTAATTTTCGACTTAATAACTTTAGCCGGATCAAATTTTCTTAAGGTACGATCTTTTGACAAGTCTAGATGCTCAAAGTGTCTTTTCATTTAATCAACATTTCTTCTAACACTCAATGAAAGTTTCACCTTGATACTCTTGGCCTTTTCGGGGACCCAGGATCAAAGATGCCACGCTTCCAATAATAAAACGTATATATAAACAGTGGGCAACTTACATAATTTACAGCCCTCTCCCCATTGACTCTGGGGTCCAGGTCATCCCTGGAGGCTTAGCAATTGGGCTTTTCGACTATTGTGAACAATATGGCTATCTCAAAATTTTGATCAGATGTCTTTAGGGATTGAGGAAGGGTAGCTAGAAAAGTGTGATGCGAATCGCGCCATTAGATTCAGCATATTAGAGAATCCTGATGCAGATGTTTCAAGCTCCTGGAGTTTTGTATTTTTTTTTTTTTTTTTTTTCTTTTTTTTTTTTTTTTAAAGAAATACTGCAGATGTGTGTTTCATTTTTTTTTCTCTGTGTTCACTATGGGCCATCGCACTTAAACAATGGTTGTAGAAGATCAGAAGAAGGTTCATTCAAACGAAAATTAAAAGTTCTAGTGCTCCTTTGAAGTGCCCGAAAAGATTGGAGGGCAACTAGCCCCTCCCACGCTCCTTTTCTCCAAAACACATCCGATCAAAATTTTAAGATAGCCATTTGGTTCAGCATAGTTGAAAGGTCCAATAACTATGCCTCTGGGGACGACAGGATCCCCCCAGCTCCTGAGCAAAGGGGCTTAATTTATACATCTTGCCAATTGTTTGTAAGTAGTATTTGCTATTGGGAAATGTATGGACCATTTTCTATGGGGGAGGGCTTTCATTAGGGGAATTCTCAGGGGAGAATTTTCCTTGGAGAGAAAATTTCCCATCCGGAACTTTTAACGGAGGGATCAGGGGTATTTCCTGGAATAATTTGAAAAACGGTCAAGAGGGTCAGATAAAAGTTTTCAGTAAAACAGTGCCGCAAAGCACCACTATTTTACTGGCTAATATTTCTTTTCATTAGACTAAATAGGCTGATGGAAATGTTTAACGTAAAAATCAATCAAAGAAGTTAAATCGTATTCGGTAAAGAACAAAAAATAAGGTAATTCTAAATGAAATATCATCCAAATTATTCGGTAAAACCACCAGCCAGCAATTTTAACCCCAAAATTTCCTCAGGATAACTTCCAGGGAGAATCTCCACATGTAAAATTGAGTCATTAAAGAGAAAGCGAGACAAACAAAAAGAATTCCGTACAGGAACTCCGGCAAATTCACACTGTTTAAAATTTCCCCTGAAATCTCACTCTCGGAAACTTTTCTCCCACGGCAATTCTATCCGTGGAGAATCCCTCCTCCCCACATATAATTTCCCTCCCTCACCCCGAAAAATGTTTCTATACTTCCCAGTAACAAATACTATATGTAAGCAATGGCAACTTCCACAGCTGAAGTGGATGTGGGGGTCATGTCATCCCCTGAGGTATTGTTATTCGACCTTTCAACTATGCTGAACAAAATGGCTATCACAAAATTTGGTCAAATGACTTTGGGTAAAAAAGGCCGTGAGAGCGGGGCTATTTGGCCTCAAATTCATTCAGCCAATCAGTTTTGGCTACTAAAAAAACGCACTAGAACTTTTAATTTTCGTTCAAATGAGCCCTCCCTCGATCTCCTAAAGCCACTGGGTCGATAGAATCGCCCCTGGAAATTACTTTCAAGCCCCTAACCCCCTCCCTCTCCCTAAAAAATAATAATAACGCCTTTGGACGAGCTTGGCTTTCCCCTCTTCTACCAACTTCTGCAACTTTGCAAGTAAATTCAGTCAATCTAAAAAGCTAAAAACTACAGTCAGTTTAAAGAATAAAAAAGCTGTGTTTAGTGTAATCAGAACTTTGAAAGATAAGTATTATTCAGCAGATTTTGCACACTTGGAGACATCAATCTTTCAAAATTGTGCAGTGTAAAAGCAAACAGGAAATATTAACACAAATCCACGGAGTATTAAACTTCATTATCAGGTGTCACACTGAAAAGCAAACAAAAATGCAAATATTTGAATGGTTTATTTTATAACAGCGAAATATTCAGACGCACAAAGTCAATGATCTGTAAAATCAAGGTGCCTGTGTAGCCTTGATTGCCAGACATGTGTGCACTATGCAGAGAGGAAGGCTCGGGGCTTACGCCCCCTAAATTCTATATTGCCCTGTACTAGACATAAACTCGGCCAACCGTCTAGGGCTAATGCGGGGCTCCCACGGCGTCAATAAAGTTAATAAATCTGCCATAAAGCTAATAAACTGTTTTCCTCGCATGACTTTTTTGACTTTATTTCTGTCGGAAAAAAGTTAAACTTTATTTAACTTTTTCAAGAAAGTCCACAAAGTTCAACCAACAGCAGAAGAAGCGTGGAAAACTTAAAATAAACGACATACAAGATAAGTGTCTACAAGTATAATAGTGTATACTTATTTATATATTTTGCTTGATAAAAGAAACAAAAAACATCTTATAATGTTATTAAAGGAAAAAATGTTTAAAAAGATGGTTTTCTTAGCTTCATGTCTGACTATTCCAATTAATTTCTATGAAAAATTGCTGTAAAGTCAAAAAGGTGAAATCCTTGTGGGAGTAGGTTAAACTTTATGGTTCGCACTTTCATGAAAAAGTTTATTAACTTTATTAACGCCATGGGAGCCCCGCATAGGCGGAAAACAGGTCGTCCGCGGTTAGACAGTGGAAAAATTTTGTCAAAATCCTGGTGGGGAGGGCAAAGTTGGAGCCAAATTTCCCAAATCAAGTGAAAATGACAGTTAAAAATGAAAAATTAGCCTTATAGTACAATAAATATGCTGACCTGTTTCTCTGGATGCTTGAATTCTGTAGGCTTATCTTAGTTTTGGCAAAATTTTTGCAGAAACTAAATTTAAGCTGGTTGGGCAAACTGGGGTCTGGAGGGAGAAGTTGGTCCACCCTGCCCATAGAAAATTACGCCATTTTTGGTTGGGGTGGGAGGATATCGTAAAGAAAGATTTAAGAGAAGTGGGAACTTTCTGGGAAAGTGTAAAGATGGAGGCTTTGAACAGATTAGGACGGAGGATGAGTGTGCGTAGCTGTGTTGGCCTCAGGCGGCTTGGTACTTCTGCAATTTGTTAGTAGTAGTAGTAGTAGTAGTATGAGCCTACTGTGCTGAGGGAAAACCTATGGGCCCGGGTCCCCCCAAAATTCTCGAATTTGCAGGCCCTTTTTACTAGAATTACCACATAATATTTGCATTATTCCCCCATCCTAGAAACAAAATCATGCGCATATGCCTACTACTGGGTGCCTTGAGAGGTATGAAACCTATCTCCGGAGGTATGAAAGTACCGGAGATAGGTTTATTAAGAGTCTAGAGAGTATTAAATTATATAATCAGCTGTAATGCTGAATTGCAGACAAAAATACAATTTAAGAAGCTAATTCACTTTAAAATAGTGAAAATTTGAAATTTATGTTCAAGTCAATAAATTTCAAAATCGGAGATGTGGTGCAGCCAGGGTATCAGGAGGTAAGTATACAGAAAAAACCTACAGCTCAGGTCCTCTCAACTCTATTAATTTTAGTGATTTTACAAGATTCTCTGTAATTTGCCAGAATTTAGATTTTTTAGAGTTTCTAAATCCTTCAAAAAATTTCCGCTTGTGTGCCAAATGGGAATTTTGAGGAGTTTAGAAGGATTGGAGATAGGCGCACCGTAAACATTTTCCCTTTGAATGACGTCTGGTGCATTTAAAGCAGTAGCGGTTTTAAGAATCATAATCAGGGGGGGAGTATACCACAGGAGTGTAAAAATATAAATTAAAGAAATTTAACGTTAGATGTCAGAAAACTGTGGGGGCAGCTTCCCCCTACCCAGGCCTAGAGCCACCACTGACCTAAAGGATACTTTTAAATTTTTGCGATTAAGTTATTCCATCAAAAGACTGATTTTATTGTCTCCTCAGTTGCATAAAAATAGAAAATTTTCGGCTGTTTCGTTTTAAAACATTTTTTTTCATCCTTTCACTTTTTGAAAAAAAGTCACATAAGACTAGAAAAAGACTCGAGTTATTTTGGACTAATGCCACATTTAGTCAAAATAAATAACTTGAAAAGTGAAACCCTTTGCAAAACCCTAAATTGTGTTAACCACTCGAGAGAATTTTCCTAAAAGTTTCAATTTTTAAGTGATTTAATGTCTGGCGTCACAGAAGAATAGTAAAGAAACCAAAATGTTCCCATTATTATTGTCTAGGCCAGATTTTTATTTAATTAGATTTATGTATAGCCCACTGTGTATTGAGTACCGTAACAATATTAAGGGTGCTTGCACAAAACACCATAGAACTTTTCACACTAGCATACATTAAGACATTAAATTGCCTTATGTAATTTTATGCAGCAAATTTTGTCCGTAGCATTGGACAAATAGACTCGACAGTAATGACAGTAGTAAAGTAAGTTTCTGACACGTGGGTCCTACGGAAGGCGATTTCTTAGATATTTTCCAGATAAATTGTCTACGGATTGTTTTGGGTACCTGTTTGAAGTTTTACGAGTTCAGGGTGCTACAATGGGTTTGAAAATTAATGATAAGAAGACTAAGTCACTAAGGCTAGGAATAAGTGAAGATGAAAAGGTGGCATTTGGTAACAAAAAGATTGATCAAATGGACAGCTTCATTCACCTCGGTACTATTCTTAGTAAAGATGGTGGGAGCAGTAAAGATGTTAACAGTAGAATAGCCAAGGCTCAGGGTGTTTTTTCACAGTTTTCCAAGTTTGGAAGAATTGGAAGATAAGTATGCGAACCAAGATTACTATATTGGAAGCTACAGTAATGACAGTGGTCAAATGTGGTTCTGAAACGTGGGCACTCCTAAAAACAGAGAAATATTTGCTAGATGCTTTCCTGAGAGATTACCCACGGACTGCTTTGGGCAACTGTTTGACTGACACGTATTTCAAACAGTGAGCCATACGAAAATGTGGTTCTATCCCGCTTCCTAGCGATATAATGAAACAAAGGTTGAAATGGCCAGGACACATGTTGCGGCTGAAGGAAAACAGTTAGCCAAAGATCATTCTTTTCGGCCATCATCTAGGGCCAAGCGAAAGGGGGGTCGTCCCTGAAGGGATCGTAAGAATAGGAAATTGGAACTTCTCGGGGGGATAAAGAGGAAAGCTTTGAATAGGTTGTGATGGAGGAAAAGTGGACACAGCTGTTTTGGCCTCAGGCAGCGTGGTACTGCAGTGAGCTGTTAGCAGTAGAAGTAGTGGTAGTAGTAGTAGTTGTAAGTTTGTATTGCGTCATGGGGAAATTGTGCGGCCAAAGAACAAAATTAAACTTCTTCAATTTTTGAATAGTTTGCTCTTGATGATTGTGATGACCTTAGACGAGGATTGTGACGGTCTTATGAACTTTTGTGTTAGCCTAGTTTGAAAGGATTTGTTTAAGCGTGAAAGGAAATATTTAACGAAACATAACTTAACGGCTTAGCATACAAAATTGCATACCGATTAAGGTCTAATAGACTTAATAAAAACAACAACAAGCAAACAACAGGGAATTTACCTAGGACAGTGAAATTTATTTAAACCTTGAGAATATTTCAGCTCTATATTTAAGATAAATATATCAGCAAACTACGCGCCCTCGGCAAACTACGTATATAAATAAAATAAAACTTACAATAAAATGGGATATTTAGAACTAAAATTAAAAAATTAAAACAGACCCAGATTTATTACTTCAACGAAGTTCAACTAGGACTGGATAGCTAATTAGCATTTGACTTGGTAGCTAATATTCAAAAAGCGCACACCTGTAGACTTCGGCGACTGAGACACCTAATGTAATGAGACAGCTAAGAGGTACCAAAAATCCAACATCCTCTACCCACTCTAAACATCTGACCAGGGCTGCCACCACGGTCAGTTCCTCAAGTGCTGCAATTGCCCAAATTTGCGTGTGCGTGCTACACAGCAATTTTCGGTGCTATCGTCAAATATTGACTGTAATACTGCTAAAATAGGACGCTCATGCTGTTTTAGCACTATTTTAGCAACCCTGAGCACATGCTACAATGCTAAACATAATAAAATACTGCTAACATAGCACTTTCGTGCTACAGGTGGCAGCCTTGCATCTGACCCACGGTGGTCTGGGTGCTCTAAGGAGCCGATGCAGCGCAAGAGTCGTATATACCAGTTGTGGTATATTTACACCGTGTGGGTTCAATAATTGGGCGCTTGCACGGTGAATTCTTCCAAGTTGTGCATTTTTTGATAATTTGTATGACAAATTGGACATTCGGCACATTTTAGCTCAAAACTGGTGTTTTTGTTGCATTTTCGCTTCTATGGCTGCCTATTTAATACCGTATGTCTGGTAACACTGGTGTCAAATACGAGCAGTAACCCTAATGAATTTAAAAATGAAGGTTTAATTTATGCGCAACTTTTTATTTTAACATGCAACTTGTCATTGACATTTTTGATTTGTAAACCTTTAAAGCTCTTAGAAAAAGTTCTTGAAACTGTATATAGGACTCTTTTATCTTTTTACCTTTGGGGCTCGTTAACACTCAAAGTACTAAGGACAGTGGCAAGGAAAATCTGATTTTTTGAATTTGTTAAGTGGTAATTTACACACATATGTATCTTAGAGAAAAAAAAAAAAAACGGGAATTCAGCTTTTAATAGAATAGATTTCTCTATGTAGGTATGCAGTTTTTGGTCATGATGGGTCCAAATTTAAAAAGAAGAAACATGGGCGAAAAATCAGCGAAAATAAGCTGCAAACAATCGGAACCAAACAGCTTTAATAGGTGTAGCTTTCCATTGAAGATGTGATTGTCTTTAGTTATCAACAGATTGTTAATGTTGGAATTTTACGGACGAAAAGTGTTGTCACATTTAGCTAATTAGTTTTGCCTGTTATTTTTACTGTTTAACCTGGCAACACTAACGGAAATGTAGTTCGGCCCTAAAAACTTCCTAATTTTGAAACAATGCAAAGAAAGATGCTGATATAAAAGAAAGATGTAGTTTTCAAGTTTGAATAGACATAGGAAAGTCCGGGGAACAATTTATATATATATATATATATGATATATATATATATATATATATATATATATATATCATATATATATATATATATATATATATATATATATATATATATATTTATATATATATATATATATATATATATATATATATATATATTATATATATATATATATATATATTAGTATATATATATTATATATATATATATATTATGCCCTTGGTGTTTTAAAAGAAAACCCGGAGGTGATAAAAGCAGATCGGGACGTCCCATGATGTATTCTACTACTCAGTAAAAAAAACGGGGTTGAACAATACAGCTATACCAATTTACCACAATTTGACTTCAGAGGCGGCTTTAGGGGGGCGGGAGGGGAAACTTGGCCCGGGCGCATAAATTTTAGGGGCCCAAAGTTTATAATCAGTTAATGATTTTGAAATTTCATTTTTATTAAAATAAATTAGAGGATGCAGTTAGTCAATAAAAAGAATTAATAAACTATTAATTAATTAATAAAATAAATAGAAAACAATTAAATAATAATAATTAAAATAATTGAATTAAAATAATCAATGTTAATTAATTAATTTGAGTAAAAAATTCAAAGATAAAAATAAATTATTAATTAATCAATAAATTGAAAACAATTTTCTTTGATAAATGAAAATTCTGTTAAAATTCGGCCTGAAAATTTCGCGGGAGACCGGGAGAGGGGGGGGGGGAGTAATCAATTTTTTGCCCCGGGCACAAGAGGAGCCAGGACCGCCATTGAATTTGACTGCATTTTTGTTGATTTTGCTGTGATTTTACTAAAAACTTGTCCATTTAACCGGCATTTCTATCATAACCGGTAAAAAGGCCTATCCTGCCCCAAAATTTGCTCCCGTCCCAATGTTTGGTTATTGATACACCTGGCCAAACCTGTTCATAAAGGGGGAGGAGGGGGGGGGGGGTTGAGCAGGTGAACCATCAAATTTTCCGTCCATTTGAATCTCCGAGAAACCCTTGGAAAATCCGTTACCCGTCACCAAAATAGTTGTGTCCTACTAAAAGTATCGCTAATTTTACATAATTAAAGCAAGCTAAAGTAACATTCAAGCACGTGCGTAACTGTTTATTTTGAGGAGAGGATAAGTAAAAAATGGGTGAATTATAGGGGATATGTAAGATTCCGTAAGAAAAACTCTAATGATATAGATTTGAAGGGGGCAAAGGCCCCCCCCCCTTTTCTGTGTGTGACCTTAATGGCATTCAAACCAGGATGGAATATAAATACAAAATGCCAATCTAAGAGTGTGAATTGGCGATGGATTTGCCCCAAGTTTGGCTAAGGAGACAGTCGGATGTGTTTTTTCAGAAGGTCAAAAGGTCAAATCCGTTTTACGGAAGAGCCGAAAAACTCTGGTCTTGGGCAAAGGCGATCTACAGTAAAATTTTGGGGGCCCAATGTTGGGGGCCAATGGCCCAAATTTTGGGAGCCCAAGGGTGCCAATAATTTACCAAATTGACACGTCTATTTAAAAAAAAGGTAAAAAGAGAATAAAAACAAATGAGGGTGCCAAGAAAATCTTGAAGGGGGTCTTGGTCTCCTCTAGCCCTGCTGAATCTGCCCCTGGTTTTGGGGCCATATCCTTTTGAAGGTAGCAGACACGTCTAAAAATCCATACCACGGCTAACAGAAGAAAAGCAAATGACCAGTAAATTATTTGAAAATTCACCCAAAGAAGTCCGTCCGTCCTCGAAATTATGCGGCAAAAGCACTGTGTGGCATAAACTGTGTGGCTTGAAGATTTTCTATATCTGTTACCAGGGCTGGATTTAAAGCTTTGGCGCTTCTAAGCCCAAGCGTTTTTGCCTCTCCGTATTCATACTATATGACGGAAGGTCAACTTTCCTTAAGAAAATAATCCTTATGATAACAATTTTTATTGATACCAAACTCTCAACTGCCATTCTTGGGAGACATCTGACGGTTTATAAGTGGCCACGGAATTCCTGTGTTGTTATAAAATCACTTTTCTGTGAATAGGCAGCGCTGCGGCGGAGTGCACCGCACCCGGCACTGTGACGATAAATCACATCAGTCCAGTTTTTGGTAAGAAAACAAATTACTCAACCTTAAGTTATTCAGCCTCTGGCATTGTTTACCCCAAGGTTCAGGCCTATTAGGCCTGTTGGTAAATCCGGGCCTGTCTGTTGCTTATAAGCCTTAGGAAAGGGAGCGTTGACACAAAACTTCGCTAATGTTGGCCAGATCATCTCTCGATAGCGAAAATCTCACGTAAGTATACAAGAGATTTTTTGTCACGCAATCTTTCCTTAATTTTTGAGGTAAATTTTAGTATAACCTTTAACCTCTGAAGATTTTTCGCGGCGAAACATATTATTAGGGTTCAATATCCTTCATTATAAATTTCCCTTCTTTGTTTACTGAAGTGGAAGCAGTAATTATTGTAACTGTAAGCTGAGTGTAAGCAGTTCATAGAAAGCGCTTCAACTTTTTTTTTTTCGGAGAAAAGTGTAAAATCTTATCAGGACATAAGCTAATCAGGAGCCAAATCGGTTACATTCATAATTCAACTGAATTTCCACGTACCGCTTAACTATCTACTATATACGGGGGAGTAGAATGAAAGCTCCATTGTCTTAAAATTGATTTAAGTTTCTTGTTTGAAGGGCTTATCCAGGATTTGTGTTCGGGGAGGGGGTATTTTGTCAGGGGGGTTACAATAAGAACTTGAAACCCGCATCAATAATTTGTTATTTTTGTTATGTTTTTACGAGTCAGATAAAATCTACAGGGGGGGGGGGGGGTCAAACCCACCCCAACCAGCTCTGGGTACGGCCTTATCTAGTTGTTTTTCTTTTTTTGTCAACTGTGTTAGTCAATTCTTCGTATAAAGTGTTCAGTTCCTTTGGAAATGTAAGCCAAATCGCCAAAATAGAATTCCCTGATGCACTTAAAAGGGCAAAAGTCATCCCCCTTCACAAAATTGGTTCTAAGCTAGATATTGAAAATTATAGACCCGTATCAATCCTACCCCTGTTTTCAAAATTATTTGAAAAACTTGTGCATGAAAGGTTTTATGATTACCTTATGAAAACGGGGATGTTAAGTGAAACCAAGTTCGGCCTTAGGAAAGGTTACTCGATGTTGGACGCCGTGCATTCCCTCTGTGATACTGTGAATCAATGCTTTGAACGTGGTGAAATTCCTTTGACTATTTTTATTGATTTTAGAAAAGCGTTTGATACAGTGGATTTTAAAATTTTACTCAAACGTCTTCAATCCCTTGGAGTTCATGGTAACTATCTGAAGCGGTTTGATAGTTTTTTTAGTGGTAGATCTCTTCAAGTTGTATTAAATGAATATAAAGAAGTATATATAATTTGTATATAAAGAAGAGTTGGTAAGGAGCCAAGTATTGATGGAGAGGTATTTTTTAATTATAGGGCTTTGTCACAGGTGCATAAAGTGCGTTATTTAGTTTTCCAGCTTGATTGTAATTTGCCTTGAAGACCCCATAGTGATCTTGTTGCAGCTAAAGTTGCTAGAGGTCTGGGAATTTTGTGCCGATTAAAGCAGGTTTTACCATTATTAGTTCTTCTGTTACTGTACCCTACTATTGTTGCACCTTATATTTCTTATGGTTGTGTTCTTTGGTCTAGTAATTTTTATGCAAATTTTAAAAGAGTGCAGATTCTTAAAAATAAAACAGTCTTCTTGGTAATTATGTAGAAAATGTGAACGATACTGCGTCATGTTTTAAGAAATTACGAATGCTTAATATTGGTCAGATTCACGATTATCAAGCTGCTGTTTTTGCTTATCCATATTGGAATGATCTATGTCCTACAGCTTTACTGATTTTTTTTTGTGTGTAAATCGTTCGCTCCACAGATTTGCGATTAGAGAGGCGGATAATTTTGTTGTTAAGTACCGAGACACCACACGTGCAGGTCTTGGAATTAGGTATTTAGCTCCAGCTATTTGGAATGATATCCCAGCTGGCAATTGGGAGGCTGAGCACATGGGGTTATTTAAAGCAAAATTTATGAAACATTTATTGGGAGAGGGCAGTTAATTTTGGTATTATTTGTTATTTGAGAGTGTTTTGTTACCTTGTTTTTTTGTAAATGATTTTTGTTACTAGTGAGAATTAGAGGATTGCAGCCGTCCATCATCAGGCTTTTCGAGCTTTCCCCGGGCGGTTGTGTGTACATATAGTTTATTTTGTAATTATTAGTAAATAAATTTGTCTAGAATTTGTTTAGAAGAATAAAAATTCTAAAAAGTTAAATACAGCTTTTCATTTTGTTTACATAACGAAATTTTAATCGTCAACAGAGCATTAATTTACAGAAGTTGTTCATTTTTTCATTTCTAAGAAAGCCTTAGAAATTTAGCAGAGAAAAGATCTATCCAGGAGACGAATCTGTTAAATCCAAATTGTAAACAAGTAAAATTCATACTAAGGTAAACGCTTGCTTTGATTCTGTTTATATGACTGAAAATTACAATTACCAAAACTGTAAGCAGAGCATTAATAGCAGCTCAAGGAAAATATCTCAACTCTTTTTTGTTTCTAAGAAATCTTCAAAAATTTAGCAAAAAAAGTTAGAAAAAAAAGAAAAAGGCCTTACAGCGAAGAATTGGTAAATTCATGATGCAAACAAGAAAAAATAAAAAAAATTAAAATTTTGGTTTTATAGTTATTATCTGACGGTAAGTATGTCCAGCGTGTTTTCTTCTGTTTTCTAAGATAAGATTTGCTTGGGTATATTCCAATTTGGACTTAATCAAAGTGGCTTTAAAAATATTGGCATTTAATGGTCAAAATTTTTCTCTCGTTTTTGTGTTAATGTTAACTTTTGAATCTTTGAATTTTTCTCTCATTTTTGTGTTGGAAATATACTTTTGAATTTGAAATTTCAGAATCGATAACTTGCTCATATCTTAGAACATAAAGAGGAGATCAAAATTGATTTGAGTTTGTATATAAGTAGCTAAACAATAGTACCAACTAACAATTTTTTATTGTTCCAATTAATTATTTTTAATTGATACAGCAACATTGTTAAATATGTTAATTATATTAGTTGTTATATGTGTTAATTGTTACAGTTAAATGTGTTTAATGTGTTAAATGTGTCAAACATTGATTGTTAAACGTGTTAATTGCGACAGCAAAAAAGAAAAAAAAAACAATCAGGAAATATTAACAGTTGGACAAGTGAGTATAATGTGTAGGCCACATTAGTGTGTATGAAAAGTGCAGTACAAGTCTTATGTGGAATCTTCCTTGCTTCATCTCTTCCGTTTATTTCTTTATCAACTCTTTTTATATGTTCTTTTCAGTTCCTTTTGTTCTGTTCAGTTCTTTCTGTATGTTTCCTGTTCTTTTTAAGTTCTTTTTCAGCTCTAATAACCAATTGATAATCAAGTCTTTCAAATCGTTTGTTTCTTAAGAAGTTCAGATTCAAATCAATTATTGATTTGAATCTGAACTTCTTAAGAAACAAACGATTTGAAAGAAAACGAATACCTGAGTATCGTATAACGAATACCTGAGTCTCGCGTTAAG